>OY720045.1:4211448-4811448 GCA_963082485.1 Eudonia mercurella
GAAAACCGGTGTGCAAGCCACTCGACCAAGGAGGTCGTCAAACTTGGTAACTCAAGAACAAGAGGTTCTTGAGTTAAACGGAGAAAGAAATGATTGTAAAAACAAATGATTATAAGAATAAATGATTACAATAAAGTGATTGTTTTATTGATAGTCTATCCCAACGATACAAAGAAAAAAGAGATAATTTGCACATTCAGACAGGGGCAGGCTATCACTAGATTTTTGTTTTTGATTCTGTTAACAAATTAACTTTTCTAAAATTATGTGAACAAATCGAAATCCTAATTTTAGAGCAGAGACTTTTAATAAAATGTAGTCTTTAAATAAAAAAAAAAAACGAAATTGACCTCTCTAATATCGGAACCTTGGCCAGCAATTCGGGCAAAGCCGTTTCCAAAAACTCTAAATAGGCAGGCCCGGTCATTATATTAATTTTTGTAAAGGTCGTTTGCCTAATTGGAACAGATCTTGTTATTTTTTTAAGACGCTTATGTTTCAGAATTCAACTTATGAAAAATAATACTGTTAAATAAAAAAAACTTTAAGAGAAATTGACCTCTCTAGCGAAATCATATTTTTTTGAGGCAAAATTTTTATTTTTTTGTAAAGTGTCGTATACCGTTAGAAAGGTCATAAACTACAGAACTTTTTAAAAGAAAACGAAATTCTCAATACCTGTTACTTTTTTTGTAAATGAATTTTAAAGTTGAATTTTATTCATACGTTCACCATTGTTTTTTAAAAAAAGGTGCATTTTCCTAATTATGGATGTAAATTGGGACAAAAAGTGTTGAGTGAGTTGAGTGATGAAAAAGCATACATTACAGAAGCAATTAGAAAAAAAATTGCTGTTATAATGAAAAATAAAAAGTTAATGGGGTTTTAATTGCGATAGTTATGAAATTTTAAGAAAAAAGGGTAAAAAATCATTTCTCCATAGCCGTAACTCCTTAGTCCAAGGACTAAGGATGGAAAGGTAGGAAATGACCCCACCAGCACCCCAAAAAATTCTGTCGGTCCATGCGCCAAACACCCTGTATATTATTTTTACATAATTACAGTTAAGTAATGTAGCATAATTAAAGTAACTTTTACTGCACGATTGTAATAAAATACTAATGCTCTTTTTAAAATATTTAAAAACATGCTAAAATCCACTTTTTACTAAGAATTAATTTAAAGATATCTCTCCAAGTTTTGGTTAGTAAAGTTCAGTAATTCAGAAGTCAGTACGTTTCATTTCTACGATAGTTTTCTAATTATACGGGAGAGTAGTAAAAGCAGGGCCACAGAAGAGACAGGGCTTGATAATGTTACCACATTCATACTATAAGTATCGGTAAGTAACGGTATTTCTAAAAAGTTAAATTGGCAGCGGTAATGCAGGTAATGTTAACTCGTACAAATATCGTTACCTAATGCGCCTTTTACAGTCCGCGTAGGTGATAGTTTGTCTGTCGCCTGTCAAAAAAGCCTGTGCCCGATCCAATGCGAACCCTCGGAGAATCTAGTAGGGAAAGGTGTGACGCTTAAGTGATGCCATTGTGCCTACGCCTAGAAACCGGTCCGGGTGTAGAAAAGAGGGCCCCAAAAAATGACATGGCACAAAAAAACAAATGTTGAAAAAAATTCCACGAGCAGGATTTGAACCTGCACCCTTCTGACATTCCGGGTCAGGTGCTCTTCCAATTGAGCTATCGTGGTTCTAACCAGCCCGCCGAAATTATTCAACACTATTTACTTTTTACATTGAAAGCTAAAAGCGCCCATTCAATGTCAACAACTACCGTCATTAACATTGTTCGCAACAAAATTTGCGTTAAAAATTATTTAGACATGGCACAAATTAACAATAATAAATAAACAAAAATCGGCTATGTCTCGGACCCCCTTTGCTACACCCTAACCCCTTAGCTTGTTACCTTAGCTCTTAACGTTATTTGGAAAAGTGGACGAAGTCGTCCTGAAGTTTTTCATATGGTAGAGGTAACGCTACATTATTTTTTTAATAAATATTATTAACGAGATTAATACCAAGTTTTTTGTTCCGATCCGATCCCAACCCTCCGGAGAATCTAGAAGGGCACGGGGACGCGCACCAGTGCGCGATGCCGTTCCCTCTAGAAAACCTCCGAAGGTGATTCGTTTCACACGGCTTGAGGGACCCTTTACGTTCCTCGCCGCCCCCAAAGAGCCCGGTGAAGCTGAAAATTCCGTCTGAGGCAATCAGCAAACTCTCAAAAAAAAAAGTTTTTTGTTGTGTGTGAGTTAATAATATTTATTCTAATGTATGTAAGTGACCATGATAATTTAAAAAGTTATATTATTTTTAAAGTTTCTCAAAGCACTAAACTACAAAGCGGTTGTGATGTAGGCATTTGTATTTGTACAACTGTGGAATACCTATGTACTGTAATTGTAATATTAGTCTACTTCCAACGAAGGTAGGTAAATATAACATACGTATATTAAGAGTAATTTAAGCAAACAAAGCCTCCGTAACCCGCGGCTGAATTATAATGATCCTTTTAAACATTTATGTGTTCAGATATGATATGCCTCTTGGCCTAGGGTCACAGAATAAATAATAGTAAAAGAACAGAGGCGCAACTCCTTTAGAGTTGAAGAAAATGGGCTAATTTAATAACTTAGATAATAAAAACACAAATGTTGAAAACAATTCCCTTCACACCCACCCTTCTGACATTCCGGGTCAGGTGCTCTTCCAATTGAGCTATCGTGGTTCTAACCAGCCCGCCGAAATTATTCAACACTTTTTACTTTAAAAGCCAAAGGCGCCCATTCAATGTCAACAACTACCGTCACTAACATCCGATCATAATATTTTTACAAATATTAAAGATAAAAAGTAAGCAAGTAAATAATTATAAATAAAATAAAATAATTATAAATGTTCAAATAATTTGTTCGCAACAAAATTTGCGTTAAAAATAATTTGAACATTTAACTAAGATAATGTTTAACTTAATATTTATAATCAAGTTATTTTGATTTGTTTTATATTTCGCAAGCTATGAAACATTGTGTCAACAACATAGAACGGAGATGGTAAGAATATCCGTTCTGTTTGAGAATACATTTAGTTTTGTCATAAACGAATGATTGTTCCATATATTGCACACGCGAGCAAACGTGACTATTTTGCGTTAATACCTATTTAAATACTAAAATTATTGTTATTATTAATTATTTAGGTGATGATGATGATGATGATGATGATGTACGTTTGACAAAATGCTAAATTATCCTACTTTTGTTGCTGACTGTTCTTGTTATTAACATACGAAAATAGCATTAAAAGATATTCAATCTGGCCCGAATGCCTCTGAGAATCTAATAAATTCAAAATTCAAAATCATTTATTCAGTTTAGGCTAAGCTCTTATGAATGTCACTATGCCATCGGTTCGTAAGTCTACTCTGGGCGGGAGATCTTGTACTGAGAAGAACCGGCAGGAAACTCAGCAAGTGTCCAGGATATAGGAGATGGTGACACGTTTGCGTGATGCCATCCCTTCTAAGAACCCTTTAAGGATTTGAGGAAACCCTTTAAGTTTTTCACAGAACGTCCGGTCCGGCTGCAAAAGCCATGGGGGGAAGAAAGAGCTAACAGCAATCTCTCTTCAAAAACTTGACGACCTTGTAGCCTAGTGGCTTGCACGCCTTACTTTGGGCGGCACTAACTCGATCCCGGATTCGATTCCCTGTCGGATCAATGTCAAAAACGATCTTTTCGATATTGTGTCGAGTCTGGGTAGTTGTGGTACCGTCGTTGTTTCCGATTTCCATAAAACGAATGCTTTAGCTTACCTTTAGTAGTAACTATTAACTAATCTGTGCCTTTAGCTTAGTGCTTACCTTGGGATCGGAACAGTGTATTGTAATGTTGTCTAATAATAAGAAATAAGTTCAAAGATTTAAATATTAACTTTTTATTTATTTCTTTTATTTTATTTATTTAGGATAACAACAGCAACTTACGTAGATACAATTTGTTTACAGCATGGAATTTTAGGGCCAATAGCCCCTTGAGCGTCGAGCGACCAGCAGGTGGCCGATAACAATTAAAACTCTATTGTGTCTGGGTATTCGACGCTTGAGCTCTACAGTTACCCATTTATTCAAATAAAAAAATAGAATCAACGAGTAAATTACATTACTGAATGAGTAGTACCTACTTACTAAAACTTAATAAAAACAAAAATGTAGAACCATAAAAAGAGCCATAAAGAAATTGCTAACATCCAAATCCATTTTCGTAGCACCATCGCACATCGCACGTCATTCTGTCAGACATTCCTGATTGGAGTAGCGCGAGCGCAAAGTTAGCTGGTATGCAAAGTGAGAATGCACGCCGCGGGTCACCGAACCTGCACGTGTTGTGGCCAATTATCCTCTGCTTTGCGGGAATTCCATTGAACATTCACCTCACCTATAATGTGTAGGCGAGTTAGAATAGAACCTTTTTTGCACGAAGCGTTAGTTTGCGAAAAATCTTTTTTTTTCTCTCCCGTTCATTTTCGATTGTGTGTTCAGATAAATACTTCATCTATCTATTAAATGTTTTTTTGCTTCAGACAAAATACAATACAGCGCTAAATACATAAATTCTTTATAACGGGTGTTAGCCAATTTCAGATAAATGCATTACTTATCTGTTTGCGTTTTGTTTTAGATACTAGTAAGTTATTATGTAAATTGTATTACGTGTGCCGAAAAAATAAAAGGTTATTAATTTTTCTATATTCTATTTATCTCTAGCGCCTGCCAGCGAATTTCGGAATTTCGAATGTCTTATCTTTTGTTTATAGATAAGTTATATTATGAAAAAGACCTGCCTGTAAAATTACAGCGTTGTAGTCCAGCGGGTTGGACTGTTCGATGTTCTCTGCCCACTTTCTATTCTGTTCTATTCTAGACAGTATCATACCATGACCTTTGTAGGCACGTATCAGGCACTGAAATTGGCACGACACGTACTACAATGCCTATTACAACGTGTCAACAGCGTCTCATCCCCGTGCATAACGGGTTTTATGAAATATTCTCGCCAGCAATTGTTGACGGTCCGTGCATCGTACGCGATAGTGTTGGTCGGTGCCGGATCGGTCTAGTGGTCATAGTCTCATAATTTTCAATACAACAATAATGAATTAAGGTATAGGTCCCTTTAGGGGGCGCATTGCCGTCACCCTTGTAAGTTTTTTGCTGTTGCTAAATGTCGCACTAATGCCCGCAAACGGTCACCGTTACATACATCGTATGACCCAAACCTATAATAATAAGGCTTTTAGGGGGGGCTTTCCTAGCACGTTTAAGGTAAGATACGGTCTAGTGGGCAGATACCTTTAACTGTTCTTCAGTCAGTCAGTCAGTTGGCACTTTATTCTATATAGTATTTTTCTTGTATCTCCCGATTTTACTGTTTCATAATCATGTGTGTGTCTGTGGATTTCACATCATGTAATTCAAATGCCGCTTAGTTATAGATTTTAATGAAGGTAAATAAAATGAACTAGTCATCTTTTCTAATGCGCTCTTACGTTACTTTAACGTTCATGCATATACTTTTTTTTGTTTTTTTTTGTTTGTTGTTGGCTTGTACGGCTTGTACATTTGCCAATGTCAGGAAACAAAATTTAAAAGGAATAGGTAAAAGAATATAAAGGAAATTTGGAAGGGATCAGAAAGGCTATTGTGCATGGAGATTTAGAAATATATAATTATAGGGATAATATTACAGTTTTATATTATTACATATAAGGATTATTTTATTATGTGATTTAGATTTCCCTCATCTAATCCGCACGCATAGACTTATATTTATGCGTTTGTTTAGCTTTTTTGTTTGTTTCTTTTGTTTTTCCTTTAGTTGATGGCTTCGTGCGATTAGTAAATTTAGCCAGTGTCAAAGTAGTTTTTCTTACAAGTAATAATAAATAAACAATTTTTCATTCCTGAATGATGATGATGAATAATAATAGAAATGAGAAGTGAGAAATGATATACCCCCCAACCCCTCAAATATCTCAGTAAAGATGTGGTAATTTGAAAAGTGACGTTGTACTGTTTTGTTTCATTTGTCAACTCTCATGCACACTCACGAACAATTAACGGTTAATAATCCACCATTATTTGACATTAATATTCGACATAACACAAATTTTAGAAAATAAAACAAAAGCGCAGACATGTCTCTTCACTTTCCCGTCAAGAAGTCTGTTTAGCTCTTTCTTACTGTTTTACTCCATTATTTTTTCTATATTTTATCTGCACATAAAACATACAAACACAAATTAAATCATGATGCATTGTCACCCTTTCGTCTTGGTTCTGATTCAAGACTGCAGAATAGGATTAGGATCGTCAAAACGCTTCGCAAATCTCAGCGCACTGGCTATGAAGTTTCTGTTCTTACATTATTAGGTAGGTAGATTAGATTTTGCCATTGTATAAAATTAAAAAAAAAAATTAAAAAAAAATTAATTAATTTTTAATTTATTTCTTTCTTTACTTCAGTCAATGATGCCTATTTTTATTTTTTTATTTTATTTTATTCAGGACAATAAACAATTACACAATAACAAATATGTCATACATAATTATAACCAAATGGAATCATTGTGCAACCAGCGACATTGTCCACAACAGAGGTAAAAAAAAAACAACAACTATGTACAATTAAGACAGAAACATTAAAATGCAACATGCAAAGACTTGCATACAAAATATAGAATAAATCCGCAATACTATATTGGTGACAATTAAATTGTGCTTTGTATAAAGAATTGTATATAAACAATTTGAATTTGTTTAAGATTAAAACTATTTTAAATAAACTTTAAATAAAACTATTCAACAATGGCCTATGGTGCATCATTTAGAGATGCATAACACAACATTAAATACATAAATACTTTATAGTTTCACATAGCATGGATTTTAACGAATAACATTGAATACTAATTTTCGTTTATTTAAAAAATTGTTATAAATGTTACTCAAACCAACTGTCTTAAATCTTGATAACAACTTGAAATTCTGAGATATTCTTTAAAGAAACAGTTAGAAATCCTCATGTTGTCTTCAGAGTCTAGATTTAGAAAGGATGTTCAGAAACGCGTAAGTATCATTCACAATGGCCGTGAAAGCGGCTGCCTTGAACATTTGAACTACATTGTTACAAAATATGAGAGTGAACTAACTATAACAGGATATTTTTTAACACAAAGGACATAGTACAGCTTAAAAGAAAATGTTAATGAAACTTTTTAATTTGTTGTAATTTGATAAAAAATTTAGGCTGGTTTTTTATATTTTTAAGACCTGTAGGGTTACTCTTGAAACACAATTGCAATAATCAATTTCCAATCACAAATCTAAAAAAATTCAAATGGCACTCTATCCATCCATAGGGAAGGCATTTGCCCCAGCAGTGGGGACATAAAATGAGCTGATGATGATGATGTTATAAAAACACAAACAAAACCAAAACCAATAAAATACTGAATGCGTCACGGCTGATGCGAGCATACAAAAAAGAATTCCTGACATCGGTAAAAGTTTTTTAGTATGTTCGTTGTTGTGATAAGAATTTCGCTTAGTGCGTCATCTAATGCGTCATACTCACTTGTTTTAGACGGAGTGGTCGCTTACTTGTCGAAATTTTACCGTAATTATTTTTTTTAAGTTTGAACGATAATGAAGTTCTTTTGTGAAATAGTATACCTCTTTAATTAAAAAGAACCTAAAAACATCTAATGTATTCGCTGAAAGGCTGTTTAATATTATGTGTTTGACATTGACAGATTCAAATCATGCACATTTTGTAAGTACTTACTTAATTTGGATGTGTTTGTAAATAAATAACTTTAAAAAAAAAATCTTGCGACACACCTTCTTCATAATTGAACTTTAACCAAGCTTGACTATACCAAATTTTTTTTTCTTGGTTTATTTTTAAGAAAAAATTACAAATCTATTTCTACTTTGTGTTCTTAAAAAGAGTACAAAGTGTTTTTTTCATATTATTATATTATGTTTCTATGGGCCATTGTTGCCTGACTTAAATAAAATAAAATAAATTAAAAATATGGAATATAGATTTGTAACGGAGCCCAAGAGTCTCAAATCAAATCATTATTTACTCCCCAGAATTTAGTTAACAAGATCTTTACTCAAAGTATTTTTTTATTATTATAAATTTTAACTTATTATTTAAATATTAAAGGTATCACGATACCAATCTATCTTAGAATTCACAAAAAATGTCAACATTGACTCATTAAAATTTAAAAATCACACTATTAAATGAGACTTGTAACTTATTAAAGTTACAAGTCTATCTCGCACACACCGGTCAGTGGAATACTTTCCCTGTTTCTTGTCGTACCAAACTGCAAAAAAAGGTTTTTAAAATATTCATACACCAGCTCGCATACCGGCTAGCCAGTCACTCGTCTGAATACCGTAGCGTTGACGAACGAAGAAAGTACGCTGTATGAATTTTAACTAACCGTTATCTGATAGCCTATAAGCGATAACTAAAAGTTTTTAACACAAAAGACGATAAACTATTGGGTTCTGTGCTGGAATTGCGAAATATGTTTACTTATCAGTTTTAAAAATGGTCGAAATCTATTTATTATTTGTATATTTTATACACATGTCTACATGTATATTTTGTCAACAATGTATGTTTTTAGTTGAAAATATCAAATAAATCATAATAAAATATGTTTCGCTTTTTTATCTTGATACCCTTGATTGACTGGTAGAGAATGCTTTGAAGCAATAAGTCTGCCCTTTGCTGTATTTTTTAATAGAGAATAAATAATGAGTGACTAATTTTAAAAACTCCGAAAGATTTAAATTCCCTCAATTTATTATGCAACTTTGGGATTCGTCAGCTGCTCTGTTATCAACTCTTTCGTTACTTTTCTTAAATGCCTCTTTTCCCGTAACAAACTCATTTACGAATAATATAATCAACAAATTATTTCATTTCAAATATTGGAAAAACAATTATTATTGTCCTTATGTAAATCAGCTACACTGCGGATTGCTCGGCTAGACATTCGCTAGTCCAAATGTAACCAGCGCGATGACGAACGAGGAAAGTACGCTCTATGAATTTTTACTCACCGTTACCTGATTGTCTATAGCGATAACGATATAGTTTTTAACACAAAATTCTTGGGTTCTGTGATGGAATTGCGAAATATGTTTACGTAGCAAATTTTAAAATTGCCGAAAATTATACTCGTATCTTATTTCTATATTTTATACCTACTACATGAAAACATACATTGTAGATGTGGTATATTTTGCTTTTTTTTTCTCTTGATACACTTGCTTGACTGGTAGATAATGCTTTAGGACAATAAGTCTGCCCTTTGCTGTATTTTTGCAGTAAAGAATAAATAATAAACTCTTTCGAAACTTTTCGTTTAGCCGAATTTAAAAAATGCCGAAAGATTTAAATTCCCTCATTTTACCGTGCAACTTTGGGATTCGTCAGCTGCTCTGTTATCATATCAACTCTTTCGTTACTTTTCTTAAATGGCTCGTTTCCCGTAACATATAATATAGTCAACAAATTATTTCATTTGACATATTTGCAAAATACTTATTATTTTCCTATGTAAATCAGCTACGCGGATACCGGCTAGCCATTCGCTTGTCTGAATGTAACCGGCGCAATGGCGAACGAAGAAAGTATGCTCTATGAATTTGAATTAACCGTTATCTAAAATGTTTAAATAATTTTTAACGCAAATTTTGTTGCGAAACAGGTTACAAAAACACAAATGTTAAAAATATGTTCACGATCAGGATGAAATTTTTTAAATATTTGTGTTTTTGTAACTTAAGATAACGGTTAGTTCAAATTCATAGAGCATACTTTCTTCGTTCGCCATTGCGCCGGTTATCTGATAGACTGGCGATAACTATACGTTTTAAACACAAGAGGCGATATAAATTCTTGGGTGCTGTGCTGGAATTGCGAAATATGTATAATAAATAATAATGTAAAGCAAATTTTTCAGTATCATCAACATCACCATCACATTTATGTCTCCACTGCTGGGGCACGAGCCTTCTCTATGGATAGATAGGGAGAACCGGCCCTAAACCACCACGCTCTGGCCCAACGCGGATTGGTGGTTGGTCCTGGCTGCATTAAGCCGGGACCAGCGGCTTTACGTGTCTTCCGAAGCACGGAGGAGCTCGAAATAAGAAATAAAATTTAGGTCACCCACCCGATGACCGGCCTTTGCGAATGTTGCTGTACCTTAGCAATCGCAGACCGGGCGCGTTAACCCCTGCACCTAATAATATATAATATAATATATACTAATAATATATACATACGAGTACAAGAGATCGAATCAGAAATTATGAGATCCGCAGAAGAACAAAGGTAACCGACATAGCCCAAAGAGTTGCTAAGCTCAAGTGGCAGTGGGCAAGGCACATTGCTCGCAGAACTGATAACCGCTGGGGCGGAACAGTCCTCGAGTGGCGACCGCGTACTGGAAAGCGCAATGTGGGCAGGCCTCTAACAAGGTGGACCAACGATCTGGTGAAGGTCGCGGGAAGCCGCTGGATGCGAGCAGCACAAAACCGGTCGTTGTTGAGATCCGTGGGGGAGACCTTTGTCCAGCGGTGGACGTCTTTTGGCTGATATGATGATGATGATGATGATGATACACATACAATAACAAACACAAATACAATAATAATCACAATTTTATTACTTATTAAAATAATAAAATTGGTTTATTGGTTTTTTCAAACTTGGAAGTTCGTAATGGATATCAAAATGTCTTTTTAAACGCTCTTAATTAAACACAAAACAGTTTTGATTACCACCTTTCTTTTGCTATAATTATTTGTCAGTTAGTACAATGCGAATATATTCCTTGGCAGAGTCCAAAGCAACGGAGCTATCATAGTAATAACACAAAATAAGAAGACTGCAGAAGGCAAGCTTCATACAAACGCGTTAAAGTAACGCACACTCGTTTATGTCGCCAAAAGATGGAATAGTCTACCAGCACACGTTTTCCCTCCTTCCTATGATATGGGGTCCTTCAAAAGTTTCGAGGGCGTGAAGAAGCACCTTGTGGGCCGGCAGAGTGAGGTTAACTGATGCTACGTTTGTTTTCACGCTGCACCAGTTATCTTCGCGTCTGGACTCCATTTCCACTTAACATCATGGAGCTATTTGCCGCGCTATCTATAAAATCTCGCAACACCTGCGCATAGTGTGAGTTTTGTTTACTATGCGTATTCATTCGATGACGTTAACGAAAACGAGAATTTGTATGGAAAATTTTTAACTCTTCTCGTATGTGAACAGGATGCGCTGCTTCGATGCCATACTAATTTTCGTTTTCGTTAACTTGATCGAATGTCAATCGAAACTCACACTAGGCACCCTCTATGTTTAGTGTGAGTTTTGTTTACTGTCCGTATTCATTCGATTACGTTTACGAAAACGAAAATTAGTATCGCGCCTCCTGGCGGCATACGAGAAGAGTTAAAATGATGCCATACGAATTCTCATTTTCTTTGACGTGTTCGAATGTCAAAAATAACTTGCACTAAGCACTATTATTTATGGTGCACCGACGCGACGACAAGCCCACTTCAAACTCAAATTTTTTTTTGTCCATTCAAAGGTTGTCTGGAAGAGATCACTCTTAGTGGTAAGACCGCCCTTTGTACGTGTATTTTTATGTAGTATTTATGTCAAATGTTTGGTGTACAATACAGTTTATTTAACTTTTATCTTATCTTTATCTAAGCCCTCGTTGTGAGATTCCGTGTCCGCGAAAGGTTCTACGAGTATGTGTGCGTCCTTTGAGCGCGGTAAGTATAAAGTTTACCTTCTGGGTCTCCCTATTTTGTGGTAATAACCTTGTCTTTATTGTAACGGCACCATCGGAGCGTGCGGTGCGGTGACGTCACAGCTTCATAATGCGAAAGGCGTTGACCCCACCTGCCTTGGCATGGTATAATTTTCACGATTGATTCCGGAAACAATTTGTGGAAAGAGGTTTCGTTCTAAAACGGAATGAGTGGAAACTTTTTTGATTTGCGAGATTTAAAAAAGATTGGATAGTGATATTTATATAATATAAATCTTCTGTGCGTGTGTATGTTATTGAACTCCTTCTAAACGGCTGGACCGATTTAAATGAAATTTTCTGTGTGTGTTCAAGTGGATTCGAAAATGGTTAAATTTACAATTGGACCCGGTAGGTGGCGCTGTTATAGGGGTACATCACGGGATACGAGTGTTCTTAAGCGGACGAATGATTTGTTTGTTTTGTTGTCATGGAAACTGTCAAAGCGGTACGAAGCCGGTCTGCATGTACATATTATAATATGATCACTACGTGAAGCTTCGTGCTTCTTTTTAAGCACTTCGCGAGCACAGAGTGCCTAGCTTAAGTTTTGTTTATTATCCGTATTCATTCGATAACGTTTACGAAGACGAACATTTGTATGGCAAAATTTTAACTCTTCTCGTATGCCGCCAGGAGGCTCTGCTTCAATGCCATACTAATTTTCGTTACCGTTATCTTATCTTATCTTAGTGGGGCCTGCTGAGGTTTCCCTTTTGCAGTAACACTTCGACCCATCGGGATCTTTTGTGCAACCCCGTCCTTTCACTCTTCTTCCTCTGTAAAGATAGATGCCATAAGTTTGGCCACGTCCTTAAGAGCGACGAGCCTGAAGTCCTCCGGTTTCGGATAAGCCGACCCCAGGAGTCCCATTCTTTTCCTAGCCAGAGAGTCACAGTCACACAGTAGGTGCTGCATTGACTCCGTTTCCTCTCTACATGCCCTACATAAGCTATTTGTTGATAGATGCATTCTGTGGAGCATTTGTTTTGTGGCATAGTGCCCTGTCAAGGCACCGATGGTTAATCGGGCCTGTCTTCTACTGCCTCCGCATATGAACTTACTCCGTCCTAAGGCGTTTTCACCTAGGAATTATTTGGAGTGTTTCATACCCGGCTGCGTTACCGTTAAGGTGATCGGATATCGAGTGATACTCACACTAGGCACCCAGAGCTCCTTGAAAATATACAGCCATAAGCCATAGCCTCAATCATAAATAACAAAGTTGATGAGTAATTCACTCTGAATACATTTTCTCATTTGCTGACACGAAGACAAAACTATGTCAACGAAAATTAGTATGAGATTTCGCAATCGTTGTTTTTGCGTTGCGTTGTTTATATGAAATGTTTGCAGAGACTTTTGTTGTGAAAATTTCTATCAGCAATTTATATATTAGTATGTGAAGAAAAAAATAATTACCTACCTACACATTTTTAAGCACATTGAGCGTACGGAGGAGTGCTAGTGAGATTTAGCATTTTAAGTTCATAGTATCGAGAAGGAGTGCAGACAGATAAAATGTATGTATAATTAATCATTGATTTTTTGATTGATTGATTAATTGAGGAGCTTGATGGCGGAGGAGCTCGATGGCGCAGTGGTTAACGCGCCCGGTCTGTGAGTGCTGAGGTTAAGCAACTTTCGCAAAGGCCGGTCATCGGATGGGTGACCAAAACTTTATCATCTCGAGCTCCTCCGTGCTTCGGAAGGCACGTAAAGCCGTTGGTCCCGGCTGCATTAGCAGTGGTTAACAACCACCAATCCGCACTGGGCCTGCGAGGTGGTTTACGGCCCGTTCTCCCTATCCATCCATAGGGAAGGCTCGTGCCCCAGCAGTGGGGACATTAAATGAGCTGATGATGATGATGGTAATTAATCATGAATACGGGCATATTCCAAAATGTTTTAATTTTACTTTGTTTGAAATCGTACTCGGAACATCCCAAAGTTCATTGTGAAAAAGACACAAATTCAATTGCCAGTTATAATGTTCAAAGAGAAACCTGTGATTTTTGTTATATTAATAAAAGATATGGAACAAATAATTTGGTTTTTTTAAAATTGTGAAAACATGATTTTTGAGTTAACAAGGCACCAAGTTTTAAGTTTTATTTTTGACTAGCAGCCCGCCCCGGCTTCGCACGGGTAAACTTTTATTTTTAATTTTTTTTTTTAAATATAGCCTATAGCCTTCCTTAATAAATGGACTATTCAACACAAAAATATTTTTTTCAATTTGAACCAGTAGTTCCTGAGATTAGCGCGTTCAACCAAACAAACAAACTCTTCAGCTTTATAATATTAGTATGATAGGAATCAATGTGTAACATTGTAGAAACATTGTATATTATTTGAACTACTATCGACCACTGTGCGACTCTAGTATAATTTAAAATGTTTGGACGAAATTATAATTGTAGTTATAATGAGAAATAGATAAGTCAGTATTATCTGTAAAAAAATCTAATCGTTTGTTTTCATAAAGATTATCGATTTTGACATAAATATAGTTGTAAGTAGAATGTAAAGGTCGAGTTAATGATAATTTCAAAGATTCAGAGATACCGACATTAGTAAAAACTCAGCTTGTCGTTTTCTCAAACCTAAGGACTGATGTTTTTTTGTCTCTTTTGTCTAAAAAAAGATTCTTTTTGGCGGGAAAGTTCCACCAAAAAGTTCTTAGCTGCCACGTTATTTTATTTCGTATTATATTTTATCAAATAAGATTAGAATTGGCAATCAAAATTTTTTTTCTTTTTTATACAATAATAAATAACTACTAAACTCATACAATGTTATCTACGTCACGCTATTTATAGGTAAAGTATTGCAGTTATAAATTACTATGTAGTTTCTCGCATAAATAAAGTTAATGAGTCACCATTTTAAATTGCAATTACATACCTAGTTAACGTAAGCTCAGGACTGATCCCGTCGAAAAATAGTTGACGATTTTATTGTTAATGATAAAATTCGTCGTTATTAGTATTTTATATATATATTTTTTAATATAGCCTATGTTACTCAGTGCTAATGTAGCATTCTAATGGTGAAAGAATTTTTTAAATCGGTCCAGTAGTTTTTGAGTTTATTCGTTGCAAACATACATACATACATATATAGGTACATACATCATACAAAAATACAAAGGTTTCCTCTTTATAATATTAGTATAGATATAGATTGAGAATACAAAATTCAAAATAATACAAATATGTAAACTATAATTATTGATTGATAATAAGTATAATGATTATAAAATAATATCCGGGTCGGTAGTTATATCATCTTGCCCACCAAACGATTAGTCGCAGGTTCGAATCCCGTATAAGTGAGATTAGCATAATTACTTTGTTACTAGGTCATGGGTGTTGAATACTAATGGGTAGGTACGTGACTACTAAACTTTCGCGTTCCATTTTAGTTAATTACTAACTACAAGTAGTTGAGTACTGCCCGTGACCACGGACCACAAAATAAGGAGACCCATACAGAAGGTAAGCTTCACACATATTCACCCCCTTAGAGGTTGAATTTTCAACACCACTCAACGAACGAACAAAACAACACCTACGCCGATGACGTAATTCGCAAAATGGCAAAAAAAATATATTTTAAATTGAAAAAAAAAATTTAAAACGCGCAGAGAATAAAGTTGTTGGGAGTTGAGTGCAGCAAATTTATTCTAGTTTGTCTATAGTTAAACTTCTTCATACAAAAGTAGGCCCTAAATAGACGATTTTAAGTTTTAAGTCGCGTGGTCGCTCCGGAATTTCGGTTCCGGTTAGTATCTGAGGGGACCTTTCTTAAATACCAATTTTTATCGATTTAACTTAAAAACTACGTATCTGTGAGGGGTGAGAGGGGGGGGGCACCCTCTCACAGATACGAATCTTGGAACAGCTTATCAGGCTTATTACCGAAAAAAGTAACCAGTTATTAATTGTACAATTGCAACGCGTCTGCTCTAGTTGCGATTGATAAATTGGTATTTCGGACACAAATAGCTCAATGATCGCTCGCTTAGTGCATTTGCGATTAAAATATATGTAAAGCTGTGCCCCGCAGTTTCACCCGCGTTAAGGTCCACTCCTATTAGTCATAGCGTGATGTTATATAGCCTATAACCTTCCTCAATGAATGGACTATTCAACACAAAAATAATTTTTCAATTCGAACCAGTAGTTCCTGAGATTAGCGCGTTCAACCAAACAAACAACCAAACTCTTTAGCTTTATAATATTGCGCGATTTCACTCGCGTTAATTAACAAAAAATCTATAGCCTGTAACCTTCCTCAATAAATGGACTATTCAACACAAACATATTTTTTCAGTTCGAACCAGTAGTTCCTGAGATTAGCGCGTTCAACCAAACGAACAAACAAACTCATCAGCTTTATAATATTATATACTAGCGGCCCGCCCCGGCTTCGCACGGGTGCAATGCTGATATTATGCATATATACATATAAACCTTACTCTTGAATCACTCATCTATTAAAAAAACCGCATCAAAATCCGTTGCGTAGTTTTAGCATACATACATACCTAGCGACAGACAAAAAGCGGGAAGCGACTTTGTCTTACAGTAAGTATGTAGTGATAGTTTAAATAGTTTACTACTAGTTATTGAGCGATTCAACTGGTTGCTATTTTTGGTAATAAGTCTGTGGAACAGTCCGAGCGCAGGTGTTGCGAGAGGTGTGTCTGTGTGAGGTTGTCTATGTGTGCGTAGCTCGACCGCGTTTGAAGCTCACCTTCTGCAGTCTCCTTATTTTGTGTACAGACGGTGTCACTCGATCGAAACTACTGGTAATCCTCAGGTATCTACAACGTTATTATATTAGCCTATAAACCTTTAAAAATGCGCTAAGAAGAAAAAATAAACTTTTACTATCATCTTATAACGTCATTAGAATAGATTTTTATTTACACTCACACAAATATTCATAATAGAAACAATAAAAAAAAGAAAAAAAACATATAAGTACAAACAAAGACAAATAAAATAGAGAAAAAAAAACATGAACAAGTTAAAAACAAATAACGTGTGTGACTTCTTGGCGGGAAAGTGAAGAGTTATATGACTGCGGTTTTGTTTTATTTTCTAAAATTTGTGTTATGTCGAATATTAATGTGAAATAATGGTGGATTAATAAAATTTTATTAGTTTAAATCAATCACATCAAGTTATTTAATTTGTTGTTTATCTACACAAGTAAATCTCTCGACAAGCTTTTATATCATATAAATTGTGTAATGACGTTATAAGTTGTTAGTAAAAGTTTTAAAGTAAAAGTTAATTTTTTTTCTTTTAGTGCATTTAAATAAAGGCTTGTTTTTTAAAAAGGTTTATTACTTTTGATTTATTTTTTTCTTTATAATTATCGCTGGACACGTTTCAATACAATACAATACAATACAATTCATTTATTCCAAACAATATACATTGTGTTGAATACATAAAGGTTCATTTAAATTACAATTTCTTTTAATTATATAGAATTATTGAATTAATCATGTTACAAAAATTAAAATAAATGAAAAAACTTAGTCCACCATATTGGATTTAGAGTGACGTCACTTTATTTTTCGAGTTATTCTCAGCAAGCCCTTTCATTTGATACCCATATTGTAGGAATGCATTAAAAATAATACGTCATCTTGGGTGTGCCGCCATGTTGGATTTAGAATAACGTCTTAATCCAGAAGTGATGTTATGGCCTTATGGCCGAAGGTGGAAACGCAAGACATCCGGAATCCTCAACTACTGAGACACTGGCTATCTATCTCTAGCTGCCGGAACACAATAATGCTACAAACATTGATGTTATGGCGACATATTTAGATTAGATGATGGTAGTTAGCCAGGCGGACAAACAAGCCCTACCACCAACTATACCGAGTACACAATGTACCCCCCGCTGGGAATCGAATCCGGTACCTCAGGGTCCGATACCGGTCTTAACCACTAGACGATAGATGCAGCTCTCTTATGAGCTACAATGATTCATCAAGACCTTATTTTGTTGTCAGTCAAGATAAAACCTTAAATCAATTCTGTTATTTTGTTCATGTAGGTAGGTACTTAGATTTTTTTTAAATAATCGGAGTAAATGTTTCTAAAAAACAGTCCTACCTATTTACTAAAGTCATTAATTGAACTTAAATTGTTATTTCGCTTTGCTGTATTCAATCCTATTGCTGTATTCGTATCGAAACTGAAAATAGTTTCTCGCAATTTGCATTAGGCGGGAATCGAACCATTAGCGGACGATCTCTGCCTCAGTAGCTCAGATGCAAGAATCTGGATTACAGAAAGTCGTGGATGCGATTCCTACTTGATAAATGCAGACTTTTAGTATTTATTTTTTTTATTACAAACTATGTAAATTGAACTAATGTTTGCGTATTGCTTGATTGCACACTAATTCCGGAAATCGAATAAGTTTGTATAAAATATGTAAAGATAACCGTAGGTTCATAATTTTCTAACTACTAACGTCATAAAATGTAATAAGTAAGTAAAATTTTAAATATAAAAATAAGAAATTGTCGCGTAAAAAATTCAATTTTATTGATTTTAACAAAATCAGCACTTACCTTCCTTATTTTCTTTATAATAAATTCGAACACTAATCCAATTTATAATGCACAAAACTGTTTCACTTGCGAAATATATGTGACGCGCTATTATTTATTATAACTCATCAAAAAATATCACGTTATATTTTCGAGTAAATACTTTATCGTATGTCCATTCACGCACCGGTAAACTGTATAGACCACGTAACCATTGCCAAGCTTAGGCGATTAGAACAGTGTTGCAAGAAAAAAAATAAAAAAACAACTGTGAAAAAAATAACTGTCAATGCCACCATCAAAAATGTTCCAAATTCAAAAGCGCACACGCACTAGCGACGTGGTATACTATCGATCTTCTTTTTTCATCTGAACAGAGCCGGTACCTCCATCACGCTCTTTGGTATAGCGACATCTCCTTCCCGCGTAGAAAACCAAGTGCATCCGTCCTTGACTCTGAACTCTCGGATCCAAGATGTACCGTTTGTGAGTTGTCTTGCTCGTTCAATGACTTTTCCGCTACGTATGAAAGAGACACCTGTATAATTACCGGTTAAGTGTGAATTCTGACTGTCAATGACCGAAGGCTTGTGAAGGATAAAGGTACGAAAACTTTGTTGTACTGTTATGTTTTACTGTTATTGGTCCTCTGACCTCAAAAGTTTGGGGTTTTGATACACTTTTTAGGGATTGTTAGCGTAGGTAGACGAAATGCTTACAAATATATTTTTTTAACTATTATGGTCATTTACGTTTAATATTAACATCCGAGATCATTAAATATTGGTACTCAAAAATATTCATATTCATATATTCACTATAAATTTATAACAACAAGTACAATAAAAATGCGTAAAACATGGTAAGAAACCCTTACTACTCACTAATAGTACTCACTAATAACCCTTACTTACTAATTATAATACATACATAAATTTATTTTATTTTAATGGCAATAATGATGACATCAATACAAAAAAATGCAATACACTAAACATGTGTAAAAAAATAATTTTAAGCCATCGACAACAATTAGGTTACAGATAAGATATAACAACTGTTTCAACGATAATTGTTAAAATAAATGTTATTGATATAAGAATTGGCTCGTAAAGTCAAATAAAGTAGTCTACATTATGTCAAACTTCAGAGATTTTTAATTTAACTTCATAAAATTTATTGAAACTATAAAACGACATAGTTTATTACGTAAATGTTGTTACCTCAATAGTAACTGTCAATAAATATATTTTCTCGATGGAGCTCGATGGCGCAGTGGTTAACGCGCCCGGTCTGCGAGTGCTGAGGTTAAGCAACTTTCGCAAAGGTCGGTAATCGGATGGGTGACCAAAAAATTTATCATCTCGAGCTCCTTCGTGCTTCGGAAGGCACGTAAAGCCGTTGGTCCCGGCTGCATAAGCAGTTGCAACAACCACTGGGCCCGCGTGGTAGTTTATGGCCCGTTCTCCTTATCCATCCATAGAGAAGGCTCGTGCCCCAGCAGTGGGGACATAAAATGAGCTGACGATGATGATATATTTATGTTTTTAGTTAAGAGTATGTAGTATGTTAATGCAATCGCATTACGACAAACTTTAATGGATTAAAAATGTGATTATAAACAAAATTCTTATTCAGCGTGTTTTTATTCGGGTATATTAAATAAAAAAAAAAATAGTCAGCTAACGAACTTACTACGAGTAATCTATATACATATAAGGACTTGTCCTGACTGCTTCATCATCACCGATCCGAAACCGCTGGAGCTAATTTGGACGGTAGGTTAATTGAAATTTTAGAGGTTAAGACCTCCGACCTCAGACCTAAAGGGTTGTGTTCTCGATTTGGTTGGTGGTAGGGCTTATTTGTGCACCTGGATAGCTACCACCATCTTACCTAAATATGTCGCTAAATACCAATTTTTGTACTATTGTTGTGTTCGGACAGCTAGAGGTAAGATAGTTAGTGCGTCATTAGTTGAGGATTCCGGTTGAAGTTAACTTACACCTTCAGGCTTATCTTCCTTAGAGCATTCATTATCTCCACTCAACGGGTTACTCGTAGTTGCGTTATTCCCCAGTTGCGATTTTCCTCGAAAAATAAATATTAAATTCTAGTTGCGTTTTTACCCGATTTGTTGTAAGGTACAGAGGCGTCCAAAACTATAACGAAATAATCTATTAGTTATTATTATTTATTCCTATGTAGTCTACTTCAGCTATTAATACAATCAGCCTTAGAGATGAAGGCCTAATCCGTTAGGAATATACGAAAACGCTGTCGACTGGGCTGCGTCGTGGGTTCTAGTCACAGCTAAGGCTAATCGTATTTTTCAAGCATTTTTAGGGTTCCGTAGCCAAATGGCAAAAAACGGAATCCTTATGGATTCGTCATGTCTGTCTGTCTGTCTGTCTGTCCGTCCGTATGTCACAGCCACTTTTTTCCGAAACTATAAGAACTATACTGTTGAAACTTGGTAAGTAGATGTATTCTGTGAACCGCATTAAGATTTTTACACAAAAATAGAAAAAAAAACAATAAATTTTGGGGGTTCCCCATACTTAGAACTGAAACTCAAATCTTTTTTTTTCATCAAACCCATACGTGTGGGGTATCTATGGATAGGTCTTCAAAAATGATATTCAGGTTTCTAATATCATTTTTTTCTAAACTGAATAGTTTCTAAAATAACTTCTAAAATAAGAGAATGATAGAACTAAAAAAATATATGGTGTACATTACCATGCAAACTTCCACCGAAAATTGGTTTGAACGATATACTAAGTAGTTTTTTTTTAATACGTCATAAAGTACGGAACCCTTCGTGCGCGAGTCCGACTCGCACTTGGCCGGTTCTTTAATCTACACTACCTACCTACCCACTTATAGCAGTATAATTTTTTTTTATTAATGAAATGGCAATGTTGGTCATAACAAATTACAGTAACAAGTCAATTAAGTTCGTGTCCAAATTGCTCTCTGTTTTTACATTTTTACTTTACTCTCCTGCGAAATGTGTTTTCATAGGATAGGACTTAGGCATTAAAAGCCCTTAGAATTGTTTTAAATTAATTAATACAATTCATTGTAATGGCAGAGGTCGTGTCGTATAAACCACCCGCCAACATGTTAAAAAGTTCTCTTATTTAAGTCTTATTTAACTTCTTATTTAACTTACGTGTTTTTAAGTCACTGGTGCTAGGCGCTGAATAGGTTATATACATTAAAAGGACTAGTGTCGGTTAGCTTGATCCTTTCACAAGGCCATAGTTGTCTTGGAATTTAAAACAAATACCCAGAAACTGCATAAACAATACGTAAAAGTGATGATATCCAAAAACTTATTTCTATATTTATTCTTTTTAAACTGTCATGGTCGCTTGCATTAGAGTAATTATTAACGGGAGTTTTACAATGTTTATTATTTTTAAGTATCCGATATTTCGACACAGTCACATGCGCCGTGATCACGGATGAACTGTCCGCCTCAAAAATAATAAAGATGTTAAGAATTCCGTTAATTATTACTCTTTTTTTACAAGTTTTTATTTAGTTTCACCTGTCCCGATGTTTGTAATCATATCTTGCAAGTTAAATTTGATCCACTTCCCGATAACCGATTGAGCTGAAATATTGCATGCATGTGCAAATCAGATGACAATGCAAAATTATTATGACATGGAGCTGATCTGATGATGGAACCGGAAGGTGGCCATAAGAACTCGGTAGTTAAACGACACAACCCCATCGAGTTTGGACTCGTTTGATCCGTCTTGACGAGTACTTTGGTGCTAGATGGTAAGCAGGGTCTAATGATGGAGCTGGAAGATGGCCATAGGAACTCAATAATGAAAATGCCGTCTAAGGCAATCAGCACACTCTCTCCAAAAAAATATAAACGCAACAGATGTAACTATCGGATGTCGGTAGGCTGAAGATGATGTTATATTTTCTTAAGTGGTAACTTATGCAATTTATTCTGACGGATCAAGTTTCACATGGACGAAGCCGAGAACAGAAGCTAGTAAAGTCATAGAGGCGAGGTTTACAAAGTTAACGGTGGCCGCTATTGCAATTAAGGGATCTTTATCGGCCCAAACCAAAACAAAAGATGTTTTCCAAAACATCTTTCGTCAAACAAACAACTGTGGAAATAATTTAGAAATAGCCGTTGCTGACTGTTTTTCCGATTTGCGCTTGGTTACTTCGAAATGCAATACTATTGCGCTGTACTGTTTTGTGTAGGAGTTTATGCGAAAGATTTACACGTAAAAGAGGTATGTACCTACTTAAAACTTGGGTTTGTCTTTTTTATATTTAATAATGATAAAAATAACAATTTATTGATTGCTTATATTTTACAATACTTTGTACTTGATTCTAGCGGCCTCTGCACTATAAGCTTGACCCGCAGCAGCCAGACAAATTTTACATATAAAAAACATTGATATTATTTTATATAACTTTCATTTTTTAATTTGCTTAATTAAAGATTCAAAGTCAGTAATATATAGAGATAACCAATGCCATTTACAAATTTGCACAAAATAGTGATGTTATTGGTTGTCTAAATAAATAAATAAATAAATAATCACATCAATGCTGCAATAATTGATGATTTTAAGAATGAAAAATTGTTTTTTTTTAAAATTATATTTACAAAATATATCTTACGTGTTCTCTTTCTTTTTCTTTTTGTATATAAAGCGTTCGCGTTATATACTACAAAATGCAGACTATTTTTCATTTATACTTACATTATTAAAAAAATAAAATAATAATATATATTAATAACTTACTTATTCTATGCTATAAGTTAGTAACCGTCATTAAGAATAAGTCCTGAAACTAATTTATTATGTATAATTTCAGAGTGTTGACACCGGCATAGCAAACGATGTCAACAAGAATATCAATGACTTTTATCACTATGACGATAATGTCTACACAGAGAAGGAAAGGGTAAGAAAATGGCAATTATAAAAGTATATATGATTTTTTGAGTGTCGCGAGTCGCGAGGAAATAGGGTCATGCACTTAACTTGTACCTGGTACTCATGGTGATTCCTCCGAAGCAACGGAAGAAACTTTTTTTTTGGAACTCTTTGCTTCAGTCTGTTTCCCATCATATATAATACTAGCTGACCCGGCGGACTTCGTACCGCTTTGACAGTTTCCATCATTGAGTTAAATATATATCAATGGTTTCCATATACAACAAAACAAACAAATCATTTTGTATTGGAAAATTAAATTGTCGTTTTTAGTATTTTTTTAATATAGCCTATGTTACTCAGCGCTAATGTAGCATTCTAATGGTGAAAGAATTTTTCAAATCGGTCCATTCGTTTTTGAGTTTATTCGTTGCATGCATACATACATAGATACATACATACAAATATGCAAAGGTTTCTTAATTTTAGGTCGGTTCCATTCCAGGTATTTTTATATACAGTCCGCTTTCACATCTATACTAATATTATAAAGAGGAAAGCTGTGTATTTTTGTATGTATGTTTGCAACGAATAAACTCAAAAACTACTATTTTTTTAACTAGCGCTGAGTAACATAAGCTATTTTTTTCATTGCTTACGATACAATCCGTGCAGCCTTAATAAAATTACGGTCGAATTTTGACCACTGGGCGACCACTAGTATAAATTAAAACGTGTGCCAGTAACCTGTTGATTATTATAATGAAAAATAAAGTGTGCACAATTCTCGGACAGTTTTAAGCGATTAGTTAAGAAGGAATATCTGTCTTTGTCACTATAATATTATTCACTATTTTTAAAATTATTCTTTATATAATAAAGCTGATAGAAGCTGATTTAACTGCAAATATTTTGAGGATAAATTCAAAACATAATATAAACTATTATTATGAAGAAACCTTAAATTTTTTTACGCTAGTTTTCAAGAAAAACGCCAAGAGACATTTCGATTAAAAAGAAAAATAAAGCACTTTCGGTAGTTTCAATTCAAAGGATCCGAAAAAGAGAGGCCGCAATGCCTTCACCGCTTACACGTGCACCTAGTTTCATTCAAAAGAGCCGACAGAGAGGCCGCTCCTTAAAATATTACAATTTTTGTGTCAGGAAAAGTTAAAAAAAAAATAGCTTGAATTTTTTTTAATGCTAGGGCCTTATTTCTCTGGTATAGTTAGATGTTTTGTCAAAATATTTGCAGTAGATAAAAAGTGACCTTATATTTAAAACTTTTTATATTTGTAGTTATTATGTTTATATATGGTTATCAAAGAGTTTAAACGGGTTTAACGCGAACTAATTAGTAAAAGGTAACATACCTTCTTTATACCCGAAGTTAGGTATGAAACCTTTTACCTACTAATAATTAAGTTTGTGTCAATCTCTGTTTAAACTCTTAGTCAACTATGGAACGCGAAAGTTTAAATGTGTGTATATATATGTTTATCTTTGTTTAGGCTATTTACCACTGCTATTACTTACTATATGGTTATATATATATATATATATATATCATATGATATATAAGTAGATATATGCATTGTTTGTATGATTTGTTAACCTATTTGTGTAAATAAACGTTTAATCTGCCCATGTCTTTCTTATTACCTACTCGTATTTTTGTCCAGCTCAACACATGGTTGCCTGGAAAAATAAAGATTTTTAGCGACAACGCCACCATTTATACAACCTCTTGTTATATCTTTTTTATGACTTTTATAATATGGTGTACAATTGAGAATATTTGCATTTTAATTTAATTTTTTCATATAGAGGAGCTCGATGGCACAGTGGTTAACGCGCCAGTTCTGCGAGCAACTTTCACAAAGGTCTGTCATCGGATGGGTGACCAAAAATGTATCATTTCAAGCTCCTCCGTGCTTCGGAAGGCATGTCAAGCCTTTGGTCCCGGCTGCATTAACATTCGTTAAAAACCACCAATCCGCACTGGGTCCGCGTGGTGGTTTATAGCCCGTTCTCCCTATCCATCCATAGGGAAGGCTCCTGCCCCAGCAGTGGGGACATAAAATGAACTGATGATGATGATGATGATGATTTCATATAACAGTTATTTTTTTTCAGTACGCACGTCACATCGAGTTAGTCACAGAGACTGTGATAGATCATTTGCTGAATGAAATAAAAAGGAAGTATCCGGTCTCCAGAAATGAAACTAGTAGCCTTCCGAAAATGATGAAGCGGTTGAAGTCGAAGCTGAAACAAATGAACAAGAAGAAACTGAAGAAACATAGAATGTCGTCGCGCAAGAAACACAATGACGATTCTCATGTGATGACTCCACAACACGGATCAGGCACGACAATGACTGACAATTTTGTTAAATCTGTAGCATGAACATACCTATGAGGCAATATTGTTATACTGTTTGCATTAAATAAAAAATATGGTTCTTTAATGTTTCAATCAATTAATTTTATCACATGAATTGTGATCAGCAAATTTTCATTTCACAAGCATCATTCGTTTACGTTTCACTTCACAGACTATTGCTTTAACAATGTCATCAAAACATACAAGTTCAAATGATATGCTGCTATTTTGAAGATGCACCATTTTATTTTATTTAGAAAAAAAATTACTGATATATTTAATATTTCTCAGAAATTAAAAGGAATGTTTTACAAATAATATATTTAACCAAAATATAAATAGTATATTATGCAACTAGTGAATAAAAGACGGATTTAATGCGAGGGCCATAGATGAATCACAAGCAAGTAAAGGATTCTAACGAGTGAATCACGACCGTAGGGAGTGGTTCACTCGCTACGCTCGTGATTCAAGTCTTAGAATCCTGAGCGAAGCGAGTGATTCATGGCCTTCGATATAAATCCGTCCTTTATTCAAGAGTTACATACTATACTTTATACCATGACTACGAGAAAAAGAAAGATTTAAGCGAAAATAGACATTTAATGAAGAAAAAAGAAGAATTAAATTAATTAAAATGCACATTAAAATTAGAACAATTATTAAAATTAAGAGTAATTTTCTTATTATTGTTATTGGGATGGTCAACTTGTGAAGTGATATTTATTTCCTGTCGATCGCGATGGTCAGAAATTTCTGCTGGAGGAAACTCTGGGGCGTCTTTGGACGTTGAAGGGCGTGGAGTCCATGGGTCTTCAGATTTCTTCAGGTTTATGCTGCTTGCTATTTGAAGGCTGCGTTTCGATTTATTTTCCATCGAATCTTCGATATAACCTTCAGCCACGGTAGTAGACTTCCATCCGCCATGTCGCTTTAATTCCGTCATATTTGCACCAGTATTCGCTAATAACGTTGCAGAGGTCCTTCGGAAACAATGTCCTGTATACATCTCGGGATTTGGTAGCTCCAAAAATGATGCAATATCTTTTGGCATGGAACCAATTTTATTTATTCCAATCGGGTTTTTGTACATTTATTTTTAGAATAGAATAAAAAGAATCTATTGTTGTTTGCATTCGGAGGACGCAAACTTTGATACTTTTCTACGATTTTCATGTAATCATCTCGGATTACAAATGTTCGGTCGATTTTCGTTTTCGTTTCCTTTAAAGTAACCAGTAAAGCGGTGTCAGAGATCGTTTGTACATCATCCACTGTCAGTTTAACAAGCTCATTTGAACGACAGGCTCCACTAATGTCCAAAATCAACGCAACCTGTAAACAAAAATAGAAAATTTATTACAAAATTTTTGTTGATAGGTTTACATTTAAATACTTAGTTTTAAACTATTTTTATTAGGTAACATTTGTTGAAGATTACTTACTTTTACTGCCAGAAATTGCGAGTCTGGCGCTTCATTCAAAAAGCGTTCAACATTTTGAGCGGTAAAAACCAGGGATTTTTTCGGTTTGTAGCCTTCTGATAGACTTTTAAGGTAGGCTTGCAAGTTCGAGTATGTTTTTATGTCAATGTTATGCCTTGTTTTTATTGTACACCGTAGCATAGAATAGATACTCCATAATGTCGATGACTTCTTTCTCTTCGACAGCTCATTAAAATAAGTCAGGAAAACAGACTCTGAAAATGAGCCAGAAGCTTGATTTTCATTTTTCCATTTGCAAAACTCATCGTAGGCTTTGATGTAAACCACCCGTGACTTGTTGGGTAGCAAGTTTTCTACTATATCAGCCGCCCTCTCTTTCATAAACTCAAGTGTTAACACTTCTTCTTCATCACTTGAATGCATTTTCAATAGATTTATTAAAATAACTCTAAACTTTGTGTTCGTTCGTACAACTTACAGTATTCAAAATAGCGCCAATTTATATTAATGACAGCTTTTTTTAAATAATATTTTCATGGCTCTGGATACTAATGACAGCAAAGAAAAACACTAAACTGTTCTAAACTCAAGCAAGGAGTTTGTATGTCGAACAGTTTTTGCATGTTATCGAGTATATTTTGCGCAAGGAGGTTATGCATATAGTGTTACAAGTTCCGCTTCCTGTCCCTCGCTAGTTAGCGCCAAATCCCTAAGTTAATTATTGATTAGACTATTGCTGATTAATATCTTAATTTTAATTGATTATTGTTATTTGATCAATAAGTAAATTAAATATGTTGCTTATAAATGATATTTTAAAATGTTTGTTAATCATAATTTAATTTACACTTCCGTTCTATATAATATGTTTACTATGTGTTAATAAGACTCTAAAATCCTTTTCACTACTTTGAATAGGTACTCTAATAATTGAAACATTAATTTAGAAAATCTATTTGTATTAAATTTGTATTAACTTAATAATTAAGTAAATCATTTGATTGAATTACGTTGGAATGTATATAAGACGGCGTCGTCCATTTTGAAGACGATTATTAAAGCTGCCTTCGAGCTGACAAGTACACTTACGTCGTATTATTTCTCCACTTCGAACTGCTCCTTTTACAATTCAGAAGTGGGATGGAGCATTTCCACGGCCCATATTACCTCGGTCTGGGGAAACGGAGGCCCAGCGACGCATCGACTGAAGGTGAGAATATGGATAGAAATGACGACTTTTTTTTCCACTCGCCGGGCGAAATGTACCCACAATCTACGAAAAAACGAAGAATTACTTACCTGGAAGCTGAAATTATCCCCAAATTTGATCCTGGCAAGAAGACAACAAATGTAAAAGGCTGGCTTCACAAAATTGACCAGCTGGGCGACATGTATGACTGGGAACAACGAGACAAGATCTTCGTCATGCAAACCCGACTACGTGGCGCAGCTCGCGATTGGTACGACGACCTTGATGACTATGAAGCAACGTGGAACTTATGGAAAGACCGATTAACAAAGGCGTTCCCTCGATCAACGGAGTTTGTGGATCGACTTGAAGAAATGCTGGCGCGTGTAAAAGATAACCGTGAAACTATGACTCGTTACTACCATGACAAGATATCTCTTATGAAGAAATGTGGCATAGAAGGAGAAGAAGCAATATCATGTCTTATTCGCGGTCTACCCACTGAGCTACGTGCGAACGCTAAGGCCTGCTGTTCTAAGACACCTGACGAACTATACTACGGTTTTCTGTCTTCACTTGAAAACTATAAGAAGGTGGAAGCTAGGACAATGGAGCTGAAGTCGACATGGCAACGAGGTTCTACGGGCAGCATGCCGAAAATTTGCTACAACTGCCGCAAGACGGGACACACTGCTCGCGACTGCCGAGCTACGTACTGCCAGATCTGCCAGCGCCCGGGGCATGCAGCCAACGCCTGCTGGTATGCAGCGCAGACTTCGCGAGATCCGCAGATGCAGAGAAACCAACAGGTACGTGATATTAATTTCGTATCTACTGAAGTTATTGCCGATTTATACAAAAAAGAAGTCACTATAAATGCAGTCAAAGCACTTGCGTACATTGACACGGGTAGTAAAGTAAACATTATTTCTTTAAATTTAGTTGAAGGATTAGGTTTATACATTACTTATTCAAATGTTATCATGAGAGGTTTCGGTGGACTTTTGATTAACTCGTTAGGTAAAACAAGTTTCAATCTTATTGTTGATGATTTATGCTTAGAAACTAGTGCGGAGGTGACAGAGACTAACTTGTATGGCACAGATTTAATTATTGGTCAACCTACAATTAACCAGAGAAATATAATTTTATTGGTTAGCTCGAACTCTGTTAAGCTATTGAAAAATGCTGAGCCTGAGTCCCCGTTACCTAGTATAACTTTAAAGTGCGAAGATTTTATTTCAAAAGTTTCTTTATTTTTATCAGTTACTGTAAGTATTCAGCCAGGAACAAGTTGTAATATAAATGTTCATACTAAGGTGGACTTATTGCCATATAATGTTATTGTAACGAGGCCTGTACTGTACTCGTTGGGTCAGGAATCTTATTTTATACCACAGGTTATCATGGCCCCTTATTACCTCTCGCTCAATGTTATTAACTTAGGAGATTCAGTTATACAGTGGAAGGCTGACAGACTCATAGCTCGCGCGGAAATGTACCTACAAACTGATGTATCGTTAGTTAATTATGAAACTTCTAGTGATGCTAATAAACAACACAGCCAAAATAGAATATTATTGTCTGATTTAGACGTAGGCGATTTAGACCCTGTACATACTAAATTATTGTTAATATTACTGAATAAATACAAACATTGCTTTGCTGAATGTAGTAGTGAACTAGGGTGTACTGATTTAGTCGAAATGAACATTTCTACGACTACCAATAAATCTGTTTATTGCAAGCCTTATAGGATATCATATAAAGAAAATGAAATTGTTCAAGAAAAAGTAGATGAGCTTTTTTCTGCCGGTATTGTTAGGGAGTCCTGCTCGGATTATGCGAGTCCTGTAATCTTAGTTAAAAAAAAGGGAGGTGACTATCGGCTTTGTATTGATTATCGCGCTTTGAACGCATGCACCGTTAAGGACCGCTTTCCATTGCCACACATAGATGACCAAATAGGTAGATTAGCGGGGAAGGTATATTTCACTGTTCTAGATATGGCCCAAAGTTATTATCAAGTGAGGGTATCTGAAGATTCAATACATAAAACTGCATTCGTAACATCGTCAGGGCAATTTGAATTCATGAAAATGCCATTCGGTTTAGCCAACGCGCCCGCAGTTTTCTCTCGTTTAATACGTAAGGCACTTGGTTCCTTAAATAATAGAATTGCGACCTACCTTGATGACGTAACTTTGCCTACAATTACGATAGAAGAGGGTATTCAGTTATTAGAAGAAGTTCTGGTACTTCTTTCACAAGCAAACCTGAAACTTAACCTAAAAAAATGTTCATTTTTAAAAAGTAGCGTCAATTATTTAGGACATGAAATCACTGAGGGTTCTGTGCGACCGGGGCAATCGAAAATTAACAGTGTTACGCAATTCAGACAACCACGAAATGTTCACGAACTGCGTCAGTTTATTGGATTAGCGTCATATTTTCGCAAATTTGTTAGAGGGTTTGCTGAAATTGCTAGACCCCTAACATATTTGACAAAAAAGGATGTAGTCTGGTCATGGGGCCCTGAGCAAGATGATGCTTTTAATAAATTAAAATCTATCCTTACTGATCGTCCTGTTTTGGCTATCTACGATCGCCATGCAAAAACAGAAATTCATACTGATGCTAGCAAATTAGGCTTGGGTGGCATTTTACTTCAATATCAAAACGATGAATCGCTTAAACCAGTGGCGTACTTTAGCCGCGTTACTAGTCCCGAGGAAATGCATTACCATAGTTATGAATTGGAAACGTTAGCCGTTGTAGAATCCTTGAAACGTTTTCGGATATACGCCACAGGTATCCCGGTAAAAATTGTTACCGATTGTGCCGCGTTAAGAACGACCCTTAGTAAGAGAGATTTGATACCGCGCGTGGCTAGATGGTGGCTTACTATACAAGATTTTGACCTAGAGATTGAATATCGTCCGGGCGATCGCATGAAACACGTGGATGCACTAAGTCGAAATCCCGTGGAATCAATTTCAATTCTTCACATTGACGAAGTTGACTGGCGCCTAACTTTGCAAGCTCAAGATGATAGTGTTCAAAGGGTTATTAAACAACTCCGCGAAGGTACTACCAACCGCGACATCATTAATAATTACAAAGTTATAGACGGATACTTATTTCGTAAAACATTCCATGGGGATAAGTTTGTCATACCAAAACTCTCAAAATGGTCGTTGTTACAAAAATACCACGATGAGGTGGGGCATTTAGGTTTTGATAAGTGTGAAAAGATTATAAAGGCCCAATTTTGGTTCCCTAATATGACAAGGTTTATTCGTAAGTACATTCATGCATGTCTACGTTGTGCCTATGGCAAAGGTAATTACGGTAAAATTGAAGGGGAATTACACCCTATTGAAAAGGCCGCAGTGCCTATGCACACTTTGCATTTAGTCAATTTAGGCCCGTTTCTAAAAACTCGTAATGGAAATTGTTACATACTAGTTCTTATAGATTCTTTTACGAAATTTGTTTTTGCTAAAGCTGTTAAAGGGGTGAGTTCCATTGAAACTATCAAAAACTTAAAAGAAATAATTTCGCTGTTTGGCAACCCCCGTAGAATAATTACTGATCGAGGCGTTGCATTTACTAGTAGATACTTCAAAGAATTTGCCATACAAAAGCAGTTCAAACATATTTTAAACGCAGTTGCGTGTCCACGTTCTAATGGTCAGGTAGAACGCGTAAACCGAACGATTATTAACGGTCTCAATACTACCGCAGAGAATGAGTGCACTTGGGATGACAAGCTTTCAGATGTGATCTGGGGTATAAATAATTCTCCACATGCTGTAACGGGAGTTGCCCCGTTTAGTTTGATGTTCTCTCACGATAATCCCCTTTTACCCGGTTTCCCTAGCACTTCTGCGGCAGATACTAATCCCCAAGACCAATTAGACGAGCGTAGACGCCGAGCCAAGTTACGTATTGATAAATATATGACGATTATGAAAAGTCAGTACGACAAAAAGCATAAGAAGTGTAGGAAGTATCAAGTAGGCGAATTAGTATTATGGAAAGGTGGTTTAGCACGAGATCACAAAGCAGGTGTAACCAAGAAATTAGGAAGTTTGTATACTGGACCATACAAAATCAGTAAGGCTGATCACGCTATTGACCGTTATACCATAAACAGTATACAAGGTATGAAAGGGTACAGAAAATTTAGTGCAGTTGTGCCCTCGGATTCCCTCCGTCCTTACAAATCGTCTATATCCGATAGCTCCACCGAATCCGACCATGAAGTAGATAGGGATGATCTAATCGACTTGTTAGAGAGTTAAAATCCTTATAAGGAGTAGATTTGGAATTGATTAATTGCAGCTCGATTTAATGTAATTTATAGAACCAAAATATTAATCTAATGTACAAGTATTCTTGGCTGATGGAAATTATTGTAAACACCTGAGTCATAATAAAATATATAACTGAATTTCATTATTTTATTACACTCTCTACAGATTTTATCATAGTTTTAAAAATCTATTCTGTTTCTGTGTGATATAACAGATAGATCTAAGTGACTAGACTACTACATTACATAAACACAACTCAACCGCCTAAAATAATATCTATTCTGTTTCTGTGTGATATAACAGATGGATCTTAGTGACTACTACTTAAACATTCAACCTTTACTATAATATATATCTTGTTTTATGATATAACAGATAGATCTAAGTGACTACTACATAAACACTCGACCTTCTATCATAATATCTATTCTATTTCTGTGTGATATAATAGATAGATCTAAGTGATTACTCTATAAAAACTCAACCTGCTTTTATAATATCTATTCTATTTCTGTGTGGTATAATAGATAGATCTAAGTGATTACTCTATAAAAACTCAACCTGCTTTTATAATATCTATTCTGTTTCTGTGTGATAAAACAGATAGATCTATGTGACTTGAAACAACATATGTACATAATAATACAAAATCTCTTTAGTAGGTATGTAATTTAATGTAGGTACCAGAAAGATCTATGCAACTGCACAACCTCAAGTAAATAAACAACCAGATGTAACAGTACTATAATATAGTTTTATGGAAACTAAGGGAAAGCTCGCTCGGTTCAAATAAAACAAATATACTGTGTAAGCAAAATTTTATTTCAGGTGCCTGCGCTGACAGGTGGAAAAGCAGACCAGAGAAGCCGTGAGGGGCCACGGCAGTTGCAGGATGGCCGAGTGTTACAAGTTCCGCTTCCTGTCCCTCGCTAGTTAGCGCCAAATCCCTAAGTTAATTATTGATTAGACTATTGCTGATTAATATCTTAATTTTAATTGATTATTGTTATTTGATCAATAAGTAAATTAAATATGTTGCTTATAAATGATATTTTAAAATGTTTGTTAATCATAATTTAATTTACACTTCCGTTCTATATAATATGTTTACTATGTGTTAATAAGACTCTAAAATCCTTTTCACTACTTTGAATAGGTACTCTAATAATTGAAACATTAATTTAGAAAATCTATTTGTATTAAATTTGTATTAACTTAATAATTAAGTAAATCATTTGATTGAATTACGTTGGAATGTATATAAGACGGCGTCGTCCATTTTGAAGACGATTATTAAAGCTGCCTTCGAGCTGACAAGTACACTTACGTCGTATTATTTCTCCACTTCGAACTGCTCCTTTTACAATAGTATTGAGATGAAGGTCGAGTATATTGGTGTGTTCTAAATTCAAACACCAAAACAGTGATTAAAAGGGCTTTTTATTCACTGTTTTCAGTGAATAAAATACGCTTTTTAGAGTGGGAATGGTATAAACATTATTTCATATTGTTTTCTAATACCGTATATTACCCGTGGTACTTCTCCAAAATAACGTTATTTAGTTGATCGCTCTGGTGCTTTTTATTTACAAATTAGCTGTGCCCCCCGCGGTTTCACCCGCGTTAAAAAATATTTTCCCGTTTTTGCAACATTTTTCATTGCTGCTCCACTTCTATTAGTCATAGCGTGATGTAATATAACCTATAGCCTTTCTCAATAAATGGACTATTCAACACAAAAATAATTTTTCAATTCGAACCAGTGGTTCCTGAGATTAGCGCGTTCAACCAAACAAACAATAAAACTCTTCAGCTTTATAATATTAGTTTTACCCATTCATAATTTTAGTATTTCACCCGCGTTAATTAGCAACTGCTCCACTCCTATTAGTCATAGCGTAATGTAATATAGCCTACAGCCTTCCTCAATAAATGGACTATTCAACACAAAAATAATTTTTCAATTCGAACCAGTGGTTCCTGAGATTAGCGCGTTCAACCAAACAAACAATAAAACTCTTCAGCTTTATAATATTAGTATAGATAGTTGATGAGTTTTATATATTTTTACATACACGGTATCAATATGAAAATACAAGAGTGATTAATTTTGAAGCCAAAGCAATCAAATAATACTATTTATCATTAGAGGAAAATAATTATAATTACTTAAAAAAGTAATATTATTCATATATACTTACCTAAAAAATCACTAGTAAAAATATAATAAACTAGCACTTTAATACCGTCTTCGTCCGCATGGATTTGAGATTTAAAAAGAAACTCTTTTTAAAAATAAATTATAGCCTGTTACCCGCTAGGAATGTAGTTTTCCATCAGTGAAAGATTTTTTGGAGTTGGACACTGGTTTCAAACTACTGAGTTTCAGAGATTAGTCCCGACACACAAACAAACAAAGTCACAAAAGTGACCTCATTATTAATAGTATAGTTAGAGATAACTTACTATAGCAGTATCACCGTACAATTACAATTAGCTAGCAACCTATATAGCTCAGATTGTAATGTGTGTGTGTCTAGTAAATATTTTTTTGTTTTTTTATTTTGTGTTTCGCTTCGCTCGCTCGGCTCGAGTTTCGTTTTGGCCACTGATCTAACTTAACCAAACTTCACCTTTCTGTTCTTTATTATTAAAAATATACTTAAAGAACTACTTCGGTTGCATTTATTTAACCTACTGGTCACACTAAGGACATATATATATATTCTTTATTGCACATAAACACACATACAGAGAACAAAGGTGGACTTATCTCTAAAAGAGATCTCTTCCAGCCAACCTAAGGTGGAATGGAAGCATCGTGTTTAAAAGGAAGCGACAAAAGTGCAAACAAAAATATCTCAACTATGAATAACAATATTAGGTACATTATATACAACACATATACTAGGATATTCTTAAAACTACATAAACATACATAATAATACTACATAAATACGAACATTTACCTACATATAATAATAATAATAATAAACATGGATATAATATAGTGTCTATCATTGCTTCATTGCGATGACATAAATGACAGAAAGTGATCCTTGACTTTCTTTTTTAAGTATATAATGGACGAACTATCCTGGATGTCTGTAGGAAGCCTGTTCTATAGCTGCGCTGCTCTGACCGTAAATGAATTTAGGAGGAAGTTAGTATTGACTTTAGGAATCTCAAGCGTCTTTGTTATACAAGCACGTCTTGAGCGGCAAGGTGGGGGCAGGAGTTGGAAACGGGAACGAAGGTAAGAAGGAGAATTAGGGTCATTAAGGATGTTATAGAGATTGGAAAGGATGTGCACATTACGGCGATGTCGGATCGGTAGCCATTTTAATTCAGTACCTACGAAAGTGAGAAACATGGTCATACTTTCGTAAGCCAAAGATAAAACGTATGGCCAAATTTTGCAGACGTTCTAGTTTGAGCAGTTACTCCTCAGTCACATCCAAGTAACAAACGTCGGCGTAGTCTAGTATAGGAAGAAGAAGGGATTGCGCGAGCATAATTTTGGTTTGAAAGGGGAGAAAGTATTAAGGTTTAAGTAAAAACATATTGTGCATGAAGTTTCTAGTGACTAGCATTTTATCTGTTTTCTTGAAATCAACTTCCATCACGATATTATATTTTACTTCTAATCATTCAGTCTTTAAAGGAGATAGATAAGTAGTTAACTAAAAACGTATCTCAGTATTCTCAACTAGTTCCTTAGTTGGTTACCATTTTACAATGCAATTATGCAATATTGCTGTATAGTACCATACTTATAGCCGCACACAAAAACGACTTAGCATCACCATTGCCAGCTCATTATCTATATACATATAATGAATTGTCCTGACTGATTCATCATCGCCGAGCCTAAACCGCTGAAGCTAATTAGATAGTTAGTATATTTTAATTGACATTACTAGAGGTCCTGATGCGTGTATTACGTGGCCATCGGATGGTTGACCAAAAGTGTATCATCTCGAGCACCTCCGTGCTTCGGAAGGCACGTAAAGCCGTTGGTCCCGGCTGCATTAGCAGTCGTTAACAACCACGTGGTGGTTTATGGCCCGTTCTCCCTATCCATCCATAAGGAAGGCTCGTGCCCCAGCTGTGGGGACATAAAATGAGCTAGTGATGTGAATCAGACTTATTACCGCCTCTGTAGTCTATTAATTAAGAGTAGCGGTTTCAGACTCAGATATCCTGGGTTCGATTCCCAGCGGGGGGTACATGTTTGTGTACTTGGTTTGGTTGGCGGTATGACTTGTGCGTCCGCCTGGCTAGTTACCACCACTTTATCTAAATTGTTGTGTTCCGGCAGTTAGAGCTGATGATGTTGCCAGTGCCTCAAAAGTTGAGGATTCCGAGTGACGTGCGCTTCCACATTCGGCCTTATCATCACTTAACATCAGGTGATATGAAGGTCAAGTGCTTACACTTATGTAATCATCATCATCATCATCATCTCAGCCAAAAGACGTCCACTGCTGGACAAAGGCCTAAAAAACTAATTATACATATATAAGGCGGGCTTAGAATAACAATGAATATGTTTTGCAATGGAAATCAAACACGCAAACGCGTATTTATATTTATTTCTTATTAGATATATATTTTACTCAACAGGTAAAGTTTTTTCTGTGAATTAAATCATAACGTTATCAATAGTATGGATAACCCGAAAAAAAAACAGTATAAAATACACTTTCTTCTACTTCTTTTGCACGTTAAACTATTGAGATGTGATTTATGTGATCGTTACAAGTTTTAAAAAAATGTTTAAATTGGTTTTATCCAAAGAATTATGGCGAGATTGATTTAAGTTTATTCAGAGAGCACTAGTGCGTAGTAGAGCACAAGTGTGTTCCAAAGTTTAAAACACGTTACCAGGAATTGATTGATAATTGATATACACGACATGTTTTTAAAACCCCCAAATTAAAAAAAAAATCAAAATGAAAATATCAGTTCCCGTTTTTCAGAGATAGTCTGACGTATGTCTGTCGCGCGGTTTTCTATCTTAGTGACAATCAGTGACAATAACATTGAGAGCTGAGTATTCAAAACATCGCATTCAGAAATGAATTAGCTCCTCGTTAAAATATTTAACTACTAAAAATATTACATTTTATTCCGGGGTTCTAAAAATATTGTAAAGCCTAAAGGTATTCTTTTAGTACCCAAGATCAATAATAGCAAGGCAATTCCAACTTCTTTATGTTTATGTTTTTTATGTACAAATCTCGCCATGATCCTTTCGGAAATAACTAAGCTTGCGTAGGAGTATCCATGCTATGCTAACATTGCAAAAGTATGCGAAAAAACTCCACCTATCCTGATTTTTGTTATTTTAATCACTCTATTGCAATATCTCAGATTCGGGTATCAATGAAACAATTGTTTTAAAAGTTTCCAAACGCTCTCAATCGTTCATCTTGATGTGGACAGTAATGTCGACAGGGTTTCTCGACTTATTTATCGCCTCATGTGATTCCGACAGGTTTGATTCCACGTTATTTTCGTCGAAAGCCTTAATGAACGTTCTCTTGCCTTTTCTGTTCCGTTTCCTCTTTCTTAGTGATTTAATTTCAAATACCTCCGGCACACCGTCATTATTTTCGAACCTAGTCATGACCTTTTTGACGATCCTCTTTCGTTTTTTTCTGGCTTTCCTCGATCGTCTGTCTTCTTCTCTGTTCTCCGTTGCAGCTTTTAAGTACTTCGAAGACTCTGTAGATCCTTGATAACCACCTAAGCGGTTCTATAACAAAAGACAGGACGAAATTAGCGTCTAACAGTTTAATTAGAACTTAACTAATGGCTTCGCGTTTAGGATTAAGCCAGTTTCAAGTGTTATTATTATTGTAAACTAAGAATTGTATGGTAGATTGAGTTAAATTGGAGAATCACTCACTCACTCACTACGGAATGAACTCGGGTAAAACTCGTCTTACAGTTTAAAATTTTCAATAAATCCATGTCAGTTGTGAAAGATTTTGTCATATCGCTGATAAAGTTTGGTGGCTAGTGTCTAATGTCTTTTGAGTGTAAATTTAAGTCAAAAACTTACAGTTTTATTTTATTTTTATATCTTACTGAAGATGACTGAAGCGCACTTCACCCGGAATCCTCACAACTGAGGCACTGGCTATCTTATCACTAGCTGCCGGAATACAACAGTGCTACAAACAGTGATGTTATGGCGACATATTTTGATAAGATGGTGGTAGCTAGTCAGGCGGACAAACAAGCTCTACCACCAACCAAACTGAGTTTAAAAAACATGAATCACCCGCTGGGAATCGAACTCCAGACTCCTCTGGGTCTAAACCGGTGGTCTTAACCAGTAGACCACAGAAGCGGTTTTTCTTCGAAACCGCTTTTTTCGCGATCTCTATTGGTATAATTATCTTATTCACTCTTCTTCTTAATCTTCTTATATACTCCCACATGGATGCATTGTGCTTATATTTTGCGATCAAACACTAATCTTATATCTTGGATTGTAACAAAGCAAAGCAAAGCCGGAGAAAGGAATCCTTGCCAATTATATTTTTCTTCTTTTCGCGGTAATTCTTCAGGCCTAGCCCTCTGGGAGTGTGGACTCGGGAGTTATTTGGATCTTGCGTTGATTCATAGCGACGGAATTTTGGACTCAGTTTGATTGGTTTGATTGGATTGTTCCAAATCCGTATCTATATGACTGCAGCTATCACCATCTTATATTTTAAGTTTGTCACCATAACTTAAATGTTACCTGTGATATTACTGTAGTAATCGGCAAGGATACGAAAGCTAGCTCCTCAGCAACTGAGGATTCTAAATTAAGGCTGATTCGACATTCCACCTCCCATCTTACTGTCACTTAGGTAACTACTAGCTTAGACAAAGTAACATTATAACAACGATAGCGAAACGATAGCAAAGTTAGAAAAGAATGTTCTAAGGGTTGACATGACGTTAACCACGTGATTTAGCGCGGCTTATGTCAATCCCATACGTTTTGTTCTTTTCGAACTTCGCTATCGTTTTTGTAATGTTACTAATTATCGTTACTGAATTTGAAAAAAAATATTATTTTATCTATAAAACAGATAAAAAATAACATCCGTTATACGTACACGAACTAAAAAGCCTTCGACGCTGTTGAACCATCCTGGTACAGGAACCACCTCCTTCATTTGAGCTTGAACCTGCAAACGAAATGAATAAAACATTATCTGGGAGTTTCTTCGAGGTCCCTTCGGAAGCGGTCACACGATCTTTACTCCTAACTTTTTAAATATCAGGACCAAATTCATACGTCTCTTTATTAATATGCCAATGTAGTTTCAATCTAAAATGTCTTAATAACTCATATTAGGCTTTAAAATAATATTTAAGTATCGAAAACGGGAGCAAATTCGGTGTTCTTCGCGTGTCACACGGCGCATGCCTTCGGGGCTACCTGTGATAACTTTTTGTCTGCAGTAATATAAGAACATATCTTACATCCAAATTATTGTATTTTAACCATGCGCGTATGCCAAATATAAGGTCACGTTTTATCAACTGCAAATATTTTGACAAAACATCTAATTATATCAGAGAAATAAGGACCTAACATTAAAAAAAAATTTAGGCTAGTTTTTTTTTTACTTTTCTTGACACAAAAATTGTAATATTTTTAAGAGCGGCCTCTCTGTCGGCTCTTTTGAATGAAACTAAGGGCACATGTAAGCTGTGAAGGCATTGCGGCCTCTCTGTTTCGGCTTCTTTGAATTGAAACTACCGAAAGTGCTTTATTTTTCTTTTTAATCGAAATGTCTTTTGGCGTGTTTCTTGAACACTAGCGTATAAAAATTTAAGGTTTTTTCATAAAAATAGTTTATACAGGTCGACTTTTTTATCACCATCCAAACCTTCTGAGATGACTCCCGTGATACAAACGTCGATACACGTACATTTTGGTCGATTGAATATTGATGTTTTGTATGGAACAGCAGATTTTTTTTTCGAGTTAGGAAGTTGATCCAATAGTAAAAGTTGTTCGTTTGTATCACGGGAGTCATATCAGAAGGTTTGGATGGTGATAAAAAGGTCGACCTGTATATGTTGTTGGATTTATCCTCAAAATATTTGCAGTTGATTAAATGTGACCTAATGTGACTGTATCTCTTAAGTAAAAAGAGTTATTAGGCATTTTGTTTCGGCCACACGTTTTTGGTAAATTCTTGATCGCGAACAAAAGGTCTCATATCTTCAAAGATCACCGACTTATAGGTAGAAATTTTTGACGTGCCGAATGCCTAATCGTACCTGAGTATAGAACATACGTAAATATAGTAAAGAACATACGCGTCGCTTATCGCTTCGTAACAAAACTACAGGTACCTAATTCCGCAACTACTTTTCGTACCCTTAGGTATGAAAATTTCGTGGTTAAAATTTGGAAAATTGTTTAAAAATACAAAAGTAAAATTTTCACAACTTTCCTGGCATAACTTTCATGGTAATTTTTCCGTGAAAGTTATAATATGTTATGCCACAAAAGTTGCTTTTATCTATAAAAGATTTTTTGATGTGTGAGGGGTTCAGATCAGATCGGGAGCGGAACAACCCGAGGGCGCCACTTAAGGCTAATAGGACCTTAGGGTTGACCGGGGCGTGGGGGTGTGGAGAAGCGCCCAGGTATAGATCGCGCCAAATTCTAGTCCCCTCTGAAGTTGCTTCGCGCAGCTGTACACAGTCAGGCCCTACCGCTCGTCCCCGCCTTCGTCCTACTGATGCCTATTTTTTATTACTGCGACGCGTATCGCGCCAACTTCAGAGGGGACTAGAAGTTTGGCGCGATCTGTCATGTCTGTGCCTGGTATAGAGCGCAATTGAACTGGCTCGTCGTACCCTTATTCTACGAGTACGGTGTCTTGGGCCTATGCGGCTGCGCATGTTCAGTGTATCATGTGAATGTGCTGTGGCATTTGAAGATCGGGCGGGTTGAAAATAAGTGATAAAGTGTCATAGCATTATTTATTCGGTAAAATACATTTAGGTAAACACGCAAACCTAATTCAAATTTGTTTTGAATAATACAGAAAGCTAATTTTAACTTTATTTATAAGGTTGCATGTTGAATTGATTACTTATTGTACTGTGTATTGTATTGTACTGTAACTTGAAAAGTCTTTTGATTGCATCAATTTTTTTTTTAGTTTACCAGAATTTCTTTACAACTTTTAAGACGTAAGCCTCGGGTAGGTGGAATAATTTAATTGTCATCTCAAGTGTGATACATAATAAAATGAATTATGATTTATTAATTGTCTTGGTAATTTTATTAATTTATTAATTCAAACTTATAATATTATAAGTACACAAAAAAAAGAAAAATACCTAACTTAAAATAAGTAATAAATTAAAAATTAACTTGACAATATTTTAACGGATATAGCATAATCATCTTAATTATCAGACTATAAAGGACCAAGCTAAAAAAAAAACTCGATCATATCCGTGCATCAGAAAGCATGTTAAGCCTTAATAAGTCCTTTCAAAAACCTTTTTACCGTAAGATGGCAGTCGTTAAAACCCACCAGCCCGCATAAGCCAGAGTGGTGTGTCCCGACTCCCGGTCCAATCTCCCCATTTGATATTATTAATGTGGGAATACCTTCGCCCAGGAGTATTTTTTACTGGAGACTGCCAAACCGGTCGTTCCAGTCACCCTAGCGTCACGAGCAGGAGATTTACAGGTACAGGCCTTTCCTTCTCCCGAAACCCTGTGAAGGCTCCCGGGCCTGGCCAAGGAGGTGGGACCTGGGATGGATAACCCCACATCACCATCCGCACCTCCCCGGGCGCGGTGGCACTCGGGCGACGAGTATTCCACTGTCTAAAAAAAGAGGAGTACGGTAGAATAGGACTACTTTTCTAAGTTTACGCGAACACTACACATTGAAATGAAGCTACTTTTACGGGTCTACTCGCTTCCATTATACATATTTATTTGTGTAAATGTTTATCCTGACGTTTTAAACCGTTTGCAGGGTCAAACGTCAGGATAAACATTAAATAAACGCCAGTAGATCCGTCATAAAAGTAGTTTCATTTCAATGGGATTACTTTTGAATCAGAGGGCTTTTTGTCTACTTTCAGTCTGCATCGCGATACCTTTCGAAGGTATTTACGCTTGTTTTTTAATTTGCATAGACATTTCCAAATAAATGTCAAATTGACGATGTCGTTCAATCAACATCATTCAAAATCGCGTCGCGATCGCTATCACTGCACTGACACTTGTGAATGAGGGTGGGAACGGATTTTTTTTAAATTTTTTTTTCTATTAGTTTCAACTTAAAATATGACATAAATTTTTAACGACCGGTCTTTAAATTACTTATTAATTATTTGTTTATGTACTTATATTTATATATTTTAAAAGTATTTTATGTATTTGTATTGTACAGAATATTTTTGTACGTATTATAAGTTTAATATTTTTTGTGTTATACCGTTCTCCACTTTTGTTGTCGCTCAAACTTGCACCTACCATGTCATTCCTACCCTATACATCAGTATATTGTATTTGTATCAACAAAATGCCTCAGGCATTAAGTCCGCCACGTATTTTTTTTGCATAAGTATAAAATAAATAAATAAATGATAAATAAACTTCACACTTGTTTACCTACCTCAGCATTGTCACAGCAAATTGCAAACTTGAGGAACACCAACAAAACTGGATGATACAGAGCAAAAAAGCTCATTCTAACATTCTACGCCGTTCGTGACTGGTGCGAGGCGGAAACTAATCGTACGTTTGTTGTACGGTTTCATCAAGAACAATGCCTTCGCGACGTATTGTAAACTATAATGTTGATGTTACAAAATATGAAACGCCTATCGAGACTGAAACGAAAGTAGGAGTTTTGTAAAAAAAAAGTGTAATGTGTTGATAGTTGCTAATCTCAAGTGGCAGTAGGTAGGGCACATTGCTCGCAGGAATAATAGCCGCTAGGCCGGAATAGTCCTTGAGTGGCGACCGCGTACCAGAAAGCGCAGTGTTGGCAGATCTCCATCGCAGACCGCAGACCTCCAGCCACTGGATGCGAGCAGCACAAAACCGGTCGTTGTATGGAGATCCTTGGGAGAGGACTTTGTCCAGCTGTGGACGTCTTTTAGCTGAGATGATGATGATGATGTGTTGATAGTCAACTAGGGTAGTGGCGTCGATGTTCGACAGGAACAGAGTGAATGGGCGGGTGCGCCTAAGTTCACCTAAATTTTCCAACTTGTAATGAAATAAACCGGCATAAAAATTCATCACTTGCTCGCATAATCGATCTATAAAAATAAAGAATGACATGTTTTAGCATTTTTTGAAAAATCTGACCAGTTGTGCCTTTTGTACAAGACACAGGTACGGTCTTGCGTGGAGTATTGCTCGCACATCTGGCACGGTTCCGCAAACTACCTTCTCGATGCTTTGGACAGGTTGCAGCGTCGCGCTGTACGCATTATCGGCAACGCAGACGTCACAAATACTCTTGAAACTCTGCAATTGCGAAGAGATATTGCGTCACTCAGCGTGTTTTACCGCTTATACCATGGCGAGTGCTCTGAAGAACTCTTTGACCTCATCCCACCTTCTCCCTTCTTCCATAGGAGTACACGTGCTGCTCTCCGGAGTCACCGCTTCATTGTCTCTAATATTCCATCGCGCACTAAGAAATTTGGTGACTCGTTTTTTTGTCGCACCTCCAAAACATGGAATAGCTTGCCAGCACACGTTTTCCCTCCTTCCTATGATATGGGGTCCTTCAAACGAGGCGTGAAGAGGCACCTGGTGGGCCGGCAAAGTGAGGATAACTGACGCTGCGCTGTTCTCACGCTGCACCAGTTATCGTCGCATCTGGATTCCATATTCACTTAACATCAGGTGAATTGGAGTCATTTGCCGTGCTACGTATAAAAAAAAAAATCTCCCTATAGGGGTGAAAAAAGGGTGGAAAGTCTGTATGGAAATGTGTCATTCCTTAAATTTCGGTATTTGACCTGGTTAGGAATTATGAAGTGTTTCAAGATTTTTGGAAAATGATCCCTATGTAGGGGATGACAATTTGTACAGGTGTTTCAAAACGGACCAAAATTACTTATACAGAGTGATCTTTAATACGTTGTTTTGTGTTAGACACTTTTTACTAATTCTAGCTCGCATGGACGGGGTAAACAAAAATATTGATTAAAAATTAAAATCTTAATGTTTAATCATGATCATCATCATAATCATCATTTTATTACGAATGAACACAAATTGTGTAGCCCTCGTGAGCAAAGCCGCGAGCAAAAGCTATCTATATACATATAATGACTTGTCCTGACTGATTCATCATCGCCGAGCCGAAACCGCTGAAGCTAATTAGATGAAATTTAGGCTATAGGTTAATTGAGTGACGTAGCCATCCACAAAGAAAGGATTTTACGGAAATCATACCCTAAGGGTCAAAAAGGGGGTGAAAGTTTGTATAAAAGTCGGTCAGATTTTAAGTAAAATAAATGAAAATTGGTATTTGGCTTTTGAAAAAAAAAAAACACGTCATGTTTTAGCATTTTTGGAATAACCTCCCCTAAAGAGGAAATAGGGGTTTAAAGTTTGTATGGAAATCTGTCATTATAAAAGTTAAATCATTCGGTATTTGATCTGGTTAGAAATTATGAAATGTTTCAGGATTATCTTTATAGACACTTTTACCTTAAAAAAACTTTTTGCTTTAATTAAAAACAATTACCGGTCGTGTAGCCCATGTGAGCAAAGTCGCGAACAAAAGCTAGTTATACATATACTTATTATTTCTTATTATTTATTATTATATCAGGCATAGCTGTCCCACTCCTGGGCAAAGGCCTCCCCACACTTTTTCCACACCTTCCGGTCCCCTGCAACATCACGCCATTCCTTTATGAACCTATCAAAGTCGTCCCGCCATCTTCATCTTGGTCTACTTGGTCGCCTTTTCGCATTTTGTGGGGTCCACTCCGTTGTGATCCGCGCCCACCTCTCATTCGGCATGCGGTAGACATGACCAGCCCAGACCCACTTCAGCCCGGCGGCCCTTCGAGTTACGTCAGCAATTCTCGTGCGAGAGCGCAGCTCTGTGTCGCTCGCTGGCACACCCTGAGCCTAGACTTCGAAGCTTCCGTCAAAGACCAAGTCTGAGCACCATACGTCAAGATGGGGAGAATGCACATGTCCACTAGTTTACGTTTTAGTGACATTGGAAGGTCGCCCTTCATAAACTCTTTCATTGACCAAAAGCTCCTCCAAGCGTTGTCAATCCGGCATATTCATTTAATTGAATGTTTTTCCTGACGTTTCAAACCCTTTGCAGAGTAAAATAAACAAAAAAACGCGAGTATATCAGTAAAAGTGGTTTTATTACAATGGTAGGACATGTCCTTGAATCACTAACTGTCCTGTTTGAACGATCAAAGAGACTCAAGTTCAATGCTTTCGTAAAACAAACATGCCAAATCCGAAATAACCACATTCAAACGCAAATGAACTCATAATGAATCTTTTTCATTAATTAATATTAATACTGGGTATTCGTTACATAAACCTACGATGTACGAAACATAATTGCGTATCGTTATATTAAACATTGTTATAGAAATGGAAAATATTTATTAGTGACACATAAGTGGCACTAACAGGTGCCCGCTCAGCATGATGTCAGGCCTCCTAGTTTATAGGAAAACCTGGCGCTGGTCTTCCGCGAACACCTTAGTGTGGGAGGGAGCACAACCACAAAGCAACAACAATACACACTTATACATATTACATACATACACGTATACACAAACTTGTACTTACACACTACTTATACACTACATCAACGACCATCCAATACGAATGTTACTGATTGACTTGATTATGATATTCATTGCTTTATTTACACACTAGCTAACCCAGCGAACTTCATACCGCTTTGACAGTTTCCATCATCAGAGTTAAATATAATGGTTTCCATAACAACAAAACAAACAAATCATTTTGTATTGGAAAATTAAATTGTCGTTTTTAATATTTTGCATATTATTATTTCTTTTAATATAGCCTATGTTACTCAGCGCTAAAGTAGCATTCTAATGGTGAAAGAAAATTTTAAATCGGTCCAGTAGTTTTTGAGTTTATTCGTTACATACATACATACAAAAATACAAAGGTTTCCTCTTTATAATATTAGTATAGAAATAACGAATTCGTCCGCGTGGATTTGAGATATTAAAAGAAATCTGTTTTTATCAATATAATTTATAGCCTATGTTACCCACAAGGTATATAGCATTCGGACCAGTAGTTCCAGAACAACAAATAAAGAAACAAAGTTACAAACGTTACTTCTTTATTTATAGTATAGACGATGCAATAAAAATAATATTTTTATTATCAACATTTCTACATCAAAAGTAGTAGAATATGTTGAAATTCTGTAATTTAAACATTATCTATATATTAATACGTGAAACAAAAACTTTGTATCCCTTTTTACGAAAATTGCATGGACGGAGGAGTATATAATTTCGCACACTTATAGTTTATATAGAGAAAAATTGCAGAATGTTAATATTTTTTTTAAATTATGCATAAAAAATACATTACATAATTAAACAAACATTACACATATTACCATGTATTTGACACACACGCATATATAGGTACTCTTTTCAAAAATTTCAAAAATGGAAGAGGAGCGACCGAAATCTGTCAATGCTAATCCAAACTCACATTCTATCTTTTTTAATTTTTCATTGCTTAGGATACAATCCGTGCAGCCTTAATAAAATTACCGTTGAATTTCGACCACTGGGCGACTGCTAGTAATTATAAATACATATAATTTCATCTAAAATATGGAATATTCCCATCTGTTACTCCGTTTTGTCCACCAGGGTGAACAAGAAGAAGGGGATATTTTATTGGATTAAGACGGCAAACAAGCTTAAGTAATATTGTTTTCTAAAGTTTACGCGAACACTACACATTGAAATGAAACAACTTTTACGGATCTACTCGCGTTTATTTTACACATTACTTTTTAATGTTTATCCTGACGTTTGCAGGGTCCGTGGTTATTAGTTAGTAATTAGTTAGTAGCTTGTATACCCTAATTTAATTTTAATCAGGTGCGTTCCGTTTTACGCAGAAAGAGCTTATAGTATCTTTTGGTCTGGCAGTATGGTGTTGGGGCTGGGATTTAATATTAAATGAACGCGAGTTCCGTAAAAGATGTTTCATTTCAAAGCTTAAGTAATCATCATCGCTTATACTAGTCTTTCGCTGGACATCATCATCATCATCATCATCGGCCTATCTTAGTCCACTGCTGGACATATGCCTCTCCAAATGCACACCATTAAAGTTAGGTATATTTAAATGCATCTGATATTATGCTGATATGGTCCGATGGAAAGTATTCACCACAGCCTATAGACACAACTGACATGATTGGCATAACTTGAGCGTTGCTGACCTGACCATATTAAGCCTATTACCTCTCCTGTCTCGATAACACCCACCACCAACAACATCCACCAATCCGCAGTAGGCCCGAGTGGTGGTTTATGGGCCAAAGTCAAAGTAAATTTTTTTTATTCGAATAAATTTACAAAACGGTCGTTCCTCTTATCCATCCATAGTGGGAGGCGTCACACAAAGAGAATTTAACACTACGTTTCACACTGACAAGCGTCCGAGCCTAATGTCACAGACATTGTTTCATCATTATGTGAAAACATAAAAGAATGTAAATAAAAGCTTGTTACAGCTCTACCTCTTTATGTTAAAAGGAGGCAAACGAGCAGGCGGGAAAGTAATCACCGCCACCCATGGACACCCGCAAAACCAAAGTAATCGCAGATGCGTTGCCGGCCTTGAGGAAGGAGTTGGATCTTGAGGAGGGAGTAGGAATTAGGATGGGGGAGGGGTGAGAGATGGGCCTCCGGTACTTTCACTCACCGGACAAAACACAACAGCAACGAGTGCCATTGGTTCACGCTAATATTCTGTGAAAGGGTGGTATTACGCCGGGCGAGCCGGCCCATTTCGTGCTGCAACGCAGCGTGGCTCTAGCACTCAGACACTGTCACTCATTTAGCACCACCCAGGGGTCACGTGTAGGGTCTCAAGGGTAAACCTACGGATGCGAGTAACTTTAAACCCCAACGTAAATTATTGTATTGAATTTTCTTGAAGTAGATAATAATTCATAAGTCTTTTTGCAGTATTTGGACAGTCATAGCCTATGGCCAGCAGTGAATAGCCTGATGATGATGATGATTATCAAGGATCTCCACAACGACCGGTTTTATGCTGATGAATAGTAGTAAAACATATTGTGTCGTACCCCTCTTTCTGTCAGTTTAATTGTATACAAGTTAATGCAAGGAAATGATCTTAATTATAATATTGATACACATCCATAACTCTAACTTTTGTAGCTCCATGGGCTAGACCAACCGCAGGGCTAGTGCCAGACACACTGACAGGCGTCCGAATGTCACAGACATTCTCTACCGTACTCATAATATGTGATAAAGGAATGTATAGAAAAAATATTGGACCGACGCTTACTATGTTGCTGTATTAGGAAAAAGGCTCCAGTGTTCGATCGGAACCAATGATCGACATTTTTGTCCTTTCATCATTAAGCATGTCATGGGGTGCGGGTGCAAATCCCACTCGTTGAATTTTTTCAACACTTTGTCTTTTTTCAATTTGTAATTTGTTCGCAACAATATTTGCGTAAAATTCTATGTAAATAATCACAAATAGGGGTCTTTTTATGGTTCCGTACCACAAAAGGAAAACGGAACCCTTATAGGACCACTTTGTTGTATGTCTGTTCGTTTGTCTGTCAAGACCCGTTTTCTCGGGAACGCGTGGAGGTATCAAGAGGAAATTATCATCTAATACTTGTCTGCGGTTCCTCGAAGCTGTAAAAACATCTATGTAGTTTCTATATCAACGCAATCCAAAGACACGGCCATTTGAGCCTTATTTTCTAACATTTCGCAGGGGAATCGAAACCTATAGGGTACTTCCCATCAACACGAGTAAAGGTAAAAATCCGAAAATTGACAATTTGTTGTTCAACTTAGTTTGTTTGTTTGTTTACAAACTTTTGTGGGGCTATGCTCGGAACTTCTCTGAAGGATCGACTTCGGAATGAGGTGATCCGACAGAGAACGAAAGTAATCGACATAGCCCATCGGATCAGCAAGCTGAAGTGGCAGTGGGCCGGTCTTATTAGCCGCAGAACCGACAACCGTTGGGGTAAACGAGTTCTAGAGTGGAGACCTCGTATCGGCAAACGTAGTGTAGGACGCCCTCAGACTGGGTGGAGCGACGATCTCCGCAAGGTGGCAGGCAAGAGCTGGATGAGAGTAGCCGCGGATCGTGCTCGGTGGCGTGCACTTGGAGAGGCCTATGTCCAGCAGTGGACTAGTATAGGCTGATGATGATGATGATGAAACTTTTGTGCATTTGGTAAATTAATCGCGACCTACTCGTATGTCGATGTATGGACACACTCGATTACCGATCACGAACTATTTACGTAGAAGATTGTACGGTCCTTCGGTGTGCGAGTCCGACTCGCACTTGACCGGCTTTTTAGGGTTCCGTAGCCAAATGGCAAAAAATGGAACCTTTATGGATTCGTCATGTCTGTCTGTCTGTCCGTCCGTATGTCACAGACACTTTTTTCCGATACTATAAGAACTATACTGTTGAAACTTGAAAAAAAATGAAAATGAAAAAAAAAAATAAAAAATAAAATAGAAAAAAAAAACAATAAATTTTGGGGGTTCCCCATACTTAAAACTGAAACTCAACAATTTTTTTTCATCAAACCCATAGGTGTGGGGTATCAGAAATAGTCTAGTAGGTCTTCAAAAATAATATTGAGGTTTTTAATATAATTTTTCTAAACTGAATAGTTTGAGTTGAGTGAGTTGATCTCTGCCTGTCCCTATGGGAGACAATGTAACTTATTCGATTTCTATGCTTTTCTAAAACAAAAGATTAATTAAAACTAGCTTAAGGCAAAGGGTAAGGCACACTAGCGCCACCAATTGATAATTTGATAATTACTAACGGACCGGATCTTTTTTTAAACATTGCGTGCCGTCCGACAACAGGAAAGCATCCATAGTATTTATTTAATAATTGTGCACTACTTACAAACGGGCTATCGCATTTATTTACAAACAATGGCCACTGTTGGTGTTAGCGAATGAATACAAAAACAAACCTAAAAGTAGTGCACAATTATTAAATAATAGATGTTTACCTAGTGCCGGAAGGTCCGCAATGTTTGAAAAAAAATGCAGTTTAGCAGTAATTATCAAATTAAATCCATTAGCGGCGCTATGTGCCTTACCCTTCGCCTTAAGGGTTTTTAACCCCCGACGCAAAAAGAGGTTGACGTTGAAGAGATTTACGTGTCTATCTGTGGCATTGTAGCTCCTAAACGAATGAACCGATTATAATGCGGTTTTTTTTTAAACTTTGAAGTTTGTATAGGATACCGAAATGCAAAAGCTTTTAAGCCCCGGCTTTAGTCATAGTCGTGTTTTTTGCGCTCGACACTCATACCTCTTTTATAATAATAATGTTATATTTAAAGTCTCTAATCACAAAAGCTTGATCACGACCTTCGATCAATGAAGTACCTACTAGATTCTTTGATTGCTTGAAAAACGGAAGGCGATTTTGGAGCTACGGAGCCACAATGACGTTTGTAGCGATGAAAGTAGAATAATAAGTACAAATATTGTGCAACCTTAATAAGTACAAATATTGTGCAACCTTAATAAGTACAAATATTGTGCAACCTTAATAAGTACAAATAGTATCCGTGTCTATTTTCAAAGCTTACTTTCTGCAGTCTCCATTTTTGTCCCTTATCAAATCACTCTGGCCCATATGGATAGGTAGGTTTCCTTAAAGATTACGAAAGCAACCGCGACTACCAGCTGAACGTACCTACCGCAGCGCGGAGGAGGTCGTGATCCATTTCTGTTCACCCATTCACCTGGCTTAGCAAATGTGGCTTAACTAGCAAGACCGCATTCCGAAGGGTGAACAATGAAACACAAGACAATGTTACGCATTTTTAATCATGTCAGAATCCGTGTAGAAACCTTGCTCTGTCTGGCATGTAGAATGGGTCGCCTGGAACCTTCGCCGGTCGTAAAGGTTCTTCATCACGAGCAGTCGGTCGAACAACACGCAGTTGACGGACATTGTTCTGATAACAATAAAGTTTAGTTCAGAAAAAGGTCTCTCTCAGACAAAGCCTTCTTGTTAGCTGTAATAAGGAGGTTTAGGTCTTAGACCATAATTATAGCCATTGGACGTGGCAAAGCGGTAAATGACTGAACAATATTTTCTGCTACTTTTAGCGGGAGGCGAGGTAAACACGTACAGCACACTACGAAAATATGAGTAACGCGCACAGATACACCTCTTTCTATTGCTATAAACGCACACCACAAAAAAACGAGACCACAAACAAAAAACGCTTACACACGACCCATTATCGTGTAAATATGCAATTGTTTTACGTATACATAAAGAAAAGTTAGTGGAGGGACATAATGCGTTCTTGATGAATGAACAAAATGTTGAATGTGAAATCATTCAGACTATTTTTCACTTTGGCAAAAAGCACTGTTTGTATTTAAGGTAATCAGTAAATTTTATGAAAATCAACCGTAGTAGTAGGTACTGATTTCAATTTTTTCTAATAACAAGATTATAAAGAGGCAATGTTTGTAAGTGTGTTTCTGAGTTTGTAAGGGGTAATCTCTGAAAATACTGATATATTTTAAAAATACTTTCTGTAATAGGAAGCTACATTATCCCCGAGTTACAAAAAACTGATTGTTGAACGCAGTTCAGTGGCTAAGAAAAACATACATTAATTCATATCAATCATTCATTCTATGACTTTGTCACATGACTATAGACTTCTACTGCGAGCGATCTACCTCTGTATTACTGTATTTTTTCTATCGTTTTCTTGTTGCAACGGCTGTAAGGTTTTTTGGAGATTGTGCTTAGAGACAAACTTAATTGTTAATAAGAATACTCATAATTGTAGGAAACGCTATGTTCCCGCAAATTTGAAGTGGCAGATCGCCTTTTACACGAAAATACAGTACAATTAACCATTTTTCTCGGAGCAACGTCTCGCGACACAAAACGATGAGAAATGGCAACGGACTCGAGTCAACTGGTTTTATATAACGCATATGGTCATATGGCCACGTATTTTGGCAGAGGGGATTTGTCCTGCTTGCCAAGTCTATTGGTCATATGGTCTAAGACATAAGTAGGTACGAGTTAGAACCAATTTACGGAAAATTATAAAAAATAAATACAGTTTACGTGGATCGTTTGAAACTTACGTCTTTGAGATTTTTGTAACGAGATCGTGTACTTTGTAACTTTCTTTCCAAGTTCTCAAGTTTGGCTTGGTAGTATTTCCTTCTGTCTAGTCCTAAAGGATCATCATTATGTTCATTGTCCATTATTCTCCTTTTGTCCACAATATCATCGAATTCCCTTTTTGCTTCCAATTCTGACAACAAACCTCTTAGCTTTTCTGCTTTCTCATTATATGTATGTCTAGATTTAAATTCGTCATCTTCTCCATAAATACTTTTATGTAAGCCTTTCTGTCTGTCGTAATCATAGCGCTGTTCTAATTCTAAATCATAATTGTTTTTCGTCAGGCTACGTATATTGTGTTCTTTTTCAAGTTTGTCATCAAGAACTAAAGAATTTCGGTTTCTTGACATCGGTCTTCCTTTTTGTTCAAGGTCAAAATATTTGTCAATTGGATCAATACGATGTCCTTGTCCTGCGAACTCATTAAGTTTGTGATGAAGCGTTTTGGCACTTCGTTCTCTATTGTCAAAATCAGGATATCTGCCACGATCGTTTTCGTACCGTTCAAAGTCAGCCGTCTCATAATCAGTTAAGTCTGTTTCGTATTTATCTAAATGTGTGCGGGGAAGTAAATCTACTGGTTTTCCTACAACAGTGTCGTAAATTTTTCGTATTTTTGCATCAAACATTTCTTTTCTACTTCCATCAAGTTCTGTATTTCTAACTTCCTGTTCTAACTTGTCCAGTAAATGCATAAGGGTATCGTCATTCTTCTCATTTGTAGCTTTTATTGAATCTAAATCACTGAATTCGTCGAATTTACCTTTTGACACACTAGAATTAAAGTTTATTTTGGTTATATAATAATTGTTTTTCATAACTTTTTCTTCGGCCGAGCTCAAAACTGTTTCGGTTTGTGTCTTGGAACGTTTAGCAGTGACTGGTGACATCACTAAAATGTCAGCATTATCAATTCGGCCTTTTCTGTTGCTCATATAGTTTCTAACAAGGTTTTTGACATCTGAGAAATCTCGTCTTGGCTTGACATCTTGTTTATACGAGTTATATGTTTTTCTTTTCAAATCAAAAGTTGGAACTTTACTGAAAATACTTTCTTTCTGAAAAAATAAAAAAATAAACACTCGTTACAAATTGGTATGACATACGAAAATCATGTACACTAACTACTTGGAATGAAATTATTCAAGAATAGCACGCGAAGCGATTTAAACGACCATTTGCAAAAAGACGACCTCGTCGTTTTTCTTCGCAGTCGGTAAATAACCAGAATAAGGGTTTTTTTACGTAATAAGGACACCGCAAGTATTGTGATTGGGAAAATAATTTGGCGGTGATCATTGCAACAACAGTCAGTGACCACAGTCGTTGTAACTCGGTCGGAACGTCTCGGGTATAAAGAAGGTGTGATACCTTTTACAAATTAGTTTGCATTAATCCCCGTTTAAATTCTTTAATAACTATGGAACGCAAAAGTTTAAAAATGTATATTAAAAGCCATAAAGAAGAAGTTTACCTTTGTCGAACCATATCCTAGAGCATGTCCTATTTTAGGATGAAAAGAGCTTCTAGGCGTCGTCTTTTTGTCAAAAAACCTGTTCCTTACGACTCGGCCCCATGTCCTTGTAGTAGTAGTTGTTCTGTGGATTATGAAAACTTTTTTATCTTAATAGTTTGGCGTATTTTGGGCACGCGCTATAGTTTTGATCCGTACCTATTAGGTGGAACGACAATCTTCGCAAGATAAGAAGAAGGCAAGAGCTGGATGAGAATAGCGGCGGATCGTGTTCAATGGCGTGCACTTGGAGAGTCCAGCAGTGGACTTGTGTAGGTTGATGATGATGACGATGATGATGACGTGCTATTCTTTGACCAGATGACATACGGGAACGAGATGTGGTCGCTCACTATGGGCCTCATAAGAAGGTTCAAGGCCATTTACAGAGCAATGGACATGGCTTGGGGTTTCTCTGCGTAATAGAATTAGAAATGAGGAGATCCACAGTATGTGTATGTGCGTAGGTACTGATGTTTTTTTAAAATCTTTACTTACATGATGTATTTGGAGGGATGGGTTTCCTGTATGATCTTGTTTAGCACGCTCTGGATGTTTGGCTGTAAAAAACCATGGCTAAAAGTTGTTGAAAAATATGTGCATAAAATTAACAAAAAAAATTGTAACCAAAGGTACGGAAAAAAAATACCAGTGCGAAACTTTTAATATATTATTACGTAAAATGTTTTTTTTTTATAAAATTGATTAACTTGGTAACTGAACTATAAGCTAAAACCGGTTTTTAATTTATGAAGCTCCACTTCTTTGTTATTACCAACAGTAGACCATGACTTGTCAATTTTGAAATTAGGTAAAAGAATATTAAGAACTTTTAATTAAAAAAAATTTATGTTGTAGAAGGTAGGGTCGTACGACGAAAATGAGACACGCAGAACGGGTGTAAAGGTGACTATTTAAATAGTCACAAAGCAAGCGGTACCAAAGTTAAGTGGTGGGACTGTTAGCGACGAACTACTGCTCTTATCCTGTACTTATCTTACGCCTAAACCATAAAAAAGGAGACTGCAGAAGATAAGCTGACGAAGATAACATGACGCGCTCGAGCAGTGCACACATAGACTCTCTCACGGACACGTACTCTGGCAACAGCTCGGAAAAGTCCGCAGCTGTTGCGAGATTCCGTGGTCGTGAGAGGTTATATAGGGTGTCCCAAAATTAGCACGTCACACTGACACTGGAGGAAAGTGGGCCTCAGATGCGTCGAACAAGCCTAACTTGTCCATAGAAAAGTTTCATGAGTTTAGAATATGACCAATTTCTGGTATTTAAAAAAAATCACCAATTAATAATACTAAATAAATAATAAAATTATACAAAAGTTATCTTAGTTAAAGTTTTTTTTAAAAGTTTTTCAGAGCTTTTTTAGAGAGCCCTTTATTTAACTTTTTTTTACGTCTACGTCTTTGAAATTAGTTACTTAATGATGAAACAACATTATTTAGTAGAAAAGTCATGTGCAAAAACGACAAATTGATAGTTTCTCTTAACTTTATTATCATACAAAAACAATGGATTCGACTTTGAGCAGCAACCGTGAAAAAAATTTACTTCAAACTTTTCTATGGACAAGTTAGGTTGATTCGACGCATCTGAGGCCCATCTCCCTCCGGTGTCAGTGTGACGTGCTAATTTTGGGACATTCTGTATATGAGTGCGTTGCTCAAGCGTGTCAGTATAAAGACACTTCTGCAGACACCAAACCGAAATGGTGGGCTATGGTCTAATCTTCTCATTTATGTGGAAAGTCTGTGCTCGTCTATGGGCACGCACGATCCTCAAAATGCCACAACACATTGATAATGATACACTAAACATGCAGACTAGAACAGGTACAAAACACCGTACTTGAAGAATAGGAGTACAAAGACCTGGTTCACACACGCTTTATAACAGGTATATGCATGTACCTGCGCGATTTCTACCACCCACCCAACCCGGTCAACACAAGCCTTTGGTCCTTAAGAGGCGTTCTCGGGTTGTTCCGCTCCTGATTCGATTTCTTATATGAAACAGGGACAAGCTTTCGTAATACCATTCCATCTAGAAACCCTTTGACGATGTGTCGAAAAAACAAACAAGTCTGGTAACACTGTATATGCGGTCTGAGGTCAACAGCAAACTCTCTCAAAAAATCTTTGTGGGATGTTTAGAGGGCGATGATGATCGATGGCGCAGTGGTCAACGCGCCCGGTCTGCGATTGCTAAGGTTAAGCACTTTCGCAAAGGCCGTCATCGGATGGATCACCCATAAGTGTTTCATCTCGAGTTCCTCCCTGCTTAGGCAGGCACGTAAAGCCATTGGTCCCGGCTGTATTAGCAGTTGTTAGCAACTACCAATCCGCATTGTGCCCGCGGCCGCGTGGTGTTTTATGGCCCGTCCTCCCTATCCATCCATAAGGAAAGCTCGTGCCCCAGCAGTGGGGACACACAATAAGCTGGTGATTAATGAATAGTTTTACTTACCGGTCGACTGATTTTTTGTATTCGTTGCTGCGCCGGCGCCGATGTATTCATAGCTTGTATTGGCGTGTCCAAAATATCCAATTCAGGTATGTTTGACTCGAATCGTGTGCGATAATGTGACCTGTGTAAAAATAATTATTATTGAAGTGAAAACTTCTTTAGCGGCGTTGTGCACTTTTTTTGGAATGGGTAAAAAATGTTAAACTCGCGTCAGGACACGTGACCTGATCGAAAATTCGTAAGACGGATGGAGAGTAGACAGCTGGCGCGGCGTAATATAAATTTTTAATATAACTTAATATAACTTTTTAATGTAATATAAATTGTCATGTTTGTGTACGATAGCCCAATAAATAAATATTGTATTCTACCACATAAATGAAAGTACTATTATACTGATAATTAAAGCAATTCGTACAAAATTATTCCCTAACCATTCCAAAATATCAAAAATGCACAACGTTAATATTCAAGTTTTCACTTCTGCCGGCACTCCCAGAGTGCAACCCGTCGTTTTTTTTATTATAATAATTATTGTTATAATTATAATTACTTGGATTATACCCGTAATTACAGAGAAAACCAGCTTAAAGCTAAGAAAAAATAAACACACTTACAATAATAAGAATAATTAGAAAAAGTGTTCAAAAAATTTCCACGAGCGGGTTTCAAACCCGCACCTCTGACAAACTGGTTCACGTGCAATACCAACTATGCGCTATGCTATCAACCACAAAAACTAACTGTGATGAGGATGCATCTTTTTTTAATTTTTTTATTTAAAAGCATAAATTACATGGCGGACTTAATGCCTAAGGCAACCTCTACCAGTCAACCATAGGGTGGTGCAGAGATAGACCTATCTAGACAAAAGAAACGCTTTTAAATGATGTGGCGGTAAATCTTAACATAAAAAAGAAAGTAGTTGGAATATTTTTAGATCTTAGTACTGCGTTTGACCTAGTTAATCATAAAATCCTTTTGATAAAACTTGATCACTATGGCATGAGAGGAAAATGTTTAGAGCTCTTAAAATCTTATTTGGAAAACAGGCTACAATTTGTTGAGTTGAGAAGTATGGACGAGGGAACGGTCTGTTATTGTAAATCAAAGTTAGTAAAAATAAAGAAAGATGTGCCGCAGGGCTCCATTTTGGGACCAATTTTATTCATTTTATTTATTAATGACTTGGTAAATTACATTTATAATACTGTAAATGATATTAAAGTTACACTTTTTGCGGATGACACTAATGCTGTTATCTCAGCTAACACTAGCGATGAGTTAAATTGTAAAACCATGCAGGCTCTTTCAGCTTTTTGTTCTTGGTTTAGTATTAATGATCTTGTTCTTAATTATGATAAAACCAACATTATGTTGTTTAGAACTACGGCAAGAAATAAAGAGAATTTAGATATAACCTTAAACGGCAGGAGGATTACACTGGTGGAGTCAGTGAAATTTTTAGGAATATATATCGACGCTTATCTCAATTGGAAATATGAACTGAACAAAATTGAGAAAAAGATTAGCTCTGCTTGTTATTGTTTGAGAAGTTTACGCGACGACATCACAATAGAGCAACTTAAAACAGTATATTACGCGCTAGTTGAGTCCCATCTGCGGTATAGTATAGGGTTCTGGGGAAATTCTTATAAATATAACATAGATAGAGCTTTTGTGTTACAAAAAAGAGCTATCAGAACTATAGTACGTATTCCGCAATGGAAATCATGCAAAGAATACTTTAAAAAATTAAAAATCTTAACTGTTCCTAGTCTTTACATTTTAGTGATTTTATCGAATCTAATAAAAAAACCTGAAAAGTTTGAAACACCTTCAAATAGAGACAACCGATTGAAAACTCGGAGAAAAAATCTATCACAGCGGATTGAACCAATGCTTGATATTGTTAAACACAGTGTTAGGTATCAATCTGTCAAAATGTTTAACTGCCTGCCAACCACGTTGAAGTCTATTGTTGACCCCTATATTTTTCAAAAACAGTTACGGGTCTTCTTGATGGGGAAGTGCTACTACAGCTTGAATGAATTTGTAGATCAAGTCAATGTAATCTAATTTAATTTAATTTGATATTTTAATTTTATATTATTTTTGTTTTTTGTGTGCCTAATTTATTTTCATATTATTATTAGTGTTGTTCTGACATGTATAATCGTAATTCTTATTTTAATTTTTATTTAATTTGCATGTTAGTATTTTGTTTATTTTTAATTTATAAATTTTATCTTTTTTAAATTTCCGACACAATTAATTGTATTGTTATGGAATAAATAAACTATTGAACTATTGAACTAAATATTATTACATAAACTACTTTTACAAATATACTACAAAAATAAACGTATAACACATAATTAATAAATAGGACGTTACTGAGATGATTCTGCCAAGGTTTTACCAAAAATATCATGCGGACATTCTTTTTAAAACTGTCACGACTCGTAGCCATCCTGATTTCAAGAGGTAGCGCATCCCATAGGAGAATGGACTGAGTATGGAAAGAGGAGTGTACAAAGCCAAATGTATGGGAAGGACAGAGAAGGAGAAGATTATTTGGAGATCGGAGATTTCTACTATGAGAGGAGCAAAGGTATTGAAAATGAGGAGTGAGGTAAGAGGGAGCATTTGGAGAATTAAGTAGCGAAAATATTGTCGTCAGGGCTCGTACACGTCTCCGCTGGCGAATGGGCAGTCATTTTAGCTCGGACCTACATTGCGAGATGTGGTCATACTTTTTAAGGTTGTAGATGAACCGTATAGTGTTGTTGAGCAATCTGTCGAGTTTCTGTAATTCCTCAGGCGATTGAAGGAGCGCAAGTTCCAGGTAACTTTCCGGCTAGCACTAGCGCCAACGTCTGAGAGCGCCAACTGAGCGTAGAATCGAGAAGCAGACCAAAATTTTTCACATTCGGCCTAAATGGTATGACCATTCCGTCGTACACAATTGGCTCAAGAGAGCTAATTCCCACTAACCCATCAATTGCAAGCTGCCAATGAGTATCGACTGACACTTTGAGGGATTTACGGCCACACCAAACCTACGAGACCAGACATTAAACACTTCCAAATCCTGATTCAGTTTTCCAATGGCATCTGACAAGTCATCTACACGTACTTGGGTGTAAAGCTGAAGGTCATCGGCGTAAAGATGATACAAACACTGAAGATGGTGTGTAATGTTATTAATAAATCATGAAAATAATAAAGGAGAAAGAATACCGCCTTGAGCTACGCCAGCATCTAGGTCATGCCAATTTGATGACTTCTCATCAACGCGAACTGACTGCTGATGCTCGGTTGTCTATGTGTGGGTTGCTCGAGCGCGGTTGTGTGAAGCTTTCTTCCTGCAGTCTTTTTAGCACACACGATAAGAACTAGTCGTGCGTATACTCGCGTATAGTTCCGACGTCCAAAATCAATCCCAACTTGTTTGGATTTTTCATGCGTTCTTGAGGAGCTCGATGGCGCAATGGTTAACGCGCCCGGTCTGCGAGTGCTGAGGTTAAGCAACTTTCGCAAAGGCCGGTCATCGGATGGGTGACCAAAAATTTATCATCTCGAGGTCCTCCGTGCTTCGGAAGGCACGTAAAGCCCTTGGTCCCAGCTGCATTAGTAGTCGTTAACAACCACCAATCCGCACTGGGCCCGCGTGGTGGTTTAAGGCCCGTTCTCCCTATCCATCCATAGGGAAGGCTCGTGCCCTAGCAGTGGGGACATAAAATGAGCTGATGATGATGATGATGAGATGACCCGCCTGCTCGTTTGCCTCTTTTTAACATTAAAAAAAACCAAAATTTGTATGGCAAAATTTTAACTCTTCTCGTATGTCGCCAGGAGGCGCTGCTTCAATGCCATACGTTTTCGTAAACGTAATCGCATGAATACGGACAGTAAACAAAACTCACACTAGGTACCCTGAGTTGCTCCGAGAGCCGTGTCAGCGATCTCCTTATTTTGTAGGTAACATATAAGTCGGAGGATCGGGATGTATCGTGCGTATTCGTACGTGTTTGTACATCCAAAGTGTGGCTGGCTTTAGACGTCTCAGTATCAAAGATAAAAAGAACTCTTACTCCTTGCGTGTCATAAGCTTCTCAGGTGGTGCGTTCTCAACGGTGAATATCGGCAGCAGAACGACAGACGGTTTGCAGTTCCCATCGTCGGTGCAGGAACCCTCTCTCTTCAGATCCGGATGCGCTAAACCGTTTTCAAAAACATTAATTCAAACTATCGCGACTAGTAACGTTAGAGAAGATAATTAATATGAGTAGGTAACTAAACACGTGTATCAGATGAGTGTGAAAGCGTATCCGATCTAGATCTTGTATGAAGAGTTATTTTTTTCATCATCATCATCATCATCAGCTCATTTTATGTCCCCACTGCTGGGGCACGAGCCTTCCCTATGGATGGATAGGGAGAACGGGTCATAAACCACCACGCGGGCCCAGTGCGGATTGGTGGTTGTTAACGACTGCTAATGCAGCCGGGACCAACGGCTTAACGTGCCTTCCGAAGCACGGAGGAGCTCGAGATGATACATTTTTGGTCACCCATCCAATTACCGGCCCTTGCGAAAGTTGCTTAATCTCAGCATTCGCAGACCGGGCGCATTAACCACTGCGCCATCGAGCTCCTCAACTATGAAGAGTTAATTAGACATAATTATTAACTTTAATTTTCATGCTAATTAAATATTTATATTAATCACATCATGCGCGCCTGAGCGGTGACCATAAATATAAGAAGATAAAAGTTACTGAGCCACTAGGGCTGTGACTTGTTTATTTTGATGTAAAAAAAGTGTGAAATGATGTGATGTGATGTGATTTTGATGAGTGAAAGTATCTCCAAAAAATTAACCTGTGACCGCTTTTCGTTGAGTTTCGTAGCAAAGGCAGTCGTTATCTTCATCAAAGCCTGGTGGGCACCCACACTTGATGGTATACCCCACCTCAGAAGGGGGCTCTATGTTATAAACTTGCTGGCCTCGGTGCGGCCGCGCTGAGAAGTTACAAACCACTTGTACCACCTGAAAGAAAAAAAAAACATTTCAAAATATTAAAAAAAATGCCTTTGTATCTTTTTTAATCTTGGCATGCCAAATGACTCCACTCCAGCTGATGTCAAATGGAAATGAAGTCCAGACGCGAAGAAAACTGGTGTAGCGTGAAAACAACGCAGCGTTAGCAACCTTCACCCTGCCGGCCTTTCACGCCTCTTTTGAAGGACTCCATGTCATTTTAATGGCCGGCAACGCGTCTACGATTCCTCTGGTTTTGCGGGTGTCCATGGGCGGCGGTGATTACTTTCCATCAGGTGACCTGCCTGCTCGTTTGCCTCCTTCATTCATAAAAAAATAAAAAGGAGGGAAAGCAGTTTTTTGGATCACGAGATTTTGTCTGGCAAAATTATAATCCACCTTGTTTGCTATCCGAAGGCGCTGCTCCAATGCCATTCAAATTCTCGTTTTTGTTTTCGTGACTTCCGATCCGACCCGAACCCCTCGAAAAATCTAGTAGGGAACGGGGACACCCACTAAATTTATGAGACCCTCTGGAAAGCTCTAGAAAACCTCTGACGGTGATTCAATCACATTCGTTTTCAGCTTGAACTCTTTAAGTTTCTCGTCACCCCAAAGAAAGTCCATTGAAAATGCTGCCTGAGGCCTTCAGAAAAGTTATCGTGACCGAATGGACACCGCCTCTGTGGTCTAGTGGTAAGGACCACCGGTTTAGACCCAGAGGTCCTGGGTTCGATTCCCAGGGGGGTACATGTTTGTGTACTCGGTTTAGTTGGTGGTAGGGCTTGTTTGTCCGCCTGGCTAGCTACCACCAGCTTATCTAAATATGTCGCCATAACATCAATGTTTGTAGCATTGTGAGGACTGTCCACTAATTGGCCAATTAGTTTTTAGAATTAAGTCTCTTTTTAATATTATTTACTAACATTGCACACAAGTTAGTTGTATACTAACACAATGGACCTTTGTTGTCTTTTAATATTATTATTACTATAAAATATTATAATTATCTCCTTTATTTATTTTCTTTCTTAAAACTAGATTTTTACAATATTTTAATATAAAAACAATAAAACATTATAAAAACCTAATCCTAGACTACCACCAGCAGCGGGGCAGGGCCCAAGCTACTAGCTATTATTGTTGTGTTCCGGAAGCTAGAGATAAGATAGCCATCAATTGGCCTTATCACTTTACATGTGAGATCAAGGCACTGTGCTTACCCGATAAATATAAAAAAAGAAAAAAGAATAAAACTATTCCCAAGCACTCTAATCTCGCTTACGTTAAAATTGACGTCCGATCGAGAGTGATAGTCGTACGCAGTGTATGCTGACAATCCACATCCCATATGAGTAATCGGCGCATATATCAGCTCCATGTACAGTTTAGGAATGGTAGGAGTTCTGAAAATATTACAAATTATTAGTAAGTACATAAAAATTAGTCTCGAAAGGCTACTTGTCAGATCCGTTCCACCCGACATCAAATTCTATATATCATTATAATCAAATGCTTTTCACGTCACCTATTTTTTTTACGAATTTTAGTTGTTTGTATTCGTTTTGTCTTTTTTTTGTTTTTATAATTTTTATTTTACCAAAAACACAAATATAATTTTTATTTTATTTCAATTTTCTATTCATTTTTCATACGGTATAATTATTTTTTAAAGATGTGGATTTTAAATAATCAATAAAATAAAATTTTATTAATTGGTATTTTACCGAAGCTCTACTAGAAATAGGATATTATAGTTTTCCATCCCAAAAAGACAACTTTTTAACTGATAATAAATTGAAATCCATCATTTTTATTATAAAAACTAAGTAATACATATACAGGGTGGCTCATTCAAATCGGTCAGTATGGAAATGTCTGAAACTATAAGACATACGAAGATTTGTTCTTAGGAACCATGTCACCGATTTTAATAAAAAGAAAAACTGCATTCATACATTTGAAAATAAACTGTACCCAGCTCGGGAATCGAACCCGGTTGTTTTGAAAAAATAAACTTACACTTTTTCTATTTAAATATCGATTGTGTAGGTCTTAAGCTGTAAATGTCTCTAAGAAACATGATGTCTTAAATGAATAAAATGCATTGTTTTGACATACTTTAATTTATCATAGTAGGTGTTCGAAGTGACCACCGTTTTTTTCAATACAATATTTTAATAATTATTTTTTATTATTTTAATATTTTAAAGATAAAACATACACCTTATCATGTGGCATTAGCATTGCATTAAATCTTTAAAATATTAAAATAATAAAAAATAATTATTAAAATATTGTATTGAAAAAAACGGTGGTCACTTCGAACACCTACTATGATAAATTAAAGTATGTGGAACCGAAGTGGAATAAAAAGAAAGAAGTGGTAAACTTCTATACTAACTGTGTCCAATCAGGATAGTTCAAAATCATGTCTGTATGTACAGAATTCTTCCTGGTGTACCAGGACTTCACGACTTGATTCATAGCATGCAACAGTTTGTTGATGGTGAGACCTGTTGTCGTATGCTCTCTGTGTTCGCTATGAGTGAGCTCTTGCCACGTTGGAAATAGGAACCGGCACAGGCCCATAACCTGTCCTGGGTCTTGGAATCTTTCTGCAAGAAAATCATTATCATTACAGCTAAAAACGTCCACTGCTGGGCAAATACCAAATCCCTCAAGGATCTCCTCAATAAATGGTTTTGTGCTGCTTTTATCTAGCCAGCGGCTACCCGTAACCTTTACCAGATCGCCGGTCCATCTTGTTAGAGGCCTGAAAGAAAGACCCTAACAAAATTTGATTTCAATTTTTTTAAATCCGGTACGACACGTCACTTGCCAAAGAACCAAAGTAACTGGCATACTTTGAAGGATTAGCTAGCAAGCTAAAGAGGCAGAATCATTTGCGGTAAGACCGCTAACCGCTGGGGAAGAAGTTTTCTAGAGTAGGTAGAGTACGGTACACGTTCGTACTCAGTTTGGTTAGTGGTAGCGCTTATTTTCACACCATCTTATCTGAAGGTTCATTATTTGTGGAAAGATGGATGGCATCATCACCCACATTCCCATTGGGCCAGGCAGCAGCGAAATGGACTAATCACCCCATGTGCAACTATCTGTTTCTGTTGTTTTCTCTAGTTATATATCTATTTCTTACTCTCTCTTTTTTTCTGTATTTTTCTTTCTCACACATACTCACGTTAGCCCCTAAATAGTGAGATGTTTATTAGCTGATCGCGTACCTACTCGTAGATTTTTATGTGTCTCTCTTTATATTTTTTCTATATGTTATTTCCTTTCTCGCCTATCTCTCTTTTCTCTTATCTCTTTTTTTCTCTCTTTCTCTCTTGTTCCCTGTTTTTATCTTTCACGCATACCCACTTTACCCCAGAACAGTGGGATGTTTATCACGTAGATCTCGTAGATCTTTATGATTATACAGGGTGTGGCGTAAGTAGTGGTCCACCGTTCAGGATTCGATGAACCAGATAATTAACTATAACAATTAAAAATTTTAACCATTTTTACCCAAGGGTTCCGAAAATATTTCCTTTTTGTCTTTTATTTACGAAATTTCTACCTTTTACTACAAATTTGTTTATAGTTTCAACAAAAACCATTATTTTTTCATTTTGATTTCTGTTAATTACTGCTGAATACTAGAGCTATCATGTTAAATAATGATTTTTTATGTAAATTTAGCTCTTTTGAAGAAAAAGTTGGTTCTTCTCTAATTTTAACCCTAATTTTTAAAACACCTTCAAGTTGAAGGGCGATTTTTGTAAAAAAAACGTACTACACTGTCAGTGCCCATTTATTTAATAATAATTATTTAATTATCTGGTTCATCGAATCCTGAACGGTGGACCACTACTTACGCCACACCCTGTATAGTAAATAGTTACTCTATTGATCTCTTTCTTTCTTTTCTCTCTTTGCTCCCTTCATATTTGTTTTTTTTTCGCTGCCCCTGAACAGTGGGATGTTTATAAACTGAAGTCTACTTACTCGTAGCTCTGCACAGGTCATGCGACATCAAACACTGATTTGCGAAGACCTGTGCGATTGTGGCTAGCTCGCTGTCCCATTCCTGAAACATAGACATATTGTGAATCGTATTCAGTTCAATTCATATTATAACAATTTCGTACATTTTATTTAGAAAATTCCTACTTTAAATTGGGTATTTTTAAAATAAGCCATTAGGTTTACTCGGCATTACCTATAATAGTAGTTTAAAGAAAGGCGATTGTTTTATATAAGTTTCCAAAATGGTGAAATGTATCTACTGACCACTCGCATCATGCCATAGGCTTTTGGTAGAGGTGTTCCATTCTGACCCTTTTCTTTGCCAAGAGCGATTTTACCACGGATCCTGAAACAATGAATATAAAAGCCGCGCGTTCAAATAGAAATTATTGGACCGCGCAACCCTCAGCACACCAGTCGTGCCATTCTGACTCGATCGGCCCGCCCGTGACGTTCATTCAGCACAAGCCAAATTCTTACCTCGTTCGATAGCCTACCGGCCGGTACTTAACCGCTTTGATAGTGCATTCGGCTCAAATATTCAATTGCGTGGGTGAATCCTCCTTCATTAAGTGCGTGTGCGTGTGTGTGTGCGAACTAATACGTGCTATAGTTGTAAATATATATATATAGATAGATATATATAGATATATATAGATATATAGATATATATAGATATGGTTGAGTGAAGCGATGGAAGTAAAAACTAAGCTTCAGTCTTGAATCAAAGTGTGACGGGATGTATATTCCCATCGGTCTTACGTGGTACGGGACATATACGTACCATCAGGCTTGAAAGGGTGAAACAATACATAAGTGGTTATTTATATTTGTTAAACGTATTTATGAGTCGCTTAAGAAAGTATTAAGTAATATTGGTTGTTATTTTTTGACGTGGCTTTTGTTTCAACAAAAATCTCAAAGTCAATGTCAATTACAATTTATCGTTGAACATTTCTAACATCACTGACTCATCATCGCTACTCGTATAACATAATATACATATTATTAAACGAAGGGAATTTATGGAAAATTCAATATTTTTCCTTACTTATTTCTACTTTAATTGTCTTACGTTTCTTTGATTATTTAATCATCATCATCATCATCATCAGATCATTTTTATGTCCCCACTGCTGGGGCACGAGCCTTCCCCATGGATAGGGAACGGGCCATAAACTACCACGCGGGCCCAGTGCGGATTGGTGGTTATCAACGACTGCTAGTGCCGGGACCAACGGTTTTACGTGCTTTCCGAAGCACGGAGGAGCTCGAGATGATAAATTTTTTGGTCACCCATCCGATGAACTTTGCGACACTCGCCGACCGGGCGCGTTAACCACTGCGCCGACGAGCTCCTCAATTTAATGAATATTTATGTTTATTATGATTATTTAATGTTTTTTCTTATTTCTTTGTATTTTTTTTGTATGGTCTTTAAGTCGAGTAAATGATTTACTTACTTATTGATTTACACTAGCTTGTGTGCAAACCACTAATTTAACTAATTTAATTAAGACAATACTTACGCATTCGTAAAGTCTAATAACTTATTTGCTAATAAAGTATTCATCGTTACGTTTTGGGGATTTTCACAACGCGGGCCCATGGTTCGGTTCTGTAACAGATTATAAAAATCTTATTCAATAAATGTAAAGGCCTCCAACAAGGGGAACCGACGATCGACGACGATTATTTTGTACATAACTTACCGGGTTATAATACATACACATGACGTGAGAACCCTCGGTGCAGTAAGGCATATCAGGGCAGTAGTCGGAGACATGGATGCCATCTTGGCTGTAGCGGTCAATGACCAGCGAGCTTAGCGCTTCGTGGAGAAGCAACGCCACTACGAGGATAATCTGGAAACAAAATGTTAATAGACATATACATAACAAATTATTTCACAATTTTTTTTCTATTTTCCATAGACTTACTATCCCATCAAAAACATAAATGTGAAATGAGAGCCAAGTTCAATATTATGCCTTGGTTGTTGACTTCAACGACAAAAGAAGTGAGATTTAAATGGGTGCCAAGTTCAATGGTCAGTCCTGAAATTTATTTATAACAACATGAAATATTTTATAACAACTTATAAATATCATTTCTTCTTATAACTTAGGATAATATATTGGCTTGGCTAGTTCTCATATACGTTTTGTATTTGTAAATTAGTTGCTATGGATATAATAGTTGTAAGAACCATGTATGTATATTTAAACAAATAAATTGATTGATTGAATTTATTGAAAACAAATTTATAATGGAGCGTTTATTATAGAGAAGCGTTTTGCTTTCATCTGAACTGCGAAGCTAAAAACAAACAATTCTTAAAAACCCAATGATACATGACAACTATATAATGCTGAAAGTGCATTTCATCCTTAATTCTCACCAAATCAAGAACGGAAACACAACTAAGCTTTTGATATTGTTATTCTGGAGGTTGACTATAAGTAGCACCAAATTAATTTTATGTCCCCACGGCCGGGGCACGAGCCTTCCCTATGGATGGGTAGGGAGAATAGGCCATAAACCACCACGCGGGCCCAGTGCGGATTGGTGGCTGTTAACGACTGCTAATGCAGCCGGGACCATCGGCTTTACGTGCCTTCCGAAGCACGAAGGAGGTCGAGATGATAAACTTTTCGTCACCATACCGATGACCAGCCTTTGCAAAAGCAGCACTCGCAGACTGGATGCATTAACCACTGCGCCAACGAGCTCCTCTTGACAAGGCGGTTAGTGTTAAGTGGTACTTAGATGAACTTAAATTAAGTTGTACTAGCAACAAAACCAAGTAAAGAGTGTGTGATATCGAACCCTAGAAAAGTGTATGCATCTGACAGGTGAATCATACAACAGCCAGATGCATGAATAAAACAATTGCTTAAAGTTTTTGGGTGAGGTACACTTCTAGCTTCAGTCTTACATTTATTTACTGCGCGAAGATTTGTTCGTGCAATTGGAGAGGCCTATGTCCAGCAGTGGATTAGTATAGTCTGATGATGAAGACTTCAATCACTAGAAATTTATGAAAATAGAGGAGACATTACCAAAATACCAAAATATTTTTACGAAGTTACTGTTACCACCATAGGGTACAGTAGGTCTAAGGATGAGCAAAATATACGATAAAATATATGTAGCACTTTTATTAAAAAATTTATAAGTTTTTGTTTTAGACCATTTATGTTGCACGATATCGCAACAACTCTTGAAGAAGATGCTGATTCCAGCAACCAGGGACTAGAATATGATATTTTCTTACTTTTACTCCTTGATCCGCCATGATCAGACTGACGGTAACTTAGGTCAAGAAGATGTCGTCAACATAAATAATTTGTCTCCGAGTTTGCTTCGAACACCAACAGATATTGCTGCATCTACAGATGAACCAGAAACCGAAGACCAAGAGCCGGATTCTAAAGACCAAGAGCCTCATAAATCTCAAGATTTTTGAGGCTCTTGGTCTTTAGAATCCGGCTTTAACCTTTGAAAAAACGTCTCATGAAGTTTAGTATAGTTGGAGATAGCGAGATTTATAGTCTAAACCTACCTCTTGGGAACCTCCGTTTTATATTTCTCTTGGAAGATCTCCAAGAGAATAGTTTTTTTTGTTCCTATCTCAAGACGTACTCAGAGTTGCTAACTAATGAAAACGAATACTTCTTCCCGCTGACGATGATGTCAAGATTGAAAAATGAAGTAATTGGTTGGAATTTATAAAACGTTCAAATAATTTTTTTGCGAATAAATTACAAAAACACAAATGTTGAAAACATTTTCACGAGCAAAGCGAGAAAAATTTCGTGGAAATTTTATCAACATTCGTGTTTTTGGTTGGAATTTTGTAAGGTAATGGCTACTATCAAGTGAGCAGAAAAATGCAATAGATTCAGAAAAAATATTAACATTCGGATAACCTTCTCTATATAAACTAAGTGTGCAAAATTTCATACTCCTCCGTCCGCGCAATTTTCGTAAAAACGGGTACAAAGTTTTGCTTCACATATTAATAATATAGGTAATAAAGAGGTTACTATCTCTGTTTGTTTGTCAGGGCTAATCTCTGGAACTACTGATCCAATTCCAAAAAATATTATTATTATTATTTTTTTTTATATACTTTGTGGGTTACATAAGCTTTATTTTATTAACACAAAAAATCTTTTTAAAATGTTTTATGTAAAAAAATCAAAACGGACGTGGACAAAGTCGCGGGCAAAAAGCTAGTTTGTAATAATTTTGTTACATTTCAAATTTGTTATGTTACAAATTTTCCTTGGGTGAGGCCTTTGTCCAGCAGAGGACTTCTTTTAGCTGAGATGATGATGATTTTGTTTTATATTTTGGTAAAGCATTGAACAGTTTTATCGCAATAGAATAAAATTCTGATCCAAATAGAGTGAATGTTGTACTTATTATTATTATTTTTTGTTATTACTTATTGTATTATCACTTATTGTATTACTTTTTACTAAGCTTCAAAGCGTATTGTATATTTGGCTTCATTACATTAAGTACGTTGGTATTTGTTACTAACAGGAAATTGTATTATTTCTTATTTGTAGCATCAAGATGCTCCATTACGGCCGATATTTGTTCATTCATTCGCCCCTATTGCCTCGTTATATGAAGATAAACAATTTCAATGTTATGTGCTTTGGGACTTAATATTATCTGACTTTTGTTTTAGATGAATATTTTAGGTTAGAGTAATGTTATAGATTAGCCGATCGTGCGCAGTGGAGTTTGCTCGGAGAGCCTATGTCCAGCAGTGGACTAGTGTAAGCTGATGATGATGATGATGATGATGATGATGATGATGATGATGATGATGATGAATATTTGAGCTTGGGGATTCCTTGTTATCCTAGTCCTATAACAAGCTGGACCGACGATCTGGTGAAGGTCGCGGGAGCCGCTGGATGCGAACAGCACAAAGCACAAATTCACTTAACATCTGGTGAAATGGAGTCATTTTGCGGTAGTGTATATATTCTTTGGTCATTTGCCGTGCTTAGTATAAAAAAGTGTTTGGGATGAAAATATTGTTTAGTTTACTTCTGATTGCAGAAATACAGGACACGATTCTGCCACTTAAATGTTCTCAATGGTGTGTTAATGGACTGATTTTGAAAATTCAAACGTTAAAATCTGGTTACTGTAAAACGATTGTATATGTTTATAAATAGCCAAACAAGGCGATGTTTGACTGTTGATTGGACAAAGCGCAATTTCAAATTCGAATATCTGTCGGCTTATTTATTTAATAGACATTTTTCATATGAAATAAGCGGTAACCTGTGTACCTACCTACTGTTGCATTTGAAAATATCAATCATTTTCGTTGTCAAAGTTTAAGGAATGTCACATGTATGACGGAGCATCACTTGAGAACGGCTCGACCGATTCGCCTGATTTTTTGGATGTGTTCGTAATAATTGTCAGGACGAGGTTTGTATATAAAAATAAGGTTTTGGAGCTGGTTAGACCACCACGGGATACAGGGGTTTGGTATGTATTAGCAAAGTAGTTGTCATTATAAGGAGCCTGTTGTCGCTAGTACTTTTTGATATTAATTATTCGAGGGTATCTGTATATGACGGGAATAAAGTTAGTCTCGTATTGCGTTGTTTTATTGCAATATCTCCTTTTTCATATAAACCAGGGTTCACGGAAGCGGACGAAGTCGCGAACGGGCCCTTAGTTTATAAATAAACTAAAATAAGATGCGAAAATACTCGTAGCAATGTGATTATAGCGACGAAGAGATTTTCCTTGAAGGCATTTATAATAAAATAAATTCTACTTACCTTGTTCATGTTTCCTTCAAGAGCGTACCAGGAATCATTATATATAAGTTTTCTTTTTAAAAAGGTTTATTCATATTGTAGTAGAGTCATAACATCTAGATAATTTCCTGGAATATACAGTCCACCTAAAAACGAAATGATGAAGGTAATCTATGTATAGATGTGTCACTTCTGTTACGAAATGTTCTGTGTTCATCAATTGGTTTTTCTGGATATGATAATGTATGCTGTATGAATCAGTGGTCGAAGATCGTCGCAAAGTGGCTGGCAAGAGCTGGATGAGAGTAGCCCCGGATCGTGCTTAATGGCGTACACGAGGAGAAACATAGGTATATCCAGCAGTAGACTAATTTAGGATGATGATGATGATGTATCGGTGTTTAAACTAATTTAGGATGATGATGATGATATATCGGTGCTTAAACTAATTTAAGATGATGATGATTATGTATCGGTGTTTAAACTAATTTAGGATGATGATGACGATGTATCGCTGTTTAAACTAATTTAGGATGATGATGACGATGTATCGGTGTTTAAACTAATTTAGGATGATGATGACGATGTATCGGTGTTTAAACTAATTTAGGATGATGATGATGTATCGGTGTTTAAACTAATTTAGGATGATGATGATGATGTATCGGTGTTTAAACTAATTTAGGATGATGATGACGATGTATCGCTGTTTAAACTAATTTAGGATGATGATGACGATGTATCGGTGTTTAAACTAATTTAGGATGATGATGACGATGTATCGGTGTTTAAACTAATTTAGGATGATGATGACGATGTATCGGTGTTTAAACTGATTTAGGATGATGATGACGATGTATCGGTGTTTAAACTAGTTTAGGATGATGATGATGTATCGGTGTTTAAACTAATTTAGGATGATGATGATTATGTATCGGTGTTTAAACTAATTTAGGATGATGATGACGATGTATCGGTGTTTAAACTGATTTAGGATGATGATGACGATGTATCGGTGTTTAAACTAGTTTAGGATGATGATGATGTATCGGTGTTTAAACTAATTTAGGATGATGATGACGATGTATCGGTGTTTAAACTAATTTAGGATGATGATGATGATGTATCGGTGTTTAAACTAGTTTAGGATGATGATAATGATATATCAGTGTTTAAACTCCATGATATACAGAAACATAAATATCTTAGGACTTAGTATGCAATACTTAGGATCAAAGTACTTAAGAGAGTACCTATCTATTAGGTTGGGGAAAAAGTATTTTCGCATATAGTATGTATGAACTTGTGATACAATTTTTTTGGCTATACTATGAGAATCTGGCTGGTTTTGGTATCATTAAAATTTAAATTTTAAAGAAGATAATTCCAAATTCAAATTAGAAAAATGTGTGATTTTTATTTGTTTTTCTTACTGCTAAGATGAGTGAATCTAATGAAGAAACTCGATACATTTTAAAATTTTACTACAAAAAGTGAGTGAGAGTGTGCCAGGGAGCTTTTCGAGCTCATACCACCCTCGCCCTTTTACCACCGAACCTCCAGACGTACTGCAGGATATCATCCCCACCTAGTAGAAATTCCACTATGTCGCACTAAGCGCTTCATATCATCATTTTTACGCGCACTGGCAAGGAGTGGAATTCTCTGCCATCGTCTGTGTTCCCAAAAACTTATAACCTGAATTTCTTCAAGGCGAGAGTTAATAGGCATCTTCTGGGGCAGCTCGCTCCATCGTAGACCTCATCTACGCTCACCATCAGGCGAGATCGAGGTCAAGAGCTGTCTTATAAGGCATTAAAAAAAAACAGACTGTGGCGAAACCCGGGTTAAATCGCAACAAGGTGATGCTGTGTGTGTGGTGGGATTCGAAAGGCATTATTCATTACGAGCTGTTACCACCAGGCAGGACCATCGATTCTGAACTCTACTGCGAACAACTGATGAGATTAAAGCAAGAAGTAGAGAGAAAACGGCCGGAATTAATCAACAGAAGGGGTGTGGTTTTTCATCATGATAACGCTAGAACTCACACATAAAGATGTGTGTGAGATCCACTCAGCAAAAATTAAGAGAGTTTGGCTGGGAGGTGTTAATGCATCCGCTGTATAGTCCTGACCTTGCACCTGTTTCGGTATCTTCTGAATTCTTTAGGCAGTGTCAGGTTAACATCACTAGAGGACTGGCAAAACCACTTATCGGGGTATTTTGGTCAGAAGCCCCAAAATTTCTATAGCAGCAATGGGATCATGTCCCTCTACCTATAAGATGGTAAAAAGTTATCGAACAAAATGGCACCTACATATTTTAGTTAAATGTAAATAAGCTATAAATTAAAAAATGTTCTGATTTTCTTAAAAAAAGTGAAGAAACTTTTTCCCCAACCTAAATATTAACTTAATTTTGTAGCGAGTTTTTAAAAAAATAAAAGAAAAACTTGGAATCGGACCATAGTCTAATTTGAACTGAATACTCGTATAAAACGATTTCTAACGATGGCAATCGAGACCTAAGGCATTCCGAAGGGCAGACAAGCTGAGGGCATTCCTCGACTCAGCCACCCATCCGTAAACCTGATCTTATTTGATTTTCAAAGGCCTCCAAGGCTGTCAACGCATCTGCGATTGACTAAGTGTTGGGTGTCTACGGGTGGCAGTAATCACTTTCTATCATCTGATTCACTGACTTGTTGTATGCCACCTCTTCATTACATCATCATCACTGGACCATTTTTATGTCCCCACAGCTGGGGCACGAGCCTTTCCTATGAATGGATAGGGAGAACGGGCCATAAACCAACACGCGGGCCCAGTGTGGAGCGGTGGCTGTTATCGACTGTAAATGCAGCCGGGACCAACGGCTTTACGTGCTTTCCGAAGCACGAAGCTTGAGTTAAAAATGTTTGGTCATCTATTCCATGATAGGCATTTGCGAGTGCTTAACCTTACCAATCGCAGACCGGGCGCGTTAACCACTGCGCCGGCGCCGTTGCATAAAGAACTATTGTGGAAATTCAAATGGAACAACTTTTACGGATCTACTCGCGTTTATTTTACACATTGATGTTATTTAATTTTTTTGATGTTTTTTATTTCTTTCTTGACGTTTCGTAGAAAAAATAAAGTTGTTTCATTTCAATGTGTTATCTTGGCTTTAACTTTAGAAAAGAATGTTTTGGAAATTGTTTAATACTTACTGAATATAAACAAGTATGCTTTTAACTACTCAATGAACATCAACACTTTTTACGAACTAAACAATGTTCAATAGGCGTTCACCAATGGCGTCTGAAAAAGAGAAAACGATATTTTCAAAACATTCTGTCTCATCTAAGGTGTAGTAAAAAAGTAACTGACGGCACATCCGTTGGCAACGACTAGCTCCTTTTTGTACAGTCAACTGCTAATTGAATTTCTTTTTAAGAAAACATTTTTATATTCTTCTCGAATTCCGAGCGCAAATTTACTAGTTTCACATTTTTAAGTACCCATAATACCATTAATTGTGTAATGACTTGATACAATGATAAAGATTTGCCCAGCAGTGGGACAGTTATAGGCTATTTACTTACTGTCTCTTTTACTCTAATATGAAATGAAGTTTACATGACGGGAACAAAACACGGAGTAACTACTCCAAGCTTACACTTTGTTTATTAATACGGGGGTAGTTAGTCCGTGTTTTAAGTACAGACGCCTGCACATCAACCTATCCATAACTGTCCATATCCCTAAGCAGGGTTTCTTAAAGTGGGGTCCACGGACCCTTAAGGGGTCCGCAGCACGTGTATCAGGCGTCTGCAGTAGCTCAGTAAACTCTTAACACATTAAATTGTGCAGTAAACGCAGCATTTCTCGGCTAAGCCACGCGCTCGCTTGACGCATTATCGTCGTCACGCACGTCACAAGCAGCATCCTTCCTATTAACTTAGTAGTAAGTGAAACTACCAATAAATAATAATATTTGTTTCATTCAGATTACATGATCCATTTTGTTTGTAACATTTTAACTTAAGACTATATTAGTCTATACTAATATTATAAAGAGGAAACCTTTGTATTTTTGTATATATGTATGTTTGCAACGAATAAACTCAAAAACTACTGGACCGATTTAAAAAATTCATTCACTATCAGAATGCTACATTAGCGCTGAGTAACATAGGCTATATTAATTTTTTTTTGAAATAAAATACTAAAAACGACAATTTAATTTTCCAATACAAATTTATTTGTTTGTTTTGTTGTCATAGAAACGGTTGACCTATATTTAACTCAATGATGGAAACTGTCAAAGCGGTACGAAGTCCGCCGGGTCAGCGAGTACAGTATAATTTCATTCAATAGCATACGGATAATATTTAAATGCATTCATTCGATAATAAATAATAATAATAATAAAATTGGCATTCAATTACTGCACATGTACCATACTAAAGTGGAATAGATACTCGCAGTCAAACTTACTCGCAAACGCGCTTAGTGTGCCGTTGGAGCTGACCCGGATCCTGCGCCCCAGAGATGTGCACCGCTTGCGCATGGTGTAGAAACAGTCCACCCTCGCCTCAGCGAACATCTCCGACGCGCTGCAGAACCGGGGCAGCCCCGCCAGCACTCTAAACGCGTTGTTATACTGGACTCGGAGGGCATCATACTGCTTTTGCGTATAATTAATCCTTAGGCTGCTCGTGTAGAAGCTAGTGCAGTAGGGTCGAAAAAGACAAATTTTGACATTTGTTGAGCAGCGAGCAAACCTGCGGGCAATCATGTTTGCTCTTATAGTCAACGCCCTCCGCTCCCTCTCAATGACCGCATTGTCTTTCAGCTCAGAGGCTACCCAATGTCCGGGGTATTTAAATTGGTCAACTCGCTGCAGCTGCGTACCATTCAATTTCATGGCAGGCATTGATGATGTACATTGGCGACCTCTGGCTCGGAAGACCATACATTAACTTTTTTTTACATTATACTGTAGGCCATGAATGCGAGCATACCTTTCACAAATGCTAAGCATTTTTGATAATCCGCATACTGAGGCGCTCAGCAGCACCATGTCATCAGCATAGCTGATGTTGTTGACACCGACTCCGTCAATATGGCATCCAACACGTGCCCTGCCGAGCTCTTCTATCAGCGCGTTCACGTACAGGTTGAAGAGCTTGGGCGAGGTCAATCCCCCCTGCCTCACCCCGCACTCCAACCTGTACGGCTCCAAGTAGGCACCTGACCACCTTACGACATTGACTTGGTGTTAGTACCAAAACAAAAGAGTTTTTTTTTTCCTTAAATAATCTTTGACAGGGGTCCGCTGAGTTGTTTAAATTTTGAAACTGGTCAGTGACTGCAAAAGGTTTAACAACCCTGGCCTAAGTCTTAAAGTTCAAATTCTATTAAGGAAATTTGACAGTTTGACAATTCTAATACGATACGTTGATTTAGAGTTTAACAATTTCAATACGTTCAAATGTCTAAAATGCTTTTAATTTTATTTCTTTTAATTTTCATTTCATTTCAATAGTGTAAAGAGTTTTCTTTTAAATTGTTAAAAGACGATCCTTCTATTACTATAGCTGACTGTACTTTTAACAACAATGGTGTTTAGGTTAGAAAGCCCATTAACTGTTTGCAAAGTTTATAAGAGTAAGAGCTCAAATTTGCAACAGACTCATTTGGTGCTTATCGCGTACTGTTCGCGTATTGTAATGTTACTGCTATTGTTATACGCGTTAGCATTCAAAGTTATATTGACAGCTGCTTCGGAGAATGGACAGGTATCTATACTCATTATTTTTTATTCTCTTCTTCTTAAGAGACCTTCAGACAAGGTGTGAAATTACTATTAAGTTATAACAAAACTTCTTTGGTGCGAATCACCCACTTCAAAGAGGAGCTTAGGCTACTCATACCATGGTCTGAACAGCTTGTGGTATGAATGGCCTAACGACCCGTGTAAAAGGGACCTTGTGGGTCAGCAGAGTGAGGGTGACTGATGCTGCGTTGTTCACGCTGCACCAGTTGTCTTTACGTTTCCGTTTTCACTTAACATCAGAGTGCCTAGTGTGTTTTGTTAACGAACACGAAGATTAGTATGGCATTGAAGCAGCGCCTCCTGGCGACATATAAGAAGAGTTAAAATTTGCCATACAAATTCTCGTTTTCTTTAACGTGATCGAATGGTGAATGAAACTCGCAATAGGCAGCAGTGGCGAAGGGTGGATATCTGAAGAAGGGAAGCCGCACTAATAAAAATTTGCAATCCAAAAACCTAGCACCAAAAATCATATCAGTCGAAATAAAAATTTTACTTTACTTACAAAGACTCATCCATTACTAAACATTGTGTGTTAAATGGATGAATGAATATAACTCGTTAAGAACTAATGTTTATCTGTATGAAGTATTATGTTGACCCTTTTCTAAAGGGAAGCCGATGGGAATCGGGTTATATTGAGTCTTCGCCACTGCTAGGCACCTAGGTGCCATTTACTGCGCTGACTATATCTAAACAAAACATACGCTAGTGAAGCTCTATCCAGCAACTAGCTGTAAAAGAAGGCTAGTACTACACAATCCAGCTCCACCAGCTTTCCTCGCATCTGGGCTCTGATGCTGTTTAGCATCAGGTAGAGCGGAGCCATTTTGCCAACTCAAGAAAATCTCTGCAATTACATAGAGATATTGTGTCACTCAGCATATTTTACCGCTTATACCATGGCGAGTGCTTCGAAGAATTCTTTGACCTCATCCCACCTTATCCCTTCCTCCATAGGAGTACATGTGCTGCTCTCCGGAGTCACCGCTTCACTGTCTCAAATATTTCATCGCACGCTAAGAAATTTGTTGACTCGTTTCTCTGTCGCACCTCCAAAACATGGAATAGTTTGCCAGCACACGTTTTCTCTCCTTCCTATGATATGGGATCCTTCAAACGAGGCGTGAAGAGGCACCTTGTGGGCCGGCAGAGTGAGAGTAACTGATGCTGCGTTGTTTTCACGCTGCACCAGTTGTCGTCGCATCTGGATTCCATATTCACTTAACATCAGGTGAAATTGAGTCATTTGTCGTGCTACGTATAAAAAAAAACAAATAAGATAACCTTGCTGCGAATCGAACCCGGTATCTGGTCTGAGACCGGTAGTTTTAACCCCTAGACTGTATAGTATGTTAAAATGTACTCATTATTTAATTTTTTTATTAAAAAAAAATTACTAAGAGCTTTAAGACAAAACCGCCAAAAGGAAAGCATTAGAAAAGATAACTACTAATATTAAGCGGTGTCACAGAGTAGGACCAGAGACGTCACTCCGCAAAAACATTTAACTGAATAGCAATTCTAGGCGCGATCAAATAATGTTCAATTCGGGTCGCAAGTCGTGACGCACGGTTAAGAGACGGTTGCGACAGTGACTAGCTGTCTCTTTCTATCATCATCATCATCATCATCATCTCAGCCAAAAGACGTCCACTGCTGGACAAAGGCCTCCCCCAAGGATCTCCACAACGACCGGTTTTGTGCTGCTCGCATCCAGCGGCTTCCCGCGACCTTCACCAGATCGTCGGTCCACCTTGTTTTTTCTATCGCGTAGCTTTTATTTATTTAAAAACATTTTTTTTCTATCACACTGTTGTAACAAATTTCTAAGTCTGCTAAGTAATTTTACTTGAAACTTCATCATCATCATCATCAGCTCATTTTGAAACTTGAGTTAGACAAATTGTTCTCTTAACGGTTTTATTTCTTGTAAAACGCAATCCCTTTTGTAATAACTGCTGTAGGTAGAGGTAACTCAAGAGTGCCATTTCACTAAATTACTTTATGAATTGCTACCAATGTCAAAGTTGTGGAGCAGAACGACATTCTATTTGCGAGACGATTCACGTAAATAGGCCCTTTTTAAGGTGGCAATTTGTTTTCGTAATGAGTGGAAACGAGAACAAAACAAAAAAGGTATAAGTTCCAGTGCATAAAACTGGAGAAGAGTAGAAGTAGTATTGATACGTTTCTTTGTCTAGCAATTAGAAGAAAACAGCTTGTTATCGTACCTACAGCTCATATACAAACATAGAATATACAGGATGCTAAAAAAGGACTATCTTCATTTTAGGGGTTTGTTCAGAGTCGAGTCAGAATTCAAGAAAAAATTTTAAAAAATATATAAGAAAAACTCCTTTCAAGTTCACGGGATACGGGTGTTTACGCGAACGATGGTTGCGGACGGTCACTAATTTAAATCTATACCTTATAATATAACACTATAAAAATTAAAAAAAATAATAAACATTTTGACATGTTATTTTAAGTATACAAGAGACGATGCTCATGACAAGACTACTCTATCTATCGTCTCGACATGTGGGCAACCACCCTTTCAGAATAGCAATGCTAAGCTCTTGAGTTAACTTTCACGAGCTCTGCAAAGTCAACCGTTTGGCGCAGTTTTGTTCGCAAATTCAACCAGTTTTAGTCGCTCTAACGACTTGCGAGAGAAACTTTGCCAATTAATCATTTTTACTGGTCGAAAAACTAGCCCTGTACAAATTGAATTTTGATTATTATAACTTATTGAGTATTCCACTGTGTATACCAGGGTGTATTGTGTTACAGAACATTAAAACCTATCGATTTAACCCCAAATTTATGATAGCAATAAATATAAAAATAAAAAATCTATTTATATCTCTGTCACAATTGTCACAATACTTTTTAGTTACACACAATACTGTAATATTAAACATTTTGACGTAGTACGTAGACATTGTTAGAGAGAGGAACCTGCGCTATGATACCCTGGGTTTCCTAGCGCAGGATACCCTGGGTTAGCCATGCTGGAAGACGCCGGGTCGTGGAACGCGGTTCTCTCCTTCAGTGAGCAGGTGATTTCACTGACGGAGACCGCGGAGCGCAAAAGGGGGGATGAGAGAAGGAAGACGGAGAAGGCGCGGTTTTGCCCAGCTTCTCCCCCCATAAGCAAGCAGAAGTTTGCAAGTCTGCTCCAAATAGAGCAAGGAGAGCCCTCAGCAGGGCATCCGTCCCCACAGGAACAGCTTTCATGGGACACTTTAAAGTCTTTCCCTTTGTCATTTATACGTGGTATTAGAATTTAAAAGCACTTTATAACAGTTTTGAATAGGTAGTAGACTACCTAAGTCTAACCTTAGAAGGTTAGACTTAAAAATGGCTTAGTATCGATACTGATCAAACGAAGAACTGATACGTTAAACTTAAGATGAACCGTTAAAACTGATAACGGTATGCTTGGTATCGTTACTTGGGTGGCGTTTTTACCGGTAAATTAAGTAACTTAAGATTTAAGATTTTACCAAAAAATTAAAATTGGCTAAAGCGAATTAGGTGACAAAAAAGTAACGATAATTTTACCTGATACCAATGCCAATTTTATAGAAATAACGTTACTTATCGATACTTATAGTGGGAATTTGGTGACGGTATCAAACCCTGCATCATAATATATAAGCACTTCTGTACTTTGTGAAAGTAATTTCTGTCAACTTTTAAACCATGTTAATTATTATTAATCCTTTATTGTACATAGAAATAACAGTTTAAATGGCACATTATCAAATACATATACAAGAGTAAGCTTATCCCTAAAAGAGATCTCTTCCAGCCAACCCTAGCTGTGGTGGGAAGGGAGAGTCTGCGGGACCAATTAACGTAACATAAATAAATACTATGAATATAAAAAACTTAAACTAAATATAATTAATATACGTATATACCTATATATATATATACATACTATATATATATATATATTTATCCCGCAAGCAAACTACCGTCCACTGAAGGCGAAATTACATTTAAAATGGCGTCCACCGCTATTTGACGTCCGCATACCGGACGCCACTTTTTTAAGCGGTGACACTTGGAGCCTCTAACATGAAGCTAGCTGTAGAACAAAAATCGATGGAAGCCAAAAATTGTATGTAATAGCTGCAATTAAATACTGAATAGTTCCCAAAGAATCTCAGCAGAGGTGCGGCGCTACTGTCGTGCGTATATTCACAGCCGTATTATCGTGCTTATTTTCTGACGATGAAGTCGCGTATTTGGCGTCCGCTAATGCGACGTTGCCAGCTCTCTCAATGTTTGGTGCCTACTAAAGTACAATATTATTATCATAAATCGTATGCAAGCAAAACTGTATTCATCGCCGTAGGTCACACACGCGGTGCGTGTTATGCGGCGCCCAATTTATAGTTTAAATAATCTATAATCATCCGTATTATAGCTATTGAACGTCCGTTTATTGCTATTAGATTATGAAATGGACAGTGTTCGTCACACTGCCATCAGATCCGTGATTTGAAACGTTCTTAGTACATAAAATGCGATTTTCTTATTTTTAGTATCTCTGTTCAATCAATGCAAAATTAAATTTATTCCTGATGATGATGATGATAAGTATATAACGTGATGCTCACTAAAAGTCTGAAACGATTTCGTGCCTTTTAAAAGTCATTGCTTACGTTAAGAATGGTGTGCAATTTTTAATAGTAAAATTTAATAAATAACTAAAATTTAAGACACCAAGATCTTACAGTAATAAGAGTGTTTACGAATTGTATCCGATCTGAATTCAAACCAAAACAGTGAAATGACGGTTCAAAGTAGACGTAGTACTATTTATATGAGAGCGTAAGTACTACATGAGTAAATATATTTACTCATGTGGTAGTACTAGATCCGAGTAATGCTATGCGTAAAGGCTAACTCTTGTTGTTGATTACTTTTACTTTTGATTGCTAGATATGGCTTCGTTAGGAATTGTTTTTTATAATGTTCAAAACTATTACGGAAGTTGTTTTATGTTTGTGATTAAAATGTTTATTTGCGTAGTTACCTATACTTATAAGTTACTTAGGTGAAACTAATAAATTAATAATAAAAATATTAAATGTACAGACGAGACGCTTGCACATCAACCTATCTAAAACTGTCCAATTTCTTCAATACATTTTCAACAATATACTTAATAAATTTCAAGTAAGTATATTAAAGAAATTTGACAGTTTATGGTAGGTTGATATACAGGCGTGTGTACATGTTCTGTGTCATTGTTTATTTATTATTTATTTATTAATAAGGCTTACCAACTAAATACATAAGATTCATTTAATAATAATAAATAAATAATAATAATAAAACATTTATTCGGCTTTTCAACACATAACAGACATGGAAAAAAAAAAATAACACAAAAGTTAAAATAAACTTAAAATTGCAAAAAAAATAAAAAAAATAAAGAGTTACATTTTCACAGTATACGAGTAACAAACAACAACAAAATAAACAGAAACAAGCAGAGATAGATAAATACACGAAAAGCCGAATGGGCTGATCAGCTTAGCTTAATGTTGTGGCTGATGCCTCAACGCTGGTATTCTGCTGGACCCATGACAGACCCATGACAATTTCAGAAAACATACTTTGACAAATAGTTATACTTATATGTATTTAAATTATAGGTATGAACAATATTACATTTTATCCATAAAAAAAAATAAAAAATACATAAATGGACCAAAACTGAAAAACTCTCTAATCTATTTATAATATTAATTAATTTTGATGTTATATAAAACTACTATTGTTCCACTTGCTACCGATTTAAAATTGTTTAAAGATTATCGTTGTGTTACTTACTGTTACTTATTTTTAATAAAAAAATTTAATGTACATGTTGTGTTATTGTTTATTACCTAGGTTAGGTTCATGTCCCAAAAAATAACTGTAGGATAAAATGAAGGATCGGTATTAAAATGAAAGAAAAAGAAAATTCTAAAGTTTTGATGTTTTTGCTTTAATAACGTTCAAATATACTTAAAGGTCGTAAAACGTTGAAAAAAACATCTATTTCAGGTGAGATTCGATTCCACGTCTTCCGCATACCAGGTGGCCGCGTAACCATAGCATTGGTTAGATCCGCCGAAATTTTCAACGCCTTTTGACTTATGCTTTTATAGCAACAGTCTCTTTTGAATTTAGCATCCCAAGAGATTACGCAGCCACCCAGTATGCGGAAGACGTGGGTTTGAATCCAACCTACGGTAGACTTTAGGGGTAGAAATGCGAAAGGCGAAATGTGAAATTGCAATATATAAACGCACGCCACGGTAACTCCTCAGCTAAGGGCTGGGATAGTTACTCGAACATATCTTCAAATCAACAATAGAATTTAGTCAGGAAATCAGAACCCAACATATACAACCTGTAACAGGTTAAGCGCAGACCCAGAAAGTAGTTTATTATAAATTTACTTCTCAATCGATTAAAAATATTTAAAATGTAGGTAATTTTTTTTTCCCAAAATTATTAAAACTTATTGAAATTACAGTCACTCCTTCGTAAATTGTTAAAACAAACGAAAATAAAACGTAAGTCAATGCAATAAGGGGCTTTTTAAAATGCGGTAGGTTGGTAGGCTAAAGCGCTAATATGCCCATACTGTTTGCCCTATAACTAACAACTTACATTAACCAATTTAATTAAATAAAAGTTAAATTATTTTTCTTTTTTTAATTATAATTAAATATTCTAATTGGGGTGTCTGAGGATGTGCGTTCATTCTGTGATATGTTGTAGTTACGTAGTACAGTACCCCAATATCACATTATCCCAACTGTCGCATATTGTGTTCAGGATTTTCTTAGAGTTGGCGCAAAATGTGAAATAGCAATATACTGTACTAATAAAATATCAATACACAGACGCCAGATATAAATATACGGACGTCAGATGTCAATATACGGACGCCAGATAACAATATACAGACGCACGGTAGCTCCTCAACAAAGGGCATAGGCTTTTCAAACTATAAAGACAATTAAGTTAGGAAGCCAGAACCCGAGGCATATAGTTACGCAATATGAATTCGTATATCAGACTGTTCGACTTGTCACATAATATTATGCTCAGGATGTTGTTAGAGCTGACGTGAAATGTCAAATAGCAATATACGGACGCCAGATGTCAATATACGGACGCCAGATGTCAATATACGGATGCCAATTGTCAATATACGGACGCCAGATAACAATAAACAGACGCACGGTAGCTCCTCAACAAAGGGCCTAGGTCTTTCAAACTATAAAGACAATTAAGTTAGAAAGCCGGACCCGAGGCATATAGTTACGCAATATGAATTCGTTTATCGTACTGTCCGAGTTGTCACATATTATGCTCAGGATGTTGTTAGAGCTGGCGTGAAATGTCAAATAGCAATATACGGACGCTAGATGTCAATATACGGACCCCAGATGTCAATATACGGACGCCAGATGTCAATATACGGACGCCAGATAACAATAAACAGACGCACGGTAGCTCCTCAACAAAGGGTCTAGGTCTTTCAAACTACAAAGACAATTAAGTTAGAAAGCCGGACCCGAGGCATATAGTTACGCAATATGAATTCGTTTATCGTACTGTCCGAGTTGTCACATATTATGCTCAGGATGTTGTTAGAGCTAGCGTGAAATGTCAAATAGCAATATACGGACGCTAGATGTCAATATACGGACCCCAGATGTCAATATACGGACGCCAGATGTCAATATACGGACGCCAGATAACAATAAACAGACGCACGGTAGCTCCTCAACAAAGGGTCTAGGTCTTTCAAACTACAAAGACAATTAAGTTAGAAAGCCGGACCCGAGGCATATAGTTACGCAATATGAATTCGTTTATCGTACTGTCCGAGTTGTCACATATTATGCTCAGGATGTTGTTAGAGCTGGCGTGAAATGTCAAATAGCAATATACGGACGCTAGATGTCAATATACGGACCCCAGATGTCAATATACGGACGCCAGATGTCAATATACGGACGCCAGATAACAATAAACAGACGCACGGTAGCTCCTCAACAAAGGGTCTAGGTCTTTCAAACTACAAAGACAATTAAGTTAGAAAGCCGGACCCGAGGCATATAGTTACGCAATATGAATTCGTTTATCGGACTGTCCGAGTTGTCACATATTATGCTCAGGATATTGTTAGAGCTGGCGTGAAATGTCAAATAGCAATTTACGGACGCCAGATATCCAATATACGGATGCCAGACATCAATATACCGACGCCAAATGTCAATATACGGATGCCTGATATCAATATACGGGTACGCACGGTAGCTAGTTACTAGAACATCATCTTTAAACCAATAAGAGAATATATTCAGGAAACCATAACCCAAGGAATATGAATGCGTATTCAGTGCCTTGAGTATTGGACTGTCCCACTTGTCGCATAATTATCGTGCTCAGATTTTTATTAGAACTGCAACGGCCATCATTAAGTTAAATAAAATAAACTTTGGTTAACAATTTATAGATATCTGTCAAATTGGACCCAACATTAAAATATTCAGTGAAAGAAAGAGATAGGTAAAACGAGCTGGCAACGTCGCATTTACAAAATCAGGAGGACGTAAAAATGTCGGCGCATTAAGTAAATCATAATCACTATATCCAGGAAGCCAAAAATTAATCACCATGAAATGGAGTTCATAAATGTTTGGGCATGATTGCAAAAAGAATATCGTCACAATTGAAATAACCGCAAAATGAAATATCCTATGGAGTAAGGCATCAAAAAACTAAGAAACATTCGCAGAGAGATGATCTAAATTGTAAGCTGAACTGGAGGACGCCGTAATGATGCACAACATGCATGACGCCAAATGCGTTGCTAGATGTATATATATATATATATATATATAATATGTAAACATATATATATATATATATATATATATATATTTATCCCGCAAGCAAACTACCGTCCACTGAAGGCGAAATTACATTTAAAATGGCGTCCACCGCTATTTGACGTCCGCATACCGGACGCCACTTTTTTAAGCGGTGACACTTGGAGCCTCTAACATGAAGCTAGCTGTAGAACAAAAATCGATGGAAGCCAAAAATTGTATGTAATAGCTGCAATTAAATACTGAATAGTTCCCAAAGAATCTCAGCAGAGGTGCGGCGCTACTGTCGTGCGTATATTCACAGCCGTATTATCGTGCTTATTTTCTGACGATGAAGTCGCGTATTTGGCGTCCGCTAATGCGACGTTGCCAGCTCTCTCAATGATTGGTGCCTACTAAAGTACAATATTATTATCATAAATCGTATGCAAGCAAAACTGTATTCATCGCCGTAGGTCACACACGCGGTGCGTGTTATGCGGCGCCCAATTTATAGTTTAAATAATCTATAATCATCCGTATTATAGCTATTGAACGTCCGTTTATTGCTATTAGATTATGAAATGGACAGTGTTCGTCACACTGCCATCAGATCCGTGATTTGAAACGTTCTTAGTACATAAAATGCGATTTTCTTATTTTTAGTATCTCTGTTCAATCAATGCAAAATTAAATTTATTCCTGATGATGATGATGATGATAAGTATATAACGTGATGCTCACTAAAAGTCTGAAACGATTTCGTGCCTTTTAAAAGTCATTGCTTACGTTAAGAATGGTGTGCAATTTTTAATAGTAAAATTTAATAAATAACTAAAATTTAAGACACCAAGGTCTTACAGTAATAAGAGTGTTTACGAATTGTATCCGATCTGAATTCAAACCAAAACAGTGAAATGACGGTTCAAAGTAGACGTAGTACTATTTATATGAGAGCGTAAGTACTACATGAGTAAATATATTTACTCATGTGGTAGTACTAGATCCGAGTAATGCTATGCGTAAAGGCTAACTCTTGTTGTTGATTACTTTTACTTTTGATTGCTAGATATGGCTTCGTTAGGAATTGTTTTTTATAATGTTCAAAACTATTACGGAAGTTGTTTTATGTTTGTGATTAAAATGTTTATTTGCGTAGTTACCTATACTTATAAGTTACTTAGGTGAAACTAATAAATTAATAATAAAAATATTAAATGTACAGACGAGACGCTTGCACATCAACCTATCTAAAACTGTCCAATTTCTTCAATACATTTTCAACAATATACTTAATAAATTTCAAGTAAGTATATTAAAGAAATTTGACAGTTTATGGTAGGTTTGATATACAGGCGTGTGTACATGTTCTGTGTCATTGTTTATTTATTATTTATTTATTAAACTTACCAACTAAATACATAAGATTCATTTAATAATAATAAATAAATAATAATAATAAAACATTTATTCGGCTTTTCAACACATAACAGACATGGAAAAAAAAATATAACACAAAAGTTAAAATAAACTTAAAATTGCAAAAAAAATAAAAAAAATAAAGAGTTACATTTTCACAGTATACGAGTAACAAACAACAACAAAATAAACAGAAACAAGCAGAGATAGATAAATACACGAAAAGCCGAATGGGCTGATCAGCTTAGCTTAATGTTGTGGCTGATGCCTCAACGCTGGTATTCTGCTGGACCCATGACAGACCCATGACAATTTCAGAAAACATACTTTGACAAATAGTTATACTTATATGTATTTAAATTATAGGTATGAACAATATTACATTTTATCCATAAAAAAAAATAAAAAATACATAAATGGACCAAAACTGAAAAACTCTCTAATCTATTTATAATATTAATTAATTTTGATGTTATATAAAACTACTATTGTTCCACTTGCTACCGATTTAAAATTGTTTAAAGATTATCGTTGTGTTACTTACTGTTACTTATTTTTAATAAAAAAATTTAATGTACATGTTGTGTTATTGTTTATTACCTAGGTTAGGTTCATGTCCCAAAAAATAACTGTAGGATAAAATGAAGGATCGGTATTAAAATGAAAGAAAAAGAAAATTCTAAAGTTTTGATGTTTTTGCTTTAATAACGTTCAAATATACTTAAAGGTCGTAAAACGTTGAAAAAAACATCTATTTCAGGTGAGATTCGATTCCACGTCTTCCGCATACCAGGTGGCCGCGTAACCATAGCATTGGTTAGATCCGCCGAAATTTTCAACGCCTTTTGACTTATGCTTTTATAGCAACAGTCTCTTTTGAATTTAGCATCCCAAGAGATTACGCAGCCACCCAGTATGCGGAAGACGTGGGTTTGAATCCAACCTACGGTAGACTTTAGGGGTAGAAATGCGAAAGGCGAAATGTGAAATTGCAATATATAAACGCACGCCACGGTAACTCCTCAGCTAAGGGCTGGGATAGTTACTCGAACATATCTTCAAATCAACAATAGAATTTAGTCAGGAAATCAGAACCCAACATATACAACCTGTAACAGGTTAAGCGCAGACCCAGAAAGTAGTTTATTATAAATTTACTTCTCAATCGATTAAAAATATTTAAAATGTAGGTAATTTTTTTTTCCCAAAATTATTAAAACTTATTGAAATTACAGTCACTCCTTCGTAAATTGTTAAAACAAACGAAAATAAAACGTAAGTCAATGCAATAAGGGGCTTTTTAAAATGCGGTAGGTTGGTAGGCTAAAGCGCTAATATGCCCATACTGTTTGCCCTATAACTAACAACTTACATTAACCAATTTAATTAAATAAAAGTTAAATTATTTTTCTTTTTTTAATTATAATTAAATATTCTAATTGGGGTGTCTGAGGATGTGCGTTCATTCTGTGACATGTTGTAGTTACGTAGTACAGTACCCCAATATCACATTATCCCAACTGTCGCATATTGTGTTCAGGATTTTCTTAGAGTTGGCGCAAAATGTGAAATAGCAATATACTGTACTAATAAAATATCAATACACAGACGCCAGATATAAATATACGGACGTCAGATGTCAATATACGGACGCCAGATAACAATATACAGACGCACGGTAGCTCCTCAACAAAGGGCCTAGGCTTTTCAAACTATAAAGACAATTAAGTTAGGAAGCCAGAACCCGAGGCATATAGTTACGCAATATGAATTCGTATATCAGACTGTTCGACTTGTCACATAATATTATGCTCAGGATGTTGTTAGAGCTGACGTGAAATGTCAAATAGCAATATACGGACGCCAGATGTCAATATACGGACGCCAGATGTCAATATACGGATGCCAATTGTCAATATACGGACGCCAGATAACAATAAACAGACGCACGGTAGCTCCTCAACAAAGGGCCTAGGTCTTTCAAACTATAAAGACAATTAAGTTAGAAAGCCGGACCCGAGGCATATAGTTACGCAATATGAATTCGTTTATCGTACTGTCCGAGTTGTCACATATTATGCTCAGGATGTTGTTAGAGCTGGCGTGAAATGTCAAATAGCAATATACGGACGCTAGATGTCAATATACGGACCCCAGATGTCAATATACGGACGCCAGATGTCAATATACGGACGCCAGATAACAATAAACAGACGCACGGTAGCTCCTCAACAAAGGGTCTAGGTCTTTCAAACTACAAAGACAATTAAGTTAGAAAGCCGGACCCGAGGCATATAGTTACGCAATATGAATTCGTTTATCGGACTGTCCGAGTTGTCACATATTATGCTCAGGATATTGTTAGAGCTGGCGTAAATTGTCAAATAGCAATTTACGGACGCCAGATATCCAATATACGGATGCCAGACATCAATATACCGACGCCAAATGTCAATATACGGATGCCTGATATCAATATACGGGTACGCACGGTAGCTAGTTACTAGAACATCATCTTTAAACCAATAAGAGAATATATTCAGGAAACCATAACCCAAGGAATATGAATGCGTATTCAGTGCCTTGAGTATTGGACTGTCCCACTTGTCGCATAATTATCGTGCTCAGATTTTTATTAGAACTGCAACGGCCATCATTAAGTTAAATAAAATAAACTTTGGTTAACAATTTATAGATATCTGTCAAATTGGACCCAACATTAAAATATTCAGTGAAAGAAAGAGATAGGTAAAACGAGCTGGCAACGTCGCATTTACAAAATCAGGAGGACGTAAAAATGTCGGCGCATTAAGTAAATCATAATCACTATATCCAGGAAGCCAAAAATTAATCACCATGAAATGGAGTTCATAAATGTTTGGGCATGATTGCAAAAAGAATATCGCCACAATTGAAATAACCGCAAAATGAAATATCCTATGGAGTAAGGCATCAAAAAACTAAGAAACATTCGCAGAGAGATGATCTAAATTGTAAGCTGAACTGGAGGACGCCGTAATGATGCACAGCATGCATGACGCCAAATGCGTTGCTAGATGTATATATATATATATATATATATATATACATATTATCATCTGACTGTATAACTATATGATGTTACTGAATACTGCTCAAGTTGGAGAGGTAGTGTTCGGACAGTAGTATAACATGAATATAATAATATATTCGTACGTACAAATATAAATCATGACAAGGTTGACTGCTCGTTTTTCCTACACTAAAAATAACAGATTGTGCAAAGATATATTTGTGAAGATGGACAAATGGTGCAATTCACTATAAATAATATCCATTGTCATCTCTAGGAGTTCTGTTAGACTGTTACACAGAAGAAAATCGTTAATCACTAACTCGTGAGGGATTCCGGAAACAAAGACGAACGCTTCTATAGAACTAGTGGGTAATGCATTGAAATGGCTTTAAGTTTTACGTTTTCCTTTAATTAGTTTATGTTGCACTTGTTTTTGCCTTGTTTCTATTATAATGACGACCTTTATGTGTGGCTTGCACGCTGAACTTTGGGCGACGCCAACCCTGAGGTCCCGGGTTCGATTCTCGGTCGGGTCAGTGTCAAAAACGAACATTTCGATATTGTGTCGGGTAGCTACCTTATCTGGGGATCAAAAAAATTTATGTGATGTTGTCTAATATATATATATATACTTATATTCAATGTTTTATTACCCAACGTTATCTGAAAAACGCCTATTTGGTACTCTTTGTGTGAATTTACCAATTTTTATCTGTTTTTTTGTGTGCAAATAAAGTAGGTACCTATATCAATATTATTATTTTTTTCCTTTATTTATTTTCTTTTTTAAAACTAAATTTTTTATTTTTCTTAAAATTTATTAGAGGAAAGTCACCAAATATGGAATACCATTTTGTTTTTGGGATATAAAAAAAAAACTTCTTATAAATTAAATCAGTTTAATGTTTTTACTAATCAGTCATACATTTATATGTAACAGCCTTTAATCAAATATATTAGTTATCAAATCAAAATCTAACACAAAAAACAAAATCACAAATGAGTAACTAAATATGGAATAGGTACCCATATATGGAATATAAGCATAAATCAACATAACAATAACAAAAATGGAAATTCATCAATTGAATGAATATAACATATTGTGATAAATGAGAGAAGTTACATAATTACTTGCAAAAGTCACAGATCCAAGTATCAAACTCTGGACCAGCACAATCATAATGTGCCCAGAGCCCACACATCAAGCATTTAATCCAGCTTTCTCCACTTTTATCCATGGAAAAAAGTCTTGAACAGAACATACATTCTGCATCAGCAGAGTCAGGAGGTACTTGGTCCATCAACTCATCATGTTCACTACCTTCATCAAACTGGATAACGTCTAGTTCCTCAGAGTCTTCTTCTTCACTATCATCCTTATTTTTCTTCGTTTGTTTGTTTCTCTTCGCAGTTTTCTTCTTATTCTTTGTCTTGACTAGTTTACTTTCTTTTTCTTGTCTCTTCATATTTTTATTTTCTAAATCATTTTTGTAGGGAGAAGATGTTATGACTGCTGCTACAGCAGCTTTTCTTCCTCTGCTAGATACTTTTCTTCGTTTCTCTGGCATTGGACTTAAGGCATGCGGAGACACCAGACCCAAACTGCTGCGATTAAGCCCAGAAGTCGAAGGTGCAGGTTCAGGTTGTAAATTAGCAGTTGTTTGTGGTGCAGGTATTTCTACCAGAACTTGACCAGTTTCAGATCTTGATTCTAGCGGAGGGATATTGGTTGTACAACCGTCTATTACAGCATTTTGTTGCGCAGCAATGAAGTCCACATCACTGAAGACATTTTTATTTAAAGGCCACAATCCAGTGACTTTGAACCCGATGGCTGCAATTTCGCCTGTTTGTACTTTCAAATAGGATTTGCCAAACAGCTCCACAATATCATATGGACTTAGAGGTCAGTTGTTGTCTCTAATCCACATGCGTATTTCCTCACTATAGTATGTTTTTAAAGGCCCCATGAAAGTTTTATCTAACGGCTGCAATTTATGAGTCGTATGAGGAGGTAACGAAACTATGTCCACGTTATTTTCCCTAGCAATATCTATTATATCGATATTGTGAGTATGACTATAGTGTCCATCTAGTATCAGTAAAACCCTCGATTCAGGAGTCGGGTTGGTGTGTTGAATAAAGTGCTTGAACCAGTCTGTAAAGATGTTCATTTGTATCCACCCTGATGGATGTGCAACTCCGACTGATCCTGGAGGACAGCCTCTCATTAGCTGAGCACTCATATTTTTTCTGGGAAAAATAATGAACGGTGGCACAAAATGACCAGTAGCATTCATGCAAACAACTATTGTCATCAGAGATCCTCTTTCTGCTGAAGTCAGTGCAGCTACCTGGCGTTTACCTTTGTGGCCGATGATTTGTGGTATCTTACTTTGTACTATTGTGAGGCCTGATTCATCCACGTTGTAAATACGATTTGGTGGATAGTTATTTTTAATGTAAAGCTCTTCAAGGAGGTTGAAAAAGGCTTCTACTTTTTCTTTATCAAATCCAAATGCTCTGGCAAATGATGTACCAGTTGGTCTTCTTATCGAAAGTTTATCTTTATGACGATTTAAAAATAACTTTAACCACTTTTTTCCAGCCATACCTGATTCACCGAAGGGATTCTGCAAATTGTTTCGCTTTGCTAGCATGAACGCCATACGGCGAAGATCAGTTCTTGTTAAACCGTGAAACTTGCTCTCCATTATTAGTATGTATTCTACTAGCTGACGTTCAAGTTCGGTGCCCAAGATAGTTTTTCGTCCTAATGTAGTAGCTGCTGCCACTTCTGGAGACTGTTCATCTTTTTGGCAGAGACGAAATAAAGTTGTCCTAGGCACTTGAAAATGCTGTGCCGCTTTCAAATACCCCATTTTCTTTTCCCGGACGAATTTTATAGCTTGTGCCATTTTTTCTTCATCCCAGGTTTTTCGTTTGGTTGATTGTGAACCGGACATTCTAAAAACAAACATTACATATATTTTTTAAAGACATAATAGCAAGTATCTATCATATGAAATAATAAGACCTAATTATGGAATATTCCATAATTAGACACCGACGACTGTCCATATTTGGATTTTTATACTAATTCAAACTCTTCTAAATATTTTTTCAAGTCACAATATTTTAATGACAAAAGATCACAAAATGGTGAAATAAACATAATACCGATATACTAAATAGTATAACACTTATGTATACAAACATAACAGCTAGTAATACTCATTTATTACTTACCTTTAAAATTTTCTGCACGACAACAAAACAAAACACGCCTGCCACACGTGAAGCGTTCGCGCAACTGACTCGATGGTGTGAGTGCGATAGTTAGTAGACCGAATGAAACAGAAGATGGTCGATTGTTGCGTTTCATACTTATAGTCTTAGAGAAATGAAGGTATTCCATATTAGGATACTGTTTCATATTTGGTGACTTTCCTCTATTAATATTTTTATTCTAACATTTAAAATACTTATAGTTAATTTAAAAATAACGCCATAAAGATAATTAAAGGTCTTACATTATGGCTTAACAGCCTTTTGGTGTCACGAGCAACCTTTATAGTTTTAATTTTTTCTAACCAATTTCAATGTCTACTATGTATGTAAGCCCGCCCCGTTCGTTGAAAAAAGTGCCTAAAAAGGAAAATGCAGAGATTTAAATACTAGAAAACATAAAAAATACGTCTATTAAGTAAATGTAATGTTTCTCATGTATATTATACCTACTTTTGTGAAGAATTATAAATATATTTTGTTATCATTATAAGTGCTGTTAACACCTAAGTGGCGGATAGAGATGAAAAAATCCGTAAATATCCGGCAACTTTTCAAGTTTCCAAGCATGATTTCTTTAACCAAGAAAAACATCAACTGGAGCATTTTTTAACTTAAATTATATTGCAAACTAGATGTTACCAGGAATATAAAGTACAAATAATTATAAAAAACAAAATAATTTATTAAACTCCATTAACTCTAACATTTAAAACAGATTCAATTTTTAATTAAAATAAGGCATAAAAAGGCAGAAATTCGTATATAATATTTTTAAAGATTTCTAAGCTTTAGAATTGCATACACAGCAAGTAAAGCCTTAAGGCAGTTCCTGTTTTGTGTGTAATAAAAAATAATAACTTAATAACGTAACGAGAAACAGAGCTATTTGTGTTTTTACGACAATATAATCGGCTTTTTCGCTTCATATAAGCTCGTTATGCTACGAAAGAGTTTGTACTCGTAACACGTGTAATGTATTTACCTGTATCCTCTTTTGTGCATAAAAAACAAACTCAACAAACCTAACAAAGTCATTTTTGCGTTAAAAGAAAAAATAAAAATAAATAACGGTACCTATCTCGTTACAAACGAGTTCCGTAAACGATTTCTCACTCCTAGAGCGCCTTTTAAGCTGCCTTTTCACTAGATCTGTGCGAGGTAGCTATAGAAGCGGTGCGCGAAAAAAGATCCACCAATAGGATTGGGCTATGTTTATATAGTTATTGATACAGCATGAAGATTTGCTAGCTCAAGTGGCAGTAGGCAGGGCACATCACTCGCAGGACTGATGGCCGCTGGAGCAGTTCTTTAGTGGCGATCGAGTACCGGAAAGCGCATTGTGGGCAGACGATTTGGTGAAGGTCGCGGGTAACCGATGGATGCGAGCAGCACAAAACTGTTATTTGTGGAGATCCTTGAGAGAGGCCTTTGTCCAGCAGTGGACGTCTTTTGGCTGATATGATGAAGATGTTCAGATAACAAGCGCTTAACTTTTGTTTTGCTAACGTGCATTTATAACTAGCCTTACCTCAAATTCCTTGCCTCGCGCAGCGCAGTTCTGGTGGAAAAAGGCTGAATAAAGCGATGTTTATGTACATACAAATAAAGAGTGACTGCGAGGGTTGTTTCCCCCCGCCCGATCCTCAAAGTGTCACTACACACTCACATGATACTGTAGTGATCGGGACTACTTGGTTGGGCGAGCCTACTGGCAGCCGTCGCGTTCTGCATTCAATTCGAGTTGATTAAGAAGGCGATAGAAGGAAAAAGAAGAGCATCGTGGAATCGAGGGGTTCGATTGGATACACTTATCTTACACACTCGCTTATGCCGAAGACACCGCACTCGTAGAATAAGGGTACGAAGACCCGGTTCCCACGCACTCTATCCCAGGTACAGCAATGTACCTGGCGCTTCTCCCTACTCCCACGGCCCGGTCAACCCGAGCCGAGGTTCTAGCCTTCAGAGCCGCTCTCGGGTTGTTCCGCTCCCGATTCGGATCGAACAACCCTGAGAATTTAGTAGTGAATGGGGATACGTTTGCGTAATGCCATTCCCTTTAGAAAACCTCTAAAGGTTTTTCGATTACATGCCCCCAGAAAAGTCCGGTCACGCTAAAAAGGCCGTATGAGGCATTCAGCAAACTCTCTTAAAAATAGACAAAAAAGGGGATGTGTGCGAGGGATATGTTGCAAGGAACGTAATCCTACTGTTTCACAAGCTCGCTACGCATCACACTCAATTTTCGTTTTCGTTAACGTAATCGAATGAATACGGATAGTAAACAAAACTCACACTAGGCACCCTGGTGTAAAAGCAGCCTTAAAGTTATAATGTATAATGTAATGAGTTTATCTTTTTTTTCCAGACAACGGTACGCAACGTGAACGGAGACAAAAACATAGAAAACCTGAAGAATTTACTCAGCATGAAGCCGGTGAGCACCAATATTTCGTTAGTACGCTTGCTGCTTAAGAAATTTAAGCGGCTTCTGTATAATTCCCAATTAGTGATGACTTTGCAATGCTGCTATTCCACTGCACGATATACAGAGTGTTTTTATAACTGGGACTGTATTAGGAAGTCCGAAAACATAAGAGGCTGTATCTCTTCTATCTAAACTATCTTAGGGATCATTCGCTCTTTTTTTGTGAAAACAATTTTGGCATACCAAATTTTTTTGGTCAAGTTGAGTTGTACATAAAAACGAGTCAAATCAATCTTAAATTGCATGCATATTACACGATTCAAAAAGAGGGCATAAAAAAAGGTAATTTAGGTACATTTTCCCTTACACATGAGGTGATTCAAAAAGCAAGAAACCCTTATCAATTAGGTACTATAATAATTTAACTAAACGCGAAACTTCATAAGTGCATTCTTAGGTAAAATCTTAAAATTCGTTGGCATAGCTTTGTCCAATCTTGCAGTGGAACGTCAGAAGCGAGATTTTATTTACTAAATTAATCATTCGCCGCGCCGCTTTGACAAATTGTTGTCTGTCGCGATGTATTTTGATTGATCAGCATCGAGCGGTAGAGCCTTGTTTTTTTTGCTTGCAAACATTTTTTAAGGCTGCCTCTAGGGAAACGGTCTCGAGAATTCGTCGCGCAGCGTTTTTTGTGTTAAAACAATTTTTATTAGTTTTTTGTAATTTTATTTATAATGTGTTTTGAAGAGCTGCAGCTACAGCGTTAAGGTTGCGGTTTTGCATATTAAGTAACTTTAGCAATGTCACAAACTTCTCCGTGTTAGTGCAACGTTAAACCGAGCCGTTAGTCTATTTGTTTTTAAAAGTAATTGCTGTCGTAAGATAGCCGTTACTATCTACAAATCCACATTTTTCACACCACGGCGGCGGCTAAGTTTGGCTAGAAGAGCTTTATTAATAAACTTCTAATAAGCGGTTCCAGAGGTTCTGATTTTTCAAAAGACTAAGATTTAAAAAAATAGGAAAATATTTCATAATTTCGCAATGAAAAATTTCTAGAGCGGAATAGTGACTTGATGTTAAATGGTTCACTTACTATGGTTATTTATTTCCAATTTAATTTTCAGCCGGTACCTATTAACCTGACGTACATCGACAAAGCGGAGAACTTGCTGCGAGTGCCGAACCTCAAGAAGAGTTACGTAGAACGCAAAAGCAAGAATAAGATACAAAAGAAATCAGCGAAAAGAACAATACAGAAGATTATTAAGAAGAATCGTGCCAGAAAGAAGAATATGTACATGAGTCGGGTGACTAGCGCTCCTACAAACCCTCCTTCAGATGGCGATAATATGGACAATTACTATGCTCAAGAAGATTTGGCGCAGAAGAATGAGAATTCTACTTCAATGCAGGTTAACCATAAGAAGAAAAGCTCTTGGCATACTAAAGTCAATAGATACCCGATGCCGTTTAAAAAGTTGCAATCGATGAGGGAACACACGCGTAACAGACGGAGTGATGATAGAGATGATCTATTCATACTGACTGATCTTGATGAAATAGAGTTTTTGAACAATGATAAGGAAAAAGACACGGATATTGTAAACGCTCACGTTAAGAAATACTGGTAGCTTTAAATCAGAACTAATTATAATTTTGATAACGAACATTGTAGGCTTTTCTGTTGTCTTTGTTAGGTTTAGGTTAGGTCTTTTTGAACCAAGTACAAATTACGATTTAAGGGGGTGCAGCGCGGACGCAAAACTGCGAGTTTCAAGTTTCTTTATGATAGCGAGCGAGCGGCGCGTGGCAGTGGTGTGACAACGGCGCACGACTACGAATACGCACGCACACTAATATCTGTACAAAGTAGGCTGGTGATCTAATTAGAGCAATGTTTACTTTTGTAAAATCATAGGCGTTTGGGTAAAAAATAAGAAAAGTCTTAATATTTTCATATTCATGTTTTTTTATTCAAAAATAAGACAACAGTGACCTGCGGAATATCAATACAAACATTTGGATGTCGGATCATTGTTTCATTTGTGCTATATTTACAAAGTTTCTGAAGAAATAAGTTTATAGATATCAATATTTTACGTATTGTTTATGCAGTTTCTGGGTATTTGTTTCAAATTCTAAGACAACCATGACCTTGTGAAAGGATCAAGCTAACCTATACTAGTCCTTTTAATGTATAAGACCTATTCAGCGCCTAGCACCAGTGACTTAAAAACACGTAAATTTTCAAATTCCGCGCTGCACCCACTTAAGCTAAGAAGTTTGATTTAATTTTTAGGTTACAAATTATCAGAAGATTGCTGGTTCAGCGACTGTCGTGGGGTTATGATCGTGCAAGTTGTTAAGGTACATTCACACTTCCAGCGGCTTTACCATGAGCTGTTAGAGCAGAACTACTGCAATGTTGTTGCAGTTGTGACCCATGTATATATGCCGCTATACGCGTCTCGATTCAAAACCGTAGCATCACTCCTGCAATACTGCTTTAAAAACTCATGGTTACCTAATTAGTCCCAGCATGGGTGTTCATGCTGAAACGTCTTGGGCACCTCTAGTCCCACTGGTGATGCCACTGTCAAGGTGCACTCCGGTGCTTATAGCCCCAGATTACTCTGGTGGGCTGGTGGCAAGTTAGGTTAAGTTATTTTTTTTTATTATTCCTTACGGGCTTACCCGTAAGTAAGTGCTTACACTTAGCTTTTCTCACTTAATGTTATGTGATGATAGGGCTGAAGGTCTAGGGGGAATGTTACTCGCATCCGTAGGTTTACCCTTGAGATCCTACACGTGACTCCTGGGTGATGCTAAATGAGAGACACTGTCTGAGTGGTAGTGCCACGCTGCGTTGCAGCACGAAATGGGCCGGCTCGCCCGGCGTAATACCACCCTTTCACAGAATATTAGCGTGAACCAATGGCACTCGTTGCTGTTGTGTTTTGTCCGGTGAGTGAAAGTACCGGAGGCCCATCTCTCACCCCTCCCCCATCCTAATTCCTACTCCCTCCTCAAGATCCAACTTCTTCCTTAAGGCCGGCCACGCATCTGCGATTACTTTGGTTTTGCAGGGGTGTCCATGGGCGGCGGTGATTACTTTCCATCAGGTGACCCTCCTACTAGTTTGCCTCCTTTTAACATAAAAAAAAAGTGAACGCACACTTTACCTGCAATCCCGGAATCACTTCTGCTGGAACACAACAATGCTACAAATCTTGATGTAATGGCGAAATATTTAGATAAGATGCTGGTAGCTAGCCAAACAAGCCCTACCATCAACCGCGCATATGTACAATGTGCCAGGAATCGAACCTGGGACCTCTGAGTCTGAGACTGGTGGACTTATCCACTAGACCACAGATGTGGTTAGAACTGTGTAATTTCACAGATAAGACTACAGGAGTTGTTATAACCTCCTTGAAAATGGTCGTACATGAAAAAAGTCCTTAAAATAGAGTAAGCGTAGAGTAATAAGAGTATCTAAGTATCAGTTTTATTTTTAAACAAAGAAAGGTTCGACAGAATTGTCAAAATTCAATATTTTTTAAACTAAGGTTAAAAAGATATTGAATCTTAAAAATTGCATACGATACCGAAATGTATGAAGTCTTTAAGAGGAAGAATAACTTGTGCCTTATTTGTTAAGGGTAAATAGATAATCATTCACCATTCTGTAAGGAAAACCTCGTTTCTGTGATGCATAGGTTCCTTGATAAGCAAACATACATATGTTAATTATAAGATAGATTATCTTCGATATGAAACAAGACTCGCAACATTGAATCCGAGTATACAATCAGTCAATGTCTGTCTGCGCAGTTTGTCTTATAAGGATAAAATTAGAAAGATCTTGGGTACTAAAGTCAAAATATTAGGCAATCCTGCTCGTGGATATTTTTTCAACATTTGTGTTTTTGTAATTTGTTCGCAACAAAAATTTGCGTTAAAAATTATTTGAACATTTATATTAGGCAATGTTAATTGGTACACTACTCTGAATTATACAATTTACAAAAAAATGATAGCAAGTAGTAGTAACCCCTACTACTTGGTGACCAAAAATGTTGATCGGATTTAAAATGAGAGGAAGCATAGATTCCGTGTAAATAGTCCTGGAATCACCAGTAGATGAGAATTTCGGGTGTGGTGCGCTCCACCTTTGGCCTTATCATTAATTAACCTTAGGTGAGATGAAGGTCATGTGCTTACCAGTTAGCATTATAACAATAAAAATAGATTCATATACTTTAAAGAAACATAAGCTAAAGAATAAATTCTTTCCAAGCTTAGTCTTAAAACAAGGTCTCAAGCTTGAAACCGAGGGCGTTGCAACGTTCAGAATAAGAGCCTTTCATAAGAGAGCATAAGACGATTTGTAATTTTTTCTTAGAATTTTTAAGGGAGTTTTATATACAAAAACGTTTATTCATACAAGAATTACAATTAATGTCACACTTGCTAATAAATAATTACTTACAACAACATTATCGAGAAACAAAACACAATAAATAAATGAAAAAGAATTACAATTTGTAGGATACCTATTTACAAAACATTCGGTAACACCGAATAATATACAAAATTACAACATTTCTTAAAAATAAAGGGGGTTATGGCATAGAGAGAAGAAAAATACAAGAGATTTAAACATATTTAAAACCAACACGTTTTGTGACAATCTTGATATAATGAATACTATCGACCACATCTCACTATTATTGTTAGATAAAAGATCCCAGTAGATCGAAGTCATCACAACATATAAAGAGGGGCTGGACTGAGCAAAGAGCAATGCTCTTTTACTACTTTGTAGAAACAGACCAAGGGACTGTGCGGCCAATACCTGTCTCTATGTGGATAAGATTTCACAATTTATATGCCGAAACATGTGACGTACGAGATTCAGATTTCAAGAAAGAGACAGCAACTGACCGCCTGACCTGGTTTCGTCTCTCTCACATTTATTCGATCTTATTTATTTCATACCTGGATAAGGGGTCTCAGCTCATATTTCTTTTAATTTGATGTCATCTAACTTGCAACTAAGTATCATTGTTGTAGTCTCATTCTATAATCTATAATTTTTTCCTGTAAACTAAGGATAAGGATTTTGGACCCCATCATTTTAACTTTATTACCTGACATATTATGGTCGAAATCTCCTGAAAAAATTCATTGTTCTATGTCCGTTACTGTTAATGGTAACGCGGTCCCCTGTAGCTATAAGCCATGTCTAATTTAATCTTAAAATTAGTAAGGCTTTAATTTCTTCGGGTAGTACTCGTATATTGTCAGTCTCATACTTCGCCAGCCTTGATCTCTTCACCGTTCTTCTTGTTCCTGTACTCCCAGCCTTGGTAAGCCAGGTTTTGGGGATTGTTGTCGTGTTCTCTAAAGGAGACTCCTCCTCCTCCTCCTCCGGAACCGTATTTGTGGCCAGAACCCTGTGAAAAATTTGTAAATATAGTGCTATTAACATTCAGAGTTTGATTTAAAAATTTCATACAGTTCATGATTTTTCATACTAGCGCAGAGTATGAAAGATCCACACGGTTTCTGACCTAGTTCATTTCGCACATATCATCATCGTTCCAGTTTGGTAATAATCACTGCAGGATTTAAGTCTCCTGTTTGTCATGTTCAAATGGCACTAAGAAACCGTTCAAAACAACAGCAAGTTTTTGAAATAACTCAAATACAAAATTCTATAAACTAAACAGTGACGTAATACTCGTAGTTACAACAGAATTTCAATGAAAAGTGAAAAAAAGTTTTTCTATTGACTTAGTAGTCAGTAGAAATACACTATTTGACGCTCAAATTTAATCATGCTAGTATGCTACAGTTTGATCATAGATAGTTTGACAGCAGCGTTCTGTGGAGGATCTGCAAAAATGACACTCACAGCATAGCCTTCATAGTGTCCATATTGGGCTGGAGGGTGTCCTTCCCTGTATGGGCCCAGGCCGATGCCAGCAGGTGAGTACTGCGGACCAGTGTAATGGCTCGACGAGAACGGAGAGCTGATGTTAGGCTTGCAGAACTTGAAGTATCCGATCACACCTGGAAGGAAGACGATGGGGTCATTGGAGAAGTTTTTAAGTTGAGTATACTTAAAAATATTCATTAGTCTATTAATGGCCCACTGTTGAGATTAGGCAGCATATGGGAGATTGGGCCAACCATGCTGGCTTTGCACTTTGTACTTGCGGATCTATCGGGAAATCCACGGCAATCCACGAGATATTTAGGGCTCTCCCCTCTGCTCCCCATCCAACTCCGAGAAGGTGCATATCCACTAAAAACGCAGTTCCATCCACTTCCGGAGGTGACTAGAGGCCATGAATAGCAGGCATTGAGTACCACTTCGTATCAGTTCGCCAAAGATCTACCATCATGCTGGACTATTGGGAGCGTTGGTGGATTTAATGCCTACTGTCTTAAGACAACTACCGGGACTAACGGCTAAGCGTGCTTTCTAAAGCAGAGGCATCGAATGACCTCAATGTCTATTTAGTAACTCATTCACTGACCTAGCACCAGTAATATTAGTTTTCAAATTGGCTAGCTTCAGAACAGAGTTTATTAACAGAGAAAATGTAAAAGTAGTAAATATGAAGTCAATTATTATCCTACGATTTTAAATACCTGGTATGATCAACGCCATGAATCCGAGGAACTTCTTGAAGCTGGCCAATCCCAGAATGAGGGGCAGGAACAGCAGTAGCTTCAGCTTGAACAGCTTTAGGATCAACAGCATCGGGATGATCAGCTTTTTCAGCTTGTGGCGACCTGGGGACCGCACTGACTGATAAACTCACATCGCTCTTATTTATGAAACAAAACATGTTTACAGCTTAGAACCAAAGCGGAATTTTGTAGGAGATAATTATCAGGCTACAATATTATATATTTCCATCCTGGGCTGGGCTCGGAGTTTGCTGTCTGTCTGTCTTGTGCGATTTTCACTATTCGATAAAGTTAGTTACGGATTGCCATTGGAAGAAATGGATGGATGGAAACAAAAGAAGAAGTTGAATAGATACGTTTCTGCCAGTTTTAGCACACGATCTCCGTAGGTATTATTAGTAATTTATTAAGTTTATACAATAGAAAACGTAACTTTAAGGCTTAATTAAATATATACTACTCAAAACAAAATAAGGGCCACGAGGTATTTTGTCTGTACCATGAAAATAATAAAACCAATATTAATTTTTTTGTCTCCATAACGAAAACTAATGTTGTTTTTACCGTGTAGACCAATAAATTTATTCCAATAATAATGATTAAAAAGTTTATTTGCTTTTGAAAGAAAAAACACATTTAAGGTTAAAAATAAAAACAATGTAAAGTTACTGAAAACAAAAGAAAATACTCCATGCTCATCTTTTAGTAACGGGTATGCCCCCCTCGTTTCGTTACGCACTCCTGAAGCCTGGAGTGCATGCTCTCAATCAAATGCCTGACATTTTCCATTGGAATCTCTTCCCAGGCTCTTTTAACAGCGTTGATGAGTTGCTGTTGGTTGTGGATTTCCTGATCACCGTCTCTAACTCTTCGTTTCAACTGATCCCACATGTGCTCTATTGGATTTAAGTCCGGACTGTTCGCCGGCCACGGCAAGACTTGAATTTGAGACGCTTCCAGTACAAACCGAGTCGCTTGAGCCGTGTGTGCACGAGCATTGTCTTGCATCAAGATGAATCCAGGACCCGCTCGCTGGGCAAATGGGATCACATGTGGTCTGACAACTTCCTCAATATACCGCTGAGCAGTAACAGTACCCTCATTTAAAATAGCGAGCTCAGTTTTGCCGTGTAAGCTTATCCCGCCCCAAATCATTACATTTGGACCACCAAAACGATCGACTTCATAGATGCAGGCTTCTGAAAATCTCTCGCCGCGTCTTCTCCATACTCTAATACGCCGATCGTCGTTAAAAAATTTAACTTTGCATTCGTCTGTGAAGAGCACCATGCCCCATTGGCTTATGTCCCAGTCCAAATGTTGACGGGAAAATCTTAAACGATTTGCACGATGATTTCTGGTTAATGGAATACGGACAACTCCCTTCTTGATGCCTGCTGGTCTTCATGCAATCGATTACGAATAGTTTGGTCACTGACACGAGTACCCGTTGTGAGCCGTAAACGATTTTGCAGCTTGCGGGCCGTCGTTGTGCGATCTCGGCGCGCACTTAATCGAATGTAACGATCCTCTTGAGCTGTTGTAATGCGAACTCTGCCCGAACCAGGTCTTCTTCTAACACTGCCGGTCTCTTGGAAACGATTCCATAGATTTTGAATAGCTCTTCGAGAAAATCCCAATTGCAAACCCACAGATCGCTGCGAATGACCTTCTTCAATCATTGTAACGGCTCTGGTTGCTGTCAGCGAGTCCATATGACGCCTGCGTGCTTGTGGCATATTGCAAAAGATGTTTCTGACTCGAGATATCAATGAACTCTGATAATTTCTAATAAACCAAGAAGCTAAGGAAAACAAAACGTCAAAGAAAATGCAATCAAAATTTTCAAAAATAATTTTAAATCAAATTTTATTTAAAATTGTTGCCAGCATTAGATGAATACTACAATATTAAAAAGTTTAGGTATCAAAGAGTTTGTATACTCAATATTTTACTACTTTCAATATGTAAATGTTTAATAATTTACACCAAAATGAAAAAATACCTCGTGGCCCTTATTTTGTTTTGAGTAGTATATATAAGTTCAAAGAATTTGCTTTGACTAGTTGTTGATTTTAATCTCGTGTTTATGAAGTTAATGAGGATGCTTTATTTTTTATCTTAAAAGAAAATGTGTTCTCTTTCAAGACCTGGTAAAATTATTTAAAATGTAAGAATTTCCTCGAGCTGTAATAAGATAGGCGGAAAATATGAAAATTTCTCACGAGCATGAGAATAAATTGTCTCAATTAGCATATTATGTGACGAAATATACAAGGAAATGCTAACAATGCTGATGAGTTGGGCGGATGTGACGTTACTCGACAATGTGTATTCTTGCTATGTATTCTAACTATGTATTGTATGTATGTTTATATGTAAGAACAAATGCGAGTAGCATCACCGTGTTCTGACACTTAAGAGATAAGACAGCCAATTGTTCAGTAGATGAGGATTCCGAGTGAAGTGAGCTTCTACCTACAGGGTAATCATCACTTCACATCAGGTGAGATGTAAGCCAAGTGCTACCTACCGTCAGCTTTATTGTTAGCTACCGTCAGTAGCTATCTACTAATAGTAGTAGGAGTCTAATGTACGAGCCTATTAGCCATTCGATTCATCACCAGCTCATTATAGCTCCACTGCTGGGGCACGAGCCTTCTCTGTGTATGGATAGGGAGAACGGGCCATAAACAACCACGCGGGCCCAGTGATTGGTGGTTGTTAACGACTGCTAATGTAGCCGAGACCAACGGCTTTACGTGCCTTCCGAAGCACGGAGGAGCTCAAGCTAATAAATGTTTGTTCACCCATCCGATAACCAGCCTTTACGAAAGTTGCTTAACGTTGCTTAACAGACCGGGTACGTTAACCACTGCGCCATCAAGCTCCTCAGCTAAGCAATAGCAGAATCAGGACCCTGTTTTGACGTATTTCATTCTACAACATGGAAACGCTTCGTCTTCATCTCATCAGAATGTCGAGTTTTATCTGCCATTCCTACACGAGTGCCTGCCTACACGAGTATTAACTGAGTATTTCTCCCTGCTTTTCAGAAAGAGGTGCTGCTTAAATGCCATACTAATTATTGTTTTCGTTAATGTGATCGTATCGGATATTGCAGATGAAACTCGACATTCTGATGAGGCTATTGCTTAGCTTGGTAACTTGTGTGAGTCGTATGGTACCAGAAAACACTGCTTCATTGCGAGACCAATTCAAAAAATTCGCACTACCAATCATCACAACAACGAACTGTACTTACGAAATGGTGGAGCTTTCTTGTCTTCGATGATGTCGACTTCGTCGGCGATCTCGTCCAGAAATCTTGGGGCGGTAACTCCGTTGGAGGTGACTTCATCGTCCAGCTGGAACTCCAGCGCCGTGGACCTTAGGAACCTGAGAATAAAGTGCATTTTACATCTTAAGAATGTTTGGACGATTCAAAAGCACTTTTTTTAAGTCCATTTGATTAAAAAAAATTATTTTGACTTTGACTTTATAATAACAACAATGTTATTGTTTCTAAAACACAGAATTATATTTTTTTTTCGATATAATAAAAATACAAAGTGACCTATAATAAAGATCATCTATTTACATGACTAGTGCCCATTTTCACCATTGACCCCTAAGCCATTTTAGGTGACGGTTTTGTTCCAACAACTGTCATCTAACATGGCTTAGGGGTCATCTAAAACTTAGGAGTCGATGGTAAAATCAGGCACAGGTATCTTTTTCGTTTACTAAAATACGTCGATGAAATTAAGTACATATAATACTTATAAAATTCAAAATTCAAAATCATTTATTCAGTTTAGGCTACAAATAGCTCTTATGAATGTCATTATGCCATCGGTTCGTAAGTCTACTCTGGGCGGGAGAACTTGTACTGAGAAGAACCGGCAAGAAAATCAGCAAGTGTCAAGCTCTTTTCTCCCTTACAGCGTCAAAAATATTGGAAAATGCCCTATCATAAAAGGACACATTCCATCACAAACAAACACAAAAAAAGAACAATTACAACACCCAAAAATAAAAAAAAAATAAAAAAAATAGTTTTGCAAAAATTACATCAGGTACCTACCAATTATATTAATTATACGCAGTACTTATTAGAAAAACGCTATTTTTTTTTGATACAACATTTAGATTTTAAATAAATAGCGTTTTTCTAGTTTTTTCACTAGAGTCCATTGAATCACGTACGATTTGCATCCCTTTTGCTTGTATGCAGATCGACAGAGAGCGCTGTTTTATGGTTGTTAGCGCCTTACAAGATAATTATGTAAGTTTAAGCTGAATTTGTGATTAGCTTAATTACAATTTGTTTGCTTTGTAGACGTTCTAATGTTTAATTTCCGTTTTTGTAATTGTTTTTGTACTTAAACGTAGGTACGGTTAGCATCAAAATGATCATCATCATCATCATCATCATCATCATCATCATCATCATCATCATCATCAGCTCATTTTTATGTCCCCACTGCTGGGGCACGAGCCTTCCCTATGGATGGATAGGGAGAACGGGCCATAAACTACCACGCGGGCCCAGTGCGGATTGGTGTTTGTTAACGACTGCTAATGCAGCCGGGACCAACGGCTTTACGTGCCTTCCGAAGCACGGAGGAGCTCGAGATGATAAATTTTTGGTCACCCATCCGATGACCGGCCTTTGCGAAAGTTGCTTAACCTCAGCACTCGCAAACCGGGCGCGTTAACTACTGCGCCATCGATCTTCGAAGAATCGATTAGTAAGAAATTAATAAGAAATTTAGTAGCCTGCCAGTTATAGTGAACAGAACACTTTTTCGTTATTTATGGGTAAATTATAGTGAGCGCTGTTTAGTGGTGGCGATAAAATGAACTACGCTCGCATTCAGGCATATTCAAAAGGTTTTTGTGTGACGCGTTACAGCTGGGATTTATGATCTCCAGTGAGTAATGGTGGACTGTGGTTTGGACGCTTCGGATATTTAATTAAAACAGTTCAAAATTGATACTATTTACCTCTGTTATGGTAACCCGAGTAAAATTATTCCCGACTATCGGTACTTTATTTATTAAAAAAAGGCATAATTATAAAATACAACTCCACACAATTTCATTACATAATATACTATGTTTTACATGCATTTTTTTAAACGCAGTATTGAGATTTTTGTCAACAACTACATATTATTACAGCCGTGAAAACTTGAATATTACACATCAATACTACTATTTAAACTATCATGGTCACTTCATCATCATCATCTCATTTTATGTTCCCACTGCTGGGGCACGAGCCTTCCCTATGGATGGATAGGGAGAACGGGCCATAAACCACCACACAGGCCCAGTGCGGATTAGTGGTTGTTAACGACTGCATGCTAATGCAGTCGGGACCAACGGCTTTACGTGCCTTCCGAAGCACGGAGGAGCTCGAGATGATAACTTTTTGGTCACCCATCCGATGACTGGCCTTTGCGAAAGTTGCTTAACCTCAGCACTCGCAGACCGGGCGCGTTAACCACTGCGCCATCGATCTCCTCTTTCAACTCCTGACTAACGTTAACATGGTCACTTATCATTGAGTAATTATTAACGGAGTCAACTCCGTGATCATGGCACATGCAACTGTGCCGAAATATCTGATACTCATAAATAATAAACATGGTAAGGATCCCGTTAATAATAACTCTAAATCAATACTACTCTCAGAACTATGGTTTTATTTACAAATCCTTTTCTAGAGCTTTTTTGGGACATTCTACATTGTACATACCTACATAGCTACGGGATTGTGATCACCAACTTTGTCAGGCGTGGTGATTAGGGCGAAGGGTAAGGCACACTAGCGCCACCAATTGATAATTTGACAATTACTAACGGACCGGATCTTTTTTTAAACATTGCGTACCGTCCGACAACAGGAAAGCATCCATAGTATTTATTTAATAATTGTGCACTACTTTTTGTTGCGTGGTTTATACACAAAACGGGCTATCGCATTTATTCACAAACAATGGCCACTGTTGGTGTTAGCGAATGAATACAAAAACAAACCTAAAAGTAGTGCACAATTATTAAATAATAGATGTTTGCCTAGTGTCGGAAGGTCCGCAATGTTTGAAAAAAATCAAGTTTAGCAGTTATCAAATTAAATCCATTAGCGGCGCTAGTGTGCCTTACCCTTCGCCTTAAGTCAATGTCCATCGATTGTAGTGAGACTTGATATAAATGACGGAACCTTTGCGAAGCAGTGGGAAAAGTAGTGCACAATTATTAAATAATAGATGTTTGCCTAGTGTCGGAAGGTCCGCAATGTTTGAAAAAAATCAAGTTTAGCAGTTATCAAATTAAATCCATTAGCGGCGCTAGTGTGCCTTACCCTTCGCCTTAAGTCAATGTCCATCGATTGTAGTGAGACTTGATATAAATGACGGAACCTTTGCGAAGCAGTGGGACAGTTTTAGGGGAAGGATTTAGTGGGAAGGACTTATTGGAAACGGCGAGTTTATTCGCAAGAACCATCAGTGTTACGAATTAAGTATAAGGAATGAACCTTTTTAAAACGGTTTAATTTAGCTTGCCTTGTTTATTTATTTGTTTAGGACTGGGTTTATTGAAGATAAAGATTTAAAAAAATGATGTATGTAGACAATGTTCTAAAAGCTAAAAAATAAGTCGGTAGGTCCTAGGTACAAGCCATCCATCACACCACTCTCCTCATCAACCTAGGGCATTGATCAGACAAAAAAATAAAATGATGGGCGTGTGAAATTTCTATCAAGTCAACAGCTAAGTATATCATAATAAAAATACTATTTACATATGTACGCAGGTTACGTGCGCCCAATGATTTTATTTTTTTGTCTGATCAATGCCCTAGGTTGATGAAGAGTGGTGTGATGACTGGTACCTAGGACCTACCGATTTATTTTTTAGCTTTTAGTACATTGTCTACATAATTTTTTAAATTTTTAATTTTAAAATTTTATTAAAAAAATATAAAATAAAATTAATAATTTTTTTTCCGTTTAACTTAGAAATTATTTTTACAATTTTTTTTTCTTTTACGTTTGCTGTATCGTTATCTTTTTTATTAGAATTAAAAGTTTTCGATGTCCTTTTTTGTCTGTTTATTTTGTTATTTAATTTTAATAATTTTTCCCTATTTTACTAATTGCTTATGTTGATCTACCGTCCCGCTCGCAAATTCGTCCGCGTGAACCCCGGATCCCGACCTAGTTTTCGGGTCAATTCTCATCGATGTCGCTCGGTCTACCAACCGACAAATATACTGTCGACCCATTTTAAGCTATAACTATTAGATAACGCATAGTATCTTTTTTGAGAGAGTTTGCTGATTGCCATTGGGCATTTTCAGCTTCACCGGCCTTTTTTGGGGGCGGCGAGAAACTTAAAGGGTTCCTCAATCCGTGTCAACGGAACACCGTCAGAGGTATTCTAGAGGGAACGGCATCACGCACTAGTGCGTATCCCCGTGCGCTACTAGATTCTCCGAGGGGTTCGGCGCGGCGAGCTGACAAGCGGTCCACTACAGCGTTCGCGAGCGACTGCTTTAAAGCGATACTAGGCGTCGCAGCAGGTCGTATGCTCGTTTGCCAGATCAAGATTAAGTCCAAAATAGTCCGAAGTGGTACTCACCTCTCTATCTTTCTCATTCCGTATTTGACGAGGCCGTCCCAGTCCGAGTCTTCGCTGCGAGGCTGGGAACTGAGAGTCGGTGGTTCATGGGCAAGAGCTCTCGCCTGAGATTCCACCTTCACCAGCAACGCGTTGTCAGACAGCCTAGAATTGAGACAGAATCGATGAGTAGTTGTTCTTATCATCGACGTCATCATCAGATTATTTATTTCCCCCATTACTGAGGTTCGAGTCTTCCCTATGGATGAATACACGACCTGGTGAACGGCAGATTTCTGGTAGTTATAGGCTGGTTATACGCAGTTTCTTGTGCTCTTGTTCTCTTGGCTTGAACTAGGCTTGACACGCTCCCGTATGTCTAGATATTAGTTGGTCACCCATTCCTGGGACCTTGCATGCCAAAATAACCTTCGCTTTTACGATCTTAGACCGAACATGAATAAAGTATGTAATATGACGACAAAAACTTTGGTCGGGGTGTCGATACTCTGATCTCTACATGTGGAAAAACTTAGGACAGCTTAAAACTGGGTAATTTATTGTTTAATGTTGTACATATTAAGTTGTCTGATAATTTCTATAGAAGAAATATTATGACGAAAATGGAACTGAGTTTATTTCCATGAAATTAATTTCCAATTGATGTGAAAGCTGTCTGTCGGATTATGCTCAATGACCTGGATAAATTAATTTATATTCTTGCTAGTTACTAAAGAGACTACAAAATATAGAGTGAGTCATCGTAGATTTAAGAGCTATTTTAAATTTCGGTATTCCAAACAAACTTCAAAGCACTAATTCTTTCAAACCAGTGAGTCAATTTGGATGAAATTTTCTATGCTCAAGGAAAATATAGAAGTATAGAATATGGACAGTTAACAGAAAAATAAAAATGTCTGTTTAACAGATTTTTTGGAATTTGAATCTTTCCATATTGAACTTAAATGAAAATACTTTTTTAATGTTTAGTTGTCGTTGTTGTCGTTGTTGTGCCTTTAAGCAAATAAAGTTTTAATAAAATCGGCTTATTGGTTAGAAATATTTAAAGCTTTAAAGTTTTATTATATTTATAAATTACTTAAAACTTTTTTCATGCCTCAGCTCACTTTACTCACTTGCTACGTGACGTAGTTGCTGAGCGACAACAATACGGATCGATAACATAACTGTTCCATTCAGAGTGAGGCTACGTTCCCAAAACTTTGATTTAAGTCATTGAAACATGATGTGAATTCAAGCTCTATGAACTTACTGGTAAGCTTGTTTATCGAAGAAGTCGTCGAAAGACCTCAAAGCTTGGGCCTTAAAGCAGTCAGCGAGGTCTCCGTTGATACACTGCTGCGTCGACTGCTGGATGTAAGGGTCCTGGTCTTCACCAAAACCCAAAAAGTCCAGAAAACCGCGGCCTGCCGCTTCGGGCTGAAAACGGAAAAAAATCATTAACACTAAGGGTCAGTGCACCATCCAGCGTTATCGTCAAATCGTCCGTCAAAAATGAGTTGCACCATTTAACCTTTTAACCTTTAGCCGCCTCTGTGATCTAGTGGTTAAGAGCACCAGTTTAGACCCAAAGGTCCCGGGTTCGATTTGTTCCCAGCGAGGGGGTAAATGTTTTTTTACTCGGTTTGGTTGGTGGTAGGGCTTGTTTGTCCTCCTGGCTAGCTACCACCATCTTATCTAAATATGTCGCCATAACATCAATGTTTGTAGCATTGTTGTGTTCCGGCATCTAGAGACAAAATAGTCAGTAACTTAACATCAGATGGAATAGTCATTTGCCGTGCTAATTATTATAAAAAAAATGTACAAAGTGGTGGCTAAGACTCATGTCTTTTAAAAAACTGCTTTGCCCAGCCGTAGCCGTCAGACTAGGCTAAAGAAAAAAGAAAAATATTTTATGTCAGTTCTAAAGCTTGAAACACATACCGATCTTCCTCTGTCATCATTGCCGAAGCTCAAAGACCTCCCTTCGGTTTCTTCCTTCGGTGGCTGGTCTGGTAGCCTGATGCCACCGTCTCCTCGGGACTGCAGCGCGAGGGTCGCTGCTGTGAGCAGCATCAGCCAACGGGCTTGTTGGAGCATCTTAGTTGTAGGTTATCCTGGAAGTAAAATAAAGTAATTTAACATTATTTTATTATATTGGCACCAGTTGACAACACAGTTGATACCTACTTGAGTGCAAAAGCCGTATTATCGAATTTTATTTCATCGAAAACCTTTCAACGACATCTTTATACTGCGACGCCTTGTTAAGGCGAAGGGTAAGGCACACTAGCGCCGCTAATGGGTTTAATTTGGTAACTGCTAAACTGGATTTTTTTTTCAAACATTGCGGACCTTCCGATACTAGACAAACATCTATTATTTAATAATTGTGCGCTACATTTAGGTTTGTTTTTGTATTCATTCGCTAACACCAACAGTGGCAATTGTTTGTGAATAAATGCGATAGCCCGTTTTGCGAATAAACCACGCAACAAAAAGTAGTGCACAATTATTAAATAAATACTATGGATGCTTTCCTGTTGTCGGACGGTACGCAATGTTTAAAAAAAGATCCGGTCCGTTAGTAATTGTCAAATTATCAATTGGTGGCGCTAGTGTGCCCTACCCTTCGCCTTAATGCAATGTTTCGTTACATCAAAAAACTGTACTGCGAACGATTTTACTGCGAAACCTTGTTCAGTCGACGGCTTGTTACTGCGATGTTATGTTGCTTAAGAAAATAGTTGGTTATCTTTATTTTCTCTATTTATTTAGTTGTTGATCCTTTAGTTTGTCGTTCATTAATTAATAACAAGGAACAGCTTGTTTATGTTAATATAATATAATAATATAAAAATATGTTCATTTTTCCCATCACAAATAGGTCCATTTGACTAAGGCTTATTAACTAATAATTAAGATAGCATCCTATATTTGTGAGAGAATGGTGCCTGATAAAGGTTTCAGAAAAAAAGGAAACCTGGGCTATAGGACGCCAGGCCTTCCCTGCAAATAGTAACTATTTGTTTTAATAAAGTTCTTAACAAATTATGGTCAAAAAGAAAAAAACAGATCGAAACAAATGAGACACAGTACCCGTCCCGCGCCGTAGCACAGATTAGTTATTTTTTTATTAAAAAAATAATTTTATATTGGAAAATTAAATTGTGGTTTTTAGTATTTTCCGTTACTTATTATTTTTCTCACCGTTTAAACCTTCCCTGTACTTCCACAAATATTTCAAAATCAAAATTAGCCAAATCGGTCAAGCCAATCTCGAGTTTTAGCGAGTCAAACGAACAGTAATTGATTTTTATTATACTATAGATTATAATTTACGTACTGAATCCCCGCAACGGCTTTTTTTAAGAATTTGTAGTTATTAGCCATAAATTGTCAACTCTTTGTGTACGAACTCTTTGATTTCGTAACTAACTTTTTTAATTAGTTTTCTTGTCACAGTCCAGTTACGTTGTCACGTTTTTCCTGTTCACGAATTAAAAACTTCAGTCGTTCGTTTTTATTTTGTTGCTTTTCTTTTTTTTGGCTTTAGTCTCGTGTCTGATCTTCGGGAATCGAACCCGGGACTCAATGCCTACTGCGAGTTTCATTCGCCATTCAACCGCGTTTTAAAAATCATAATTTTATACAAATTCACGTTTTCGTGAACGTTAGGAGGCGCTACTTTAACACCGTTCTACACCCTGATAACACTAACTGACAGTTACCAGGAAATGGTAAAACCAGAAGTTGAACGTTTGAGCACACGCACATACTTAAAGAATTTTAAATTTTTAGTAATTATTGTACCTACTTACTTGCCGGTAAAAGATTATTAAGTTACACTAGCCAAATATCCTTATTATGGTTAAATATAGATTGTGGAAACTAGCAAAAAGTTCCTTTAATATTTTACCACAGATAAAAAGAAACACGAATACCTCATTAATAACAGAACCTCTTTCAAACCAATGAACTGTTAACAACGAAAAAAAACATGCAAAGTATTCTACGGTAGTCACTTGAAAGTTGCCGTACTTTCCTTACATTACAAACTATATTAAAACAATTTACAAAACAACACAAAAATACACTTTAAAATAACGACGTTAAAACACACTAGTAATATTTATTATCACAATTAAAAAACTCACATTATAAAGGGAAAAGTTATTAAAAATGTTTTCCACGTTAATACAACTGTCATGACGTCCGCGTGCGAGCGAGACGCACGAACAGCGCGCGTCGACTGCGCGGGAGAATGCGTTGTTGAGTTGTTGATAACGGTCGGTCGATTTGCCGCCAAAATTAGGTTAGAAAAAAGATACATTGAACTTGATTCTTTATTTAAAAAAAAGGTAACATTTCATACAGTAAGCGTACTCGTAGCTGTCAATTTCACAATACTGTGGTGTTTAATTAGCATATAATTATTTTTTCACTTCAGTAGCTCAAACATGTAGGTTTTGCTGCCTGAAATCAGTGAGCAAAATGCGATTTTGCTCACTGAGTGAGACAAAGTAACTTTTTAATTTTTTTTTTCAGAAAGACGCGAATTTCTTATTCAGCCTTGGGTAAATCATACAATTCGAAACATTCACACTCTATCTCTTTCCCGCCATTAGAAAGAGAGAGAGAGACAAAGACCAGCCTTTTCGAAGTTCCAATTTTGAATTCGACCTCAAAGACAAACACGTTCGGAATCTCGTACTCACTAAAGAAATTTTGCAAAAAGATAATTGTCTTTTAATGTAATTTATTGAATGTTTAACTTATTGTTGTATTCAAACGAAAATAAGTATATACTGCAAATAAAACTGATATTTAACCTGTAAATATTTATTTCTAGTTTCAATAATGTTACGTAATATATTTTATCTACTAAAGTGTTCTCGCTGCTGAAGTGAAAAGTTATGTGTGTTACACGAGAGCAAAGTTTTTTGCATCTCGTGCCTTTAAATCCCTCGCCACACTCAGGATTCAACTTTAGAATCACTCGCTACGCTCGTGATTCAATCTTTGAATCCTTCGCTTGCTCAGGATTCAAAATTAGCACTCGCAACAAAAAACGACTTTGCTCTCCTGTTGCACAAATAACTATTTCACTTCAGTAGCTCAAACATGTAGGTTTTGCTGCCTGAAATCAGTGAGCAAAATGCGATTTTGCTCACTGAGTGAGACAAAGTAACTTTTTAATTTTTTTTTTCAGAAAGTCGCGAATTTCTTATTCAGCCTTGGGTTAATCATACAATTCGAAACATTCACACTCTATCTCTTTCCCGCCATTGAAAGAGAGAGAGAGACAAAGACCAGCCCTTTCGAAGTTCCAATTTTGAATTCGACCTCTAAGACAAACACGTTCGGAATCTCGTACCTACTAACTAAATAAATTTTGCAAAAAGATAATTATGTCTTTTAATGTAATTTATTGAATGTTTAACTTATTGTTGTATTTAAACGAAAATAAGTATATACTGCAAATAAAACTGATATTTAACCTGTAAATATTTATTTCTAGTTTCAATAATGTTAAGTAATATATTTTATCTCCTAAAGTGTTCTCGCTGCTGAAGTGAAAAGTTATGTGTGTTACACGAGAGCAAAGTTTTTTTGCATCTCGTGCATTTAAATCCCTCGCCACACTCAGGATTCAACTTTAGAATCACTCGCTACGCTCGTGATTCAATCTTTGAATCCTTCGCTTGCTCAGGATTCAAAATCAGCACTCGCCGCAAAAAACGACTTTGCTCTCTTGTTGAACAAATAACTATTATAAACGATCTTAACGCCTTACATTTCGCCAGATATTTGTAGCATTGTTGTGTTCCGGCAGCTAGAGCTAAAATAGCCGGATCTCCCATGGCCCGACCTACGAATTGAACCCTGGACCTCCAGTTATCCGATCCAAATCCCTCGAAGAATCAATCAGAGAACGACGTCACGCTTGTATACCATTCCCTCTTAGAAACCCTCTAATGGTGTTTGGATTCACTTCACCGCCCCCAAACAAGTCAGATGACGCTGTTAAAGCCGACAGAAGTCAAAAGCAAACTCTTTCAAAAAAGGACCTATAGTTATTGGATCAGTTACTAGTCTAGTGATTTAGTGGTCAATTCCCAGCGGGGGGCACATGTTTGTAAATTCGGTTTTGTAGTTCATTGTTTGAAGCATTGTTGTGTTCTGGCAGCTAGAGATAAGATAGCCAGTGCCTCAGTTACTGTAGTGGAGCATTCAGGGTGAAGTGCGCTTCCACCTTCAGCCTTATCATCACTTAACATCAGAGGGCCTACCACGAACCACGTTCGGCGTGTTGCCTCTCTGTCGCACTTGTAAATTCGTGCGTAAGTGTGACAGGGAGGCAACACGTCGAACGTGGTTCGTGGTAGGCCCTCAGGTAAAACGAAGGTCAAGTGCTTATCCGTAAGATATAATCGCACCACCTTCGCCCTTTTACCACCGAACCTCCAGACGTACTGCTGGATATCATCCCCACCTAGTAGAAATTCCACTATGTCGCACTAAGCGCTTCATGTCATCATTTTTACTGCGCACTGTCAGGGAGTGGAATTCTCTGCCATCGACTGTGTTCCCAAAAACTTATAACCTGAATTCCTTCAAGGCGAGAGTTAATAGGCATCTTCTGGGGCAGCTCGCTCCATCGTAGACCTCATCTACGCTCACCATTAGGCGAGATCGAGGTCAAGAGCTGTCTTATAAGGCATAGAAAAAAAATATATATTTAAGAAACGCATTATGACACTGACTGATACAAAATGACTAACGACCGAATTATGTCACGCTACGCTATTCGTCATTCACGTCACCACACTGGCCCCAAAGCGTTCGTTGGTAAGGACATCGTCTACTTTCTCTCCATTGTTTTGATGGTAACTGAATACGTAGTGACGTACATACGTGAACAAATGGAGGGTTCCGACCCACTTTCGGATGCTGTAGTTGGGAAAGAAGAGGAGTTTTGAAGTAAGCTTGACTAATTGATAAGAATAATATTATGTAACGAAACAAACTTACACTTATTACTTCTAGGACTTAATTTGGGAAAAAGACAATTCTGTTTGAGGGAAAGCTGTTTAATGGGTTACCAGATGAAGTGAAAACTTGTGAGTTATACATGATTGATGATGATTGATTCATGATTGATACATGTTTAAAAATAAACTTTAAAAATAAACTAACCTTAAAAATGAACTATTTATAATATGTACAATTTGTTACTCTACTGTACTCTTTGGGATGTGCAGTTTTGACAAGTTGTACTTTAATTTAAATATGATTTACATCTTATTACTAGTTGTCGCCCGCGACTTCGTTCGCGAAGACTACACTATCCCACAGGAACCTGTTACCGGGATAAAAAGTTTCCTACATCCTATGTCCGGGTCATGGTCTGTCTATGTGCAAAGTTTCATCCAAATCCGTTCAGCCATTTTCACGTGATAAGTCAAATAAACACACAAACAGACAAAAATTTAAAAAACTGTTGGAACGTGTTCTGTTATCGATTCTAAGAATCCCCAGCCAACTTTTTTTGAATATCTTCCATGTACAGACTTTCGACCCTCTTTAGCTTTATTTAATGTATAGATAAATGAAATGTGATTTCCTATGAGATTTGATCTTTTAACCTAAACTGAATTGGAGGAAACTCAAAATAAGATTGATTAATTAATAGGAAAAAGAAATAAGATGTCTCTAATTAAAATAATCATGCTCATCATATTGATAGACTATAATTATAATCAAAAATTAGAGCGACTCTCCTGAGGCACGTGAGATGATGATATTTGTAATCTTTATTTTTGAGATTTATTTTTAACTGCTTTTATCACCAGCTCATTTTATGTCCCCACTGCTGGGGCACGAGGCTTCCTTATAGATAGATAGGGAGAACAGGGCATAAACCCCACGACCACGCGAGCCCAGTGCGAATTGGTGGTTGTTAGCGACTGCTAATGCAGCCGGGACCAACGGCTTTACGTGCCCTCTGAAGCACGGAGGAGGTCAAGATGATACATTTTTGATCACCCATCTGATGACCGGCCTTTGCGATAGTTGCTTAACCTTAGCACTCGCAGACTGAGCGCCTTAAAAAATGCGCTATTGAGCACTGTAACAGTAGTTAACGATAACTCTATCAAATCACACTAATATTACAAATGCGAAAGTTTGTGTGCGTGTGTGTATGTTTGTTGATTCTTCACGCTGCAACGGATGGATGGATTTGGATGAAATTCGGCATACAGATAGTTTATAACCTAGATTACAATATGGATACTTTTTATCCCGATACTCCTACGGGAACGGGGATCACGCGGGTGAAACTGCGGGCGGTCGCTAGTCATAAATAAAACTCGCAAAGGCAATATCTATCAAGCAATATCTATACAAACTTTTTATAGTTATTTAAATATGTAATAATTTGTATGCACGTTTGCATAATGCAGGTTAGTGGGTTTACGACTGTCATCTTACGATCCAAATAGGGACCAACAGCCTACAATATATTTATTTCGGTCACCCATCCGTTGACCCGACATTGCAAAAGTTGCTTAACTTTTATGATAGCTGTCTTATACGCTAGTATATCGAGTATTCAGCACTTAACTCACCTATTTAGGATAAGAAACAAAACTAAACTAACACTTAAACCACGTTCAATGCACCGTACACTACTAACTAGAATGGACTTGCCGTCTGAAAACAAGCTTATATAATAACAACATAAGAATTGCATAAACTCCTTGGATCCGTATTGTATCAACCGTACCTTATGTTGAAGCGACAAACGATTTTCAACTTTAATACTCATCCAATAAAACCTATTTTCCGTAAAGCAAACAGTGAGTTTGTAACGAATAACGTTAGCCGGTTAAAGAGTAAAGTTTTTGAAGTAAATTGAGCTTTATTGAAAGGGTTTTAGAGTAAGTTTTTAAATGGAGTTGACGACACATAGTTTTGGTCTTCGACGAATTTAACGCAACTTGGGGTATCCCAGCTGATGTTTAAGGCTAACGTGTATGGAGTGGGACTCTTTATTAAAGTTGGTAAATAGGTTGGTATTCATAAAAAAAATATTTCATAAAAACAGATTGCTTTTTTTAATATTAGATTAAATAACGATATATTATTATTAAGTATTTCAAACACATGCAGGTTAACAGAATAGATCTCTCCAGCAGATTATCAAATTATAAAAACAACAAGTTATTAAATCATAATTGCCTAGTTATAAAAATATGAACCAATAATAAATTATAACTATTCTAATATATCTAATATATTTTTTGAATATCCATGCTATAAATATCAATTTAATTTAAAAAGAAACACTTATAAATCAAATTATTGATTATGACAATATCAACCATTATCTGCCCATATTAAAGTTAAAAAATAGAACGATAGACGTTTTGAAATTGCTAAAAAAAAGAAAAATACCATTTCTGTTGTACTTACAGATATTCTATTTATGAAGTAAAAACTTGTCTTTTTTTAAAAGTTATATGAATCAGTAGTATTAATTATTACAACTACTAAATATCATCAAAACTGACTAACCAATCATAACCAACAATTTACGATATTTTTTTATACCTACTAGGTATGTAGTTTCGCTTAATTTTGGTTGTGCAGTTCTTCTTTTCTTTCTTGACTTTTAATGGCATAATGACGTTCATAAGAGCTATTTGTGGCCTTAACTGAATAAATAATTTTGAATTTTGAATTTTTTGAATTTTGAATTTTAAAATCCGTATTCAATACAATTTAGGTACTTAGTCAACGTATTAAATCACATCTACAAGTACTAGACTCGTAGATATGATTAAATGGAAGACCTCGTTATTTTTGCTTAGCGCCATTGATAATCATTTATTGAATATAAAATCCGCTTCCACACTTGATATACTCTTGCAAAGTTAAATCCTGGTACGCTTTCATAATCCAGTTCACGGAGACCATGATAGAACCCTGGACCTTGGGAGTGTCGACATTATAAAAATCACAATGCGTTTTATTATACATTGGGTTTTTTGGTATGTTGATAGCATGATTATTTACACATAATTTTACGCAAATATTGTTGCGGCATGTCATGGGGTGCGGGTTCGGATCCCGCTCGTGGAATTTTTTCAGCACTTTGTCTTTTTTCAAAATGTTGATAGCAGTTTTTGTATAATTAACGACTTTATCTCCGTTGCATAGGGTTTGTAGTTAGTCGTCATCCAGCCGGACTCTGGACGGAATCCTTCCACTACTAAGCATTTGTTTGAGTATGATCTAGAGCAGGGATGAGCAAACTTTTTCATTCACGTGACAATATTTACTAACAAATCTATGGCGGGCCAGGCTATTGAATTTTTTGCTTTATTTTTTCAATAATTTTTTTTTTTTTTGTGAAATAAAACTATTGATAGATATGCATTTTCTGAGGCACACACGCACTTGAATTTTTGTTGGATGGTCGCGGGCCTGATTTCGATCATTCACGGGCCGGAAATTGCCAGCGGGCCGTAGTTTGCCCATCCCTGACCTAGAGTTTCAGTTAATTACCGACCATTACTCATAGTTTAGTCATAATCATCACCAGCTCCTTTTATGTTCCCACTGCTGAGGCACGAGCCTTCCCTATGGATGGGGAGTATTGGGGAGAACGGGCCATCAACCACCACTAGGGTCCAGTAGGGATTGTAGGTTGTTAAATTTTACTAATGTAGCCGGGCCAACGGCTTTTCGAAAGCACGGAGAAAAATTTTTCAAAGATTTTCAAAAAAAAAATTTCAAAAAATATTTACTTAGGTAGGCACACAGTCACAGAAACGGTTCAAAATGCCCTCCTTGTCGTTCAATACACAAGGAGGCCCGTCGATTTACTGCAAGAACCACATTCCTCAACATTTGCGGAACAATTTGTCGGTACAATTCCCGAGCCTCAGTTAAGACAGAATCACATCTCCCGACACACATCACCATGTCGTAATATTCCCGATTACTGTATTCCGAGGCCATGTTAGATAAAAGATGTTTTAATAAATGAAATTTCTGTATTTAGAATTAAATATTAATACATTTACAAAGATGTGATAGAACAGAGAAAAAATCAAAGACACTTGACGTTGTCAAATAAAAAAGAACATTTCTTTTTATACCAAGAAGTTTAATTAACATAATGATAAATAACAATAAAAAAACAATAATAACCCCGGCAATGAACTCAAATGTCTCTCTCTTAAAACAGCTGACCGCCAGGGCTACCACAGCTTAATTTCTTTTGAAATCTTAAAAAAGCTAATCTAAAATTATCCATTTGTGTTATTGTTGATCGAAGATTTTTAAGGAAAAGTTCTTAGACAAAACTTATTCACTATCATGTATACTTTACCCTCCTTTCGGCTTAGTACCCCCTTTCCGACTGACCTTGTATAGGTGGTATTGTTTAGTTTCGAGTTTTTTCTTCTCTTGCTCAGTTGAAAATTCAAAAAATTGAAAATTCAAAAATCAAAATTCAAAATTCAAAATGCAAAATTTAAAATTCAAAATTCAAAATTCAAAAATTCAAAATTCAAAATTCAAAATTCAAAATCATTTATTTAGTTTAGGCTACAAGTAGCTCTTATGAATGTCACTATGCCATCGGTTCGTAAGTCTACTTTGGGCGGGAGATCTTGTACTGAGAAGAACCGGCAAAAAACTCAGCAAGTGTCCAGTCAGTCAGTTGTAAAGCATTGTTCCCTTAGTCGTCTTTTAGGACATTCTCGGGATGAAATTAATGGAGTGATGACAAATAGTATTCTTACTTTGTCACCTCATAGATTAGGTATATATTTGAGTAAATTTATAAAGATGTGTATTTTCTTTCTATTGAATATGCTCGTATCTTGCATTCAGGCACAATACACCAATGATATGGGTTATAACTTATAACTCATTATTAATTTCGTAAAATAGTCTATTGTATTTTTTTTGTAAATCAATGTTCGTAAGCGATATTTATTTACTGACGCAGTGACGTCACGAGCCGAAACAGCAGGGCGGCTAGCGTTTCCGCGCGAAAATTAAAATTATAAATTAAAAGTAGTAAATAATAGAATTAATAATAGTAGATTAATGCTTTATATCATTAATCGGTTTAAAAAAATCATATAAAATTATAGTGGTTTATTAACACTCTGGGAGTCATTTAAAACACTTTTCGAAAAAGGGTGTAATACCCTTTTCAAATTAGGCACCTATTACTCCAAGAATTCAACCCTAATTGTTTTCTATACAATATCCCGTGTAAAAAAAACGTTAACGAAAGCTTTTGAGAATACATACATTGGCACTCAAAGAATCGGCAAACATTGTTTTTCTTATTGAAACATTTCATTACTCGTATATGCTCAAAGGAAACTTCAACTCCACAGATTCAATAATCGGTTGAATATCAAAAGAATATATAATATTTTCTTATATTGCATGAAAATAATATCTAGATAAGTTCTTACAAATTGCCCACTGAGGGCTAAACAATATGCTTCACGTAACTAGAATGTGATATATTGGATATTACATTTTATTGTATTAAAGATAAAATGGAACGAACCACAAACGGTTAAAGTATGAGAATCTGACTGATATAACTGGAGATTTAATATTTGAGCCGTTTGGGGTAGAAACTTAGGACCATGGGGTCCGGATGCTCATAAATTTTTGAAGATATATCAATTAAATTAGCAAAAACCACCCGGGACCCTAGAGCGAGCAGCAACTTCGGACAGCGAAAAATAAGAAGAATAACGAGGCAATGCTGGTAGCTTACGGGTACTCTGCCTGATGGGGATGATCTGGGGTAATTTTTATTTTCAAATTCAAATTCAAAAATTCAAACAATGAGATTATCGATTCCAAATGGAAATATCTACGCAGACATCAAACATTATCGACAATGTTCACTCTGACAATGATGACTTTCATAACGAAATAGGGTGATTTTTATGTCACCAAATTTTTAAGAGGTGTGTGAAAAGTAACTTGAGACCATCTCTGAAATTTTAAGATATAGAACAGCTCTTACATACGTTTGTTCACTACCACCTCGCTGAAAATGTATGATTGTCTTGTAGAGATAGTTAGGTAGTAAATAAAAAACGAGGCCGGCCAGAAGCAGCTGGCTAGCCTAACCGACTTAAAACAAGCCCTATTTCTTACCAAACCGAATACAATGAGTACAAAATTCTACCAATCGCTGAAAGGCAAATACAGGACCTCTGGTCTAAGATCAGTTGCCTAACCACTAGACCTCAGGGGCGATCAAAAGGTGTTAGTTGTTCTAGGAGTATAACTTAAAAAAAAACTAAAAAACAAAAATACCTGAACTAATTAAATCTGAGATAAAATTCTTATAGAGATAGTTCTGGCAGAAGTCACAGCGATCGATTTTAATCCGTTCAGTCGTTACTGAGATCATTTCAATAAAACAGAGCTCCCTAGGGAAATTCGTTGTAAACTTTAACACATTTGGTGGCATTCCTGCCGTTAGATTTACAGTCCTTTTTATTACCTTGAAATAAGTGGAAAACACTAAGAGCCTTACAAATAAATAAAAAAAAGCTCCGAATAGTTATTCCGCGTTTTGTCTCTTCTATTCTAATTTGAAATGACGCTTATATGACAGGAACGAAACACGGAATAACTATTCGGAGCTTTTTTTTTTGATGGCTTCGTGCGATTAGCACATTTAGCCAGTGTCAAAGTAATTTTTCTAACAAGTAATACATAAATAAATAATATTTCTTTTCTGTATGATGATGATGAATGATTATTATATTATGAAATAAGAAGTGAGAAATGATATACCCTCAACCCCTCGAGTATCTCAGTAAAGGTGTGGGGCTTTACTAAGTCCTCGGGCGGACTTCTTGAGAGAATTTGAAAAGTGACGTTGCACTGTTTTGTTTAATTTGCCAACACTCATGCACACTCACGAACACTTAACGGTTAATAACACCATTATTTCATATTAATATTCGATATAACACAAATTTTAGAAAATAAAACAAAACCGCAGACTTGAATCGTCGTTTTCCCGCCAAGAAGTCCATTCGGAGCTTATACTTTGTTTATTTGTAAGGCACTATACTCTTTTGAGTTGGCAATCCATTCTCTTTGCTATGCATTTGGACTTCTTGGTGGGTATGAAGACTATTGTTAAGAGCTTTGCTTTTATCATCATCAACATCATCACAGAAGAGCTCGACGGCGCAGTGGTTAAACGCCTGATCTGCGAGTGCTGTGGTTAATTAAGCAACTTTCGCAAAGGCCGGTCATCGGATGGGTGACCAAAAATTTATCATCTTGAACTCCTCCGTGCTTCGGTAGGCACGTAAAGCCGTTGGTCCCGGCTGCATTAGCAGTCGTTAACAACCACCAATCCGCACTGGGACGCGTGGTGGTTTACGGCCTGTTCTCCCTATCCGTCCATAGGGAAGGCTCGTGCTCCAGCAGTGGGAACATAAAATGAACTAGTGATGATGATGATGATCATCATTATCACTAGCTTTTTTCATGCCCCCAATGTTGGGGCACGAGCTTTCCCTATGGATGGATACGAGAACGACAGACGACATGGCGAAACTATAAGGGTTCCTTGTTGACTACGGAACCCTAAAAAAGACGTCATCAACTGATTTTTAACTTAGCAACAATTGAATACAGCCCACTGCATCCTACATATCATCACGTCAAATTTCAATTTTTTTTAAATGTTATATTTTGTTGTGACGTTAACTGTGTCGAACACTGTCCTTAAAGCGTCGAACCCTACTGTGCCACTGCTGGGCGAAAGTCTTCATCATTGAAATCAAGTAATCACCATAATTAATGGGTATTGACTAAATCACCACGCTTACCAAATGCGGGTTGATGATGACTAGACTCGAAAGTTCCAAAATACACTGTGCCCCACCTTTTTTTTTTTTCCTTTTTATACGTAGCACGGCAAATAACTCCAATTCACCTGATGTTAAGTAAATATGGAATCCAGATGCGACGACAACTGGTGCACGCAGCATCAGTTATCCTCACTTTGCCGGCCCACAAGGTGCCTCTTCACGCCTCGTTTGAAGGACCCCATATCATAGGAAGGATGGAAAACGTGTGCTGGCAAACTATTCCATGTTTTGGAGGTGCGACAAAAAAACGAGTCACCAAATTTCTTAGTGCGCGATGGAATATTTGAGACAGTGAAGCGGTGACTCCGGAGAGCAGCACGTGTACTCCTATGGAGGAAGGGAGAAGGTGGGATGAAATCAAAAAGTTCTTCAGAGCACTCGCCATGGTATAAGCGGTAAAACACGCTGAGTGACGCAATATCTCTCTAAAAATTGAACGTAGTACCTTTGGATATAGGGCCGCGCGCGATTCTACTCGGCCTTCGAGGAGACTTGTCATGAATAAACCATATATAAAAAAAAACAGTCCCTGACTGTTAAAACATGCGCATACATAACCCTTTCCCTAAAAAAGTTGCGGTTTTATTTGGTCAAATGCCTAATTAGCAATAATTTACTTCTAAAAAGGTTTTAATGAATAAACCATATGACTTAAATACGGGAAATTAAAAAAGTATCTACCTACGTAAGTTCCAAATTTGAAATGTTAATTTTTTTTAAAACAAACTAGCTTTTGCTCGCGGCTTTGCTCACGTGGGCTACACGACGTGTGATTGTTTATAATAAAAGCCAAACTCATTAAAGATAAGTATCTGTATCTAAACACGTGTAGGAATCAGTAAAAATCAGTCAACACGTAATAAAAGATCATTCTGTATAAGTAATTATGGTCCGCTTAGAAACCCATACAAATTGTCATCCCCTACATAAGGGATCATTTTCAAAAAAACCTGAAACATTTTATAATTTCTTACCAGGCCAAATACCGAAATTTAAGGAATGACAGATTTCCATACAACTTTCCACCCTCATTTCACCACTTTAGGAAAGGTTTTTCGAAAAATGCTAAAACACAATAATTCTTTAATTGTATTGAAAAATCTTTAGATCGATTAAATTATTCATTTTGATAGTTATTACTTTAAAAAGAACGATTTTACCAAGAAAATCTTCTTTCCTTTTTTGCTCCTTTAAAGGAAAATAAACAAAATTCCTGAAACACGTCATTATTTATTTCTTTTCAAAAAGCCAAATACCAATTTTCATGTATTTTATTTCAAAACTGACGGACTTTCATACAAACTTTCAACCCCTAATTTTGACCCCCTTAGGGTACGATTTCCGTAAAATCCTTTCTTAGTGGCTGGTTATGTCATTCAATTAACCTACAGTCCAAATTCTATCTCATTAGCTTCAGCGGTTTCGGCTCTGCGATGATGAATCAGTCAGGACAAGTCATTATACATATTATTATGTATATGATTGCTTTCTTGTAAAGTTACTTGCGAACTTTTCTTGAGTTCCTGGTTTTCATACGATGTCTGTTTTATTTTTTTGCATCTTTTCTATACAATGTCTTAAGTTTGTTTTATTATTTATAAAAAATAATGTAACAATAAAACTGGATCGTTTTATTGATGCGAACACAAAATGGCAACACAATCAGGAAAAGCGAGCAAGCTTAGCGCTTCTAGAAACAGTTTGTGGCTTATAATATTACGTCTAAACAATTACTTCAACTGTCTTAAGAACCTAGACCGATAAATGAATAAGAAAAAGGCTGAAAGCAAGTTATTTCATTTTTATTTCCATTATCCGAAACAAGATGCTTCTTGTTCGTTATTTTCAATAAAAGAAGATACTTAATAGGTAGTAATTAAATCAGGTAGTAAAAAATTTTCAACTCTCCATACAAAATGACCCATCAGCTGATAGTATGGAAAGTCGATTTTTTTTTTACAATTTCCATTTTCTGACCTTGGCATAGTATTATATAGACATGTTAACATGGGTACGTTTCGGGAATATTATACATATTACCAAACATCCTGTATAAGATATGTCTTCCAAATATGGGCATATTAACTCTAATCTATTAGGTAATCTAAATTATATTACCTACTAGGTATGTAATATAATCTATTATACCTAATCTAAATTAGGATAACACCATACCTACTGCATCATTTCTGTTTATTAATCTTTGTACAAGACTAGAAACCTATCTAATTCTAAAACAATATATGTAAACAGCTATAAAGATAAATATATTATCCAATGATTTCACCTATTCTATTATATTATATTCGATTATATTTATTTATATTCTATTCTATCGTCGCTGTAGAATAATAACCGTATGTCCAGATATCCAAACTTTACACTTTACAGGAAACAAAAAAATGGCTCATTTCGTCAATGTTTAAGATATTGTTATGTGCTTTTGTCTCATGTTTTAAATGATAAAACGGCCCTAATTATGTTATTAACCAATCCCTTACTTAACTGGATTATTTTATTTATTTTATTTTATTTTATTTTATTTGGAAAACGATACAGTAACGAAAAATACAGATAGACATTAAAAAAAAACATAACAGAGTACACAATTACATTGTTTTCACATATAGAAACTTAGCTCGTTTCACATAAAATAAAAAGAATACGCTTGGGCTTCCCTAGTGACCCTATAATAAGTAATATATAAATAAATATAAATATGATCTTAATCAATTATACATCAAACTAAAAAAATCAAAAATCAAACCTAGAAGTATTGAAAATAAATATTTGACACACACGGGAAGATACTACTAGTTAAATGACTAAAAGGTTTTCTGTTTTTATATTATTACATAGTAACGAGGTTTTCAAAAGTAAAGACACTGATGTAGACTAAAAAAATATGTTTAATGAACACAAGTAGTCAGTATATTAGGTACACTGTTTCGTGGTATTATAAAATACTTGGTTTTCATTAGATTTTTACAAAAAAAAAAATGCTTTTTTGTCATACAAGGTTATCATTCTACGGCGACGCTATGTTGTTAACCCAATATAACATTGCCTATTGCGGATGTAAGATGCCGCCAAAACTATTATACCTACTATATTGTATTTTGTTTGGATAAAGACAATATCTTATACTTAGAAAGGGCGCTATGGCGCTCATTAGGGGAGGCCTATGTCCAGCAGTGGACTAAGATAGGCCGATGATGATGATGATGATACTTATCTGGGACCTTTGAAATAGACTTGTAAGCTTGACACTTAGGCTGCGTTTCCACCAGAGATGTGCGAGGTAGCTAAGCGGTGTGCGAGGTAAAAATCCACCAATAGGATTCCTTCATTGTCCTTGCAGGATAAAATGGAATTCTCCTATTGGTGGATATTTACCTCGCGCACCGCTTAGCTACCTCGCACATCTTTGGTGGAAACGCAGCCTAATGGTACGTTACGGTTACGTAACATTACGATGTTCGCTTCGGTCAGTCTCCACCATAAGATGAGCAAAGTTTTCTAACGAAATCAATCCTAATAGAACCGCTCAAATGAGTCATACATGATTAACGATACCAAAAAGGAAGTCAGTGACCTCAAGAATAACAGGTTTGGGTCACTGACCCCTGAAACAGCTGACCGAGATGACGTGTCTAGCATAATTTTCGCAACACTGACCGAAAAACATACAAAATATTGCATAATATGAAACAATGATTAACATCCTCTCCAGTGTAAAGGAAATGCAACCTTATATCAAAGGCATACGGTGCAAATGCAGCGAATTGTAAACAGTAACCTGAGACGACTTTCTAGTAAGAAAGTGGGAGGGATAGTCTCGAGCCGGATGTCTGCAGCGAATAGCGCGACTCACGCGGTTTGATCGTTGCACTGCAGTTTTGACATTTTGTCTAAAGCCTCCATTTTACAAAAGAAAGTCTTGAACTCTAGCTTTCAAAACGAACGCTTGGTAAAGTGAGATGGAAACATTGTTAAATATGTTAGAAAATATCAAAGTGAGAAATTTTGTACCTGAAGGCACAGTGACATTGATATATTACTAACATTGATTCAAATAATAATATGTAAAATATTATACCCTATATAATATGTAAAACTAACTTATAAAAAAAACAAGTCTTGCAACTCAGTTCTTCTAGCGTAAAAAGTCGTGAGATCCATGCAATACCAAGTCGGTTAATTTATTCAGTCCCTACTTAAAGGACCTTTTGTCTTAAGTTATTACGTAATTAGCTAACCTAACAACATCTTATAGTGACCATATCAAAATTAAAAATCTTTTATGTTTTAAATAAACAGATTGACTTGGCATGAAAACACAATATATCTCACAAGTAATACATATTATATTAAATTAGATTGTTTAGTTGTTTATGCAGTTGGTTTATCTAGAAAACTGGACCGAATTTTTTTAGTTTTTCCTTGATTTATTCTAAGTTTGAAGCTTCTATGTCTGCTTGAAGTGCCTTAGAGTTTTGATGATTGGTCAGTCAGTGAGTGAGTGACAAAATTAGAAACTTTGACTAGTTATAATTCTTAAACTCCTGGTTCAAATTGAATGAAATTTGAAATATACCGTGTTTATACAATGTCTGCTTGGTTATTGATTCAGGCTTCTAGTTTTATCTACAACAAAGTTATAGGGGGTCGAAAATGGCCTGAACTGCTTCGAGAAAAGAATGGTACGGGCCGTGCCGATTTTTTGGTCGACTTGGCGAGCACTGGCACTGCCGTGCCCCCAGATATAATAATATCAAATACAATGTTGTGTGGGATAACTAAGTACCTACAAGTGCAACTCAAAGTAAGCTTTGATAATGTAGTGACATCTATGCTGAGCCGGCGACGTTTCTGCCGCTTTTTCACTGCTCACTTTATCTTTTTTCTTTGAACGTTACCCTTTTTTATGAAACAGTGTGCGAAATAAATTATTTGATTTAGTTTTAATTTTGTTGACTCTACTTGCAAGTATCAAAAACACAAGTCTAGCTACAGGCTCAATATGTAACATTTTACGAACGCAATCCGCAATCGGTCTCAGTATCCGCTGTGATTGTGGATAACAAAGAGACTGCTATTGTTTACATAGCTTTACATGTTTAAGCCGCTTCCGTAATCTAAACCCACCGATCTCAGATCCAGAGATCCCTCGATTCCCAACAGAGAGGTCAGGGTAGGTCTACTCAGTTTGGTTGGGTAGAGCGCTTGTTTTTAGTCCGTCTGTTAATCTTAATTTCTGCCTTGATTTCTTCCTCAAATCGATCTTAAAATATCCAATTAGCTCTTCAGGTTCAGCCTTCTTATACACGGTGCTATTATTTATTTATTTATTGTGCAGTCAACAAAAACATGTACCACCAAGCGAACAGTGGGGTAAATGAAAAACTTAATCTAAGTACAGTTTTTAATTAATTTTATTTTTAATTATAGCCGTCTTAAAGCCGAACACCACTTAAGGCGAAGGATAAGGCACACTAGCGCCGCTAATGGATTTAATTTAATAACTGCTAAACTAGATTTTTTTTCAAACATTGCGGACCTTCCGACACTAGGCAAACATCTATTATTTAATAATTGTGCACTACTTTTAGGTTTGTTTTTGTATTCATTCGCGTTAGCGAATTTTTGGTGTTAACCAAAAGTGGCCGTTGTTTGTAAATAAATGCGATAGCCCGTTTTGTGAATAAACCACCACCACCATAATTATTAAATAAATACTATGGATGCTTTCCTGTTATCGGACGGTACGCAATGTTTAAAAAAAGATCCGGTCCGTTAGTAATTGTCAAATTATCAATTGGTGACGCTAGTGTGCCTTACCCTTCGCTTTAATGTATCCATTAACTACTTATCATTCGTAAAATAAAACTTGGTAATAACTACGATATCAATTAGTATTATCTGTGTCAGCAGGATTTGAACCTGCACCCTTCTGACATTCCGGGTCAAGTGCTCTTCCAGTTGAGCTATCGTGGTTCTAACCAGCCCGCTGAAATTATTCAACACTTTTTACTTTGAAAGCCAAAGGCGCCCATTCAATGTCAACAACTACTGTCACTAACATCCGATCATAATATTTTTAAAAATATTAAAGATCTGTTAAGAAGTCGGCAAGCTATTTATAAAATGTTCAAATAATTATTATCGCAATTACAAAAACACAAATAATGAAAAAAAAAATCCACCAATTGGAAGAGCACCTGACCTGGTATGTCCGAAGGGTGCAGGTTCAAATCTTGCTCGTGGAAATTTTTTCAACATTTGTGTTTTTATAATTTGTTCGCAACAAAATTTGCGTTAAAAATAATTTAAACAGTTTTTATTTGTACAATTGCAACGCGAATGCTCTAGTTGCGCTTGATAAATTGGTATTACGGACGCAAATGCTCAATGAATGTAAACCAGTGGTTCCTAACCTCTCTCCTACCATGGACCCCTTGCCAAATTTTTTTGTGTGCAAGTTCCACATAAGCTGGTAGGCTACTCTTGACGCAAACTCAATCTCAATACAATTCCAATGCGATTAATATGTATCGATATTGGGATAAGTTTCGCAATTTCGGAACGCCCCATCTCGATAATAAATTTGTTAACTCAATTTCCACTTAATTTATTTCCAATGTAGCGCTATTATCGCTTTTAAGAGTGCCATTTGAATTTTTTAGATTTGTGATTGGAAATTGATTATTGCATTTGTGTTTCAAGAGTAACCCAACTGTTCTTAAAAAAGTTTTATCTTTATTCAAACCTTAAACACTTAAGGGTAACTTAAGCTACAAAAGTATTGGTAGTGTAAGTTCAGTAGTGACAGTTTGTCTTCATACACTTCATGCTACCAAAATGTTAATGTGAAACGTTCAGTACCTAGTACCTACAGTAGTAGTACTCCTCTAGGAACGCCATTATACATATTGTTCCACCCAAAGAGAATTTAACACTACGTTTAGTTCCACCCTGGGACCTAAGAATAAGCAAATAGAGTAAGTGACAGTGCAGGAATTTAAAAAAAAACATTGTAGGGTGAAGCCACCAAAGAGCATGCACTACCAAAGAGCATGTACTACCAAAGAGCATGCACTACCAAAGAGCATGTACTACCAAAGAGCATGCACTACCAAAGAGTACCACAGTGCTACTAATGGAATAATATTAAATTTGTTAGATACTACTTGCCTGTGACAAACCGTGTGTATGGAGTCAATTTGATACATTGTATTTATTAATCCCTTGAATGTGTGTTTGCCTTAATTTTGTATATGAATACGTACTTTTTGGTAGTGCGTACTCTTTGGTGGCTTTACCCTACTAACTTTTTAAAAATAGTTCAGTGGATTTAATTATGTTCTGTCCCACGGACCATTACCCATGCTCTCATGAACCATCTGTGGTCCGAAAATTATGTTATTTTATTTTATTTTTGTATTGATCTAATTTTATTATTATTGAATTTATTTGATGTTGATGTATCATAATAATCTTACTAACTTAGTTTAAGAAACATTGTTACTAACACTCTATGGACCAGGTGTCTGAAATAAATTGTTTATTATTATTATTATATAAATAAATAAACAATTAGAGGAGGTCCGTAAAGTTAACGCCAGACAGCTCACGCAACGGCTGACAGGCCAGATTGAGAAAGATCAGTCTCTATTTCTGAGTGATTGCGGCAAGCAGAAGGGTTGGCGTTGATTAGTTTAATTACTAACTTTGTATCTAACATTTTTGACTTCGACCAAATAACTAGAGCATATTTTTAAATAACAAAATCATGAGTCGTTATTAATTTTAATTGATATTTCTAAGGTATAGAATATTATCGTATGGGATTAACACAAGTCAACGATATCAATAAATGCCCTATGCCACCTTTAACAAATGGCAAAACGCTAATAGAATAGAAATCAAATAGAATAATTATTGAACGGGATTGACATAAGTCAACGATACGTATAAATGACGTTTATGTCAATCCCATACAATAGTTATTCTTTTTAAGGCGAAGGGTAAGGCACACTAGCGCCGCTAATGGATTTAATTTGATAACTGCTACACTGGATTTTTTTTCAAACATTGCGGACCTTCCGACACTAGGCAAACACCTATTAATTAATAATTGTGCACTACTTTTAGGTTTGTTTTTGTATTCATTCGCTAACACCAGAAGTGGCCATTATTTGTGAATAAATGCGATAGCCCGTTTTGTGAATAAACCACGCAACAAAAAGTAGTGCACAATTATTAAATAAATACTATGGATGCTTTCCTGTTATCGGACGGTACGCAATGTGTAAAAAAAGATCCGGTCCGTTAGTAATTGTCAAATTATCAATTGGTGGCGCTAGTGTGCCTTACCCTTCGCCTTAACTCAGACAATAACTAAAGCTATTTAATTTCTATTCTATTATTGCTATGCCACTTGTCTAGGGGGGGCCGTTCTCGTTACTTTAAAGACCGTTTAAAACCTTAAATAAAAAACGGTGAAAAAGGTTATAAAAAAACAAAAAAAATCAAGTCAACAATTTTATTTTCACACTACTTACAAATTCTACGTGACTAAAATAAAATTAAAAGTTATAGTAGAAATACAGAGATGTTAATTTAAAATAATTTAAGACCGTTTTAATATAGCCGTTTCCTAACAAAAACCCTGCAAAAATGATAATGTCGAAATTATATAATGCTTTAATTAAATTAGTCACTTTACTGTATATTTTATTTACTTAAATATAAATTTAAAAAAATATATAACACTTCTAAGAAATGACTTTGAATGGAACACAAAGACACTACCTAACACAATTTTAAAAATATTATATATATATTATTATGTCCAGTTTACTTTGAAAAGGTCTCTCGTGAACGGACGGGACGTGAGTTCGAATCCCACCAAAGTCAGTTGCTATATATTTTCAGTTTTATATATAAATACATATTAATTTCGACACGTCATTTTTACTTATTGTACAAAGTAAAATTAAAATAATAAAAAAAAAAAACATATCGAATCAAAAGTACCATTACAGCTATTATTTCAATAAATTAAATAGTTCTAATTAACTAGTTACAGTCTCATACGATTACGCACACACACAATAAATTACAAACATACTCTATTCATTAAAATAAATTACTTATACCGTAAATGTTTCTTGAATATAATATTATTATATTACATCAAATTCAATCCAAAAACTTTGACGTTTTAATAAATAAGCTGCATATTGTGCACCCGTATAGGTATGCGTAGTGTAAGAAAGATATTATCTTTATTATACATGTTTTAAAACGCACTTGGCGATTTTTACACGCGCCATCTACGCGCGTAAAACGCTTCAAAAACGCGTATTACTGCAACTGCACAGGTTTATAAATTCCACCTTGCTTTTGAATCACTACTAATGCGCATCAGTTTTTTTATTTTATAATAAGATAGGCTTGCATTTGACTACTATCTCACTTGATGGTAAGTGATGATGTAGCCTACGATGTACCATGCTTACCTAGAAGGCGTACTCATTCGTGATTTGAAGACCCCAATATTATATTTGATAGGAAACACAGACTTAGGCAAGAAGTTCCACAGATTTGAGGTACGTAAGAAAAACGTGGACGCAAAACGCTTCGTACTCATGGGTAGAATTTACTATTTAACTATCAAACAAACAAACAAAACAAATAATCATAAAATTGTATAAGTATGTACATGTGTTTGTGATGAAAAAATAAAGTTTATTTTATTATTATCTCCTTTATTTATTTCCTTTCTTAAAACTAGATTTTTACAATATTTTAATATAAAAACAATAAAACATTATAAAAACCTAATCCTAGAGTACCACCAGCAGCGGGGCAGGGCCCAAGCTACCGGTGGTCAGGGCTGCAGAGTGAGGAACCTCCTGACAATACGTGCTGTGTCAAGCAGTACTGCTTTCTGAATCTGACCCTTGATTCAACCATCAAGCGAGAGCCTCTTAAGGTGTTCGTCGAGGCTCTTCGCTATCAGACCGTACGCTGAAACGACTATCGGAACAATGATCGTCGAATCAACATTCCACAGTTTGTCTGGTTGTCCTGTGATAGAAAGGTGATGGAGGAATCAGTTATTTCGAAACAGGTACCATAGAAGTCGATGCAATAAGCAATATACAACGGGGCTCACACGCGTTTGTATAGAGGGCAGTGGCATCAATGACACTAAGCCCAGTTTACGACTCTTTTTACGTCGCCAAAAAATAACAGCAGATGTCATTGAAATTTTACAAGATGACAACTAGGAAGCAGGTAATATGCATTCAATTGTTGCTAAAATTAAGTTCCTGACCCCTATCTTTAATGATTAAAGAAAAAACCAGCCAAGTGCGAGTCGGACTCGCGCACGAAAGGTTCCGTACCAATAACTATGAAAATATTTCAAGTTTCTACTTGTTATCGTTATTACAACCGAGAAAAAAATTTAAAAAAATTAAGTTTGTTGTATGCCCCCATTAAATATTAATTTAATTTTAATTCAATTATTTATTTTTAAAGTGAATAATATAACTCAATATTCTATGATTATTTCAAGCGTCTACCTGTTACCGTTATCAATATAGAGCATACACCAGCAAAAAAAGCACATTTGTTGTATGGGAGCCCCCTTAAGTATTTATTTTATTCTGTTTTTTAGTTTTGTTGTTATAGCGGCAACATAAATACATCATCTGTGAAAATTTCAACTGTCTAACTATCACGGTTCATGAGATACAGCCTGGTGACAGACAGACAGACAGACAGACAGACAGACAGACAGACAGACAGACAGACAGACAGACAGACAGACAGACAGACAGACAGACAGACAGACAGACAGACAGACAGACAGACAGACGGACAGACGGCGGAGTCTTAGTAAAAGGGTCCCGTTTTACCCTTTGGGACGGAACCCTAAAAAAGGTCGTTCACTAATTCCTTTCGATCGCTGGTGGTTCTAACCTACGTCAGCAATCTGATTTTGCATGTTTACAAGCGTATGTGGTAGCAAAGTGTGGGAAGATTTTTGCCCAGCAGTGGACCACTTACGGCATAATACAGTATAATAAGCGTTGACGATGCGTGAAAAAGATGTGAACGTTTAGCCTTAGTGCAGACAAAATACAGAGTTAATTGGAATACAACATTCCTTAATACCGAAGTTTGGAGATCAGTATAAAATATTTTCTGCGATTCCATAGCACCATCATATAATAATCATCGTCAGCTTATACTAGTCCACTGCTGGACATAGGCCTCTCCAAGCGCCACCGAGCACGATCCGCGGCTACTCTCATCCAGCTCTTGCCAGCCATCTTGCGAAGATCCCATATAGCTTGTTTTAACTGGCGATAACCCAAGTCCAGTTCACTAACCACACAAAATACACTTCGAACAAAAGCACAATCGAAAAACAAAAGCTGGGTGCATCAAAACAATAGGTGCGTTTACAGTGTCAGTTTAAATTTTCATATAAGTCACAAATAAAAAATACACAATACAAAAGGCAACATAAAAAGTGGAATAACCAAAATTCGGAGTGTAATGTCACTTTTACAGATAACCTTTTACAAAATTCATTTGTTTTACGCGAACACCGCACACTGATATGGAACAATTTATAAAGATTAATTCGCGTTCACTCTACCTACATATTACTTTCAGTCAGTGAGCGCAGACAGAAACGAAACCTCAGGGAAAAATAATATGTAGGTAAAATCCGTATAAATAAGCGAGTAGATAGTAGATACTTATTAATGATATATGAGGTCTTCGGTAATTAATTAAGTATGTTTATGTATAGGCAGTACTCGTATCTACTCTTAGTACGAACGAGTATAGTATTTTACAATTTATTAGTCCTGCAGACTTGCTTACTACACCACAGCTAGGGTTGGCTGAGAGAGATCTCTTTCAGAGATAAGCTCACCTTTGTATATGTCCTGTGTAACGTATGTTTCAACGTAATTTCTTTGTGCAATCAATGCTTAATTAATGTGTTTGCTTAGGGTACAGAAAGACAGTTAAGTTTAAGCGGCAGTGTAACTAGCAAGGAGGTACTTAATACAAGTTTTAAGTAGGTATGTTTCAGAAATATATGAGTAGGTATGCAGAAAACTGTTTCTGCAACTTGCACTTTTTGATAATCCAAATCGGAGAATGCGGTTTTAAATTTTTAACAGCTTTTTTTAATAATGTAGCTATTCATACTGTCTTATTGTTACGGTAAACCTTTATCATCCCATTGTTGGGCAAAGGCCTCAAGGTTCCAGGTTCCTCAGGTATACCAGAACAAAAAACATTTTTTTATACCCAGATAAAAGTTTACAAACAACCAATAAAATGAACATAACAATCGTTTCTGGTCCATCCAAGGAATTGTCATCACCGAGTGTCTAGTTTAAAGTCTTGTTTATAAGACTGCTTGGAGAAAATCTTCCCTTCGCCTATCTGTAAAGAATAAGGAGATTTAATTAATTTCAATCTTTTAATGGTATAGTCAGTGAAGAGTAAGGTCACCTGAATGCAATACGAGGGAAAGGACGATGCCCCAAAACGTCTCCCCACGACATGTTAGTAGGGTAATTATAATGTTTACTATGGCAACATCACTTAAAAGGATTTTCCGAAGAAATAATACAGTGTGTGTGATGGTACTTAGGGCATTATACAAGGTGGAAAAAAAAGACCATGGTTGGAGGAAAAGTACCCATAATATTGATGATGGCAAATTTTACTGAAAGGAAACATTCCTTTATTTTTTAAAATAATTAAGCAACACGGGCCACTGCGCCATCGAGCTCCTCGAGCAGTCGCTTTGCAGTTGTACAAATAACAACTGGTTGCTTTTTCAGTAATAAGCCGAGCTAACTAAACCATAGGCTTTTGACGTTAAAACCTCGGAGTGTCACAGTATCTGTTGGTTCCGGCATCCATCACAATAATAATGGATGTTCCTAAATTCATATCTGGGGTTTTGGCTTTGTTTGACTTACCCGAATTTTGGGCAAGCTGCCAATCAACTCATGAATAGAATCGTAGACAATGCACAGTGTGATAAAGAACCGATTTTCGTGGTATTTGCTCAAGATCATTTAGAATCAAGCGTTCTGAACTCTCATATTTCAAATGATCATCATCATCATCATCAGCTCATTTTATGCCCCCACTGCTGGGGCACGAGCCTTCCCTATGGATGGATAGGGAGAACGGGCCATAAACCACCACGCGGGCCAAGTGTGGATTGGTTGTTATTAACGACTGCTAATGCAGCTGGGACTAAGAGCTTTACGTGCCTTCCGAAACACGGAGGAGCTCGAGATGATACATTTTTGGTCACCCATCCAATGACCGGCCTTTGCGAAAGTTGCTTAACCTCAGCACTTGCAGACCGGGCGCGTTAACCACTGCACCATCGAGCTCCTCAGCTCCTCAAATGATCATATTGATCAAGAAAAAAAAACCTATTTTGATGTCTCGGTAAAGTAAAAAAATCTACACTAAAAACTAACAGCAGTACAAATTTATGACAAAAGCAGTTTAAAAGAATGCAGAACTAAAGTAAATGCCTTCACTTGTTGCGTACGCGCCTTTATGTTGGTCACATTTTTTGATTAATCTAGCTAATTTGTTGCTTGCTTCTTATTGTTAATGTACCTGATTAGTGTTTCAGTTTCCGCGCAGTCACAAGTTTGTTGATGTCGTGGTACGCTGCGATCATAGTGTGCGCGGGCGCAGTGTTGGCTGCGCAAGCGGGGTGCGCGCGCATACAATCAACACCCTCTTGGCCGCGTCTCGCCGACCGCATGTAGCGGAAGAATCGCAGTATCTCGGGGTTGTCGGACACCGGCCGTCGGAGCTCGTTTAGTTCTCTGTAAATAAAAGTTTTATTTTTTAATCTTACTGGTAAGCACTTAGCTTTCATCTCACAGTGATGATAAGAGAAAAGGTGAAAGCGCACTTCAACCAGAATCTTTAACTACTGAGGAGTGCCTCAGTAGTTAAAGATTCTGGTTTCAGCAGCTAATGCTAGAAACATTGATTTTATGGCGAAATATAATATTTAGATAAGATACCACCATCTTAGCTAGCCAGGCGGACAAATAAGCCCTACCACCAACCAAATGTACCTATGTATACATGTCAAAGCGCTCAGTCCGAAATTGCGAAGTCCTGGGTTTAATGACGAGGTCGGTCAGTGTGTTTCGGATTTTTTGATGCATAAGCCCAGGCTTGTGATCGCCAAACCAGCATTTAGCTTGATAATAAATAGGCTAGGCTTAACGTTTTACTACTAGTACTTTTAACAACAGCCACGATCTCAAAAAATCTAGCCACCACCATTTGAGTAACGCAAGAAAGTGTCGCAAAAATGGCAACAGATATCAACCAGATTGGACCGTTGCAGCGGCGGACAGAGACAAGTTAGAAGTTACTGGAGAAAACGCTTTGCGCGTACTTCTGCTACCGAGGAGATGCGGCACTTACGGCGGCGGAGAGTTATGTGGCACTCTACTCCCGAACCCCCATCGCCCCACCTAGTCCCTAAGGGCTTGGCAGGGTACGGGGGAAGAGAGGCATACCTACCTAAAAAAGATAAAATGGGCTGGTATAATTATTAGGCTTTGCCAAATAACTTAAGTTGCTGAGTGGGGTAATGGGGTAAGCATTTTTAAGCGTTAGCATCGCCAAGTATGTGCGTCGACTCGAAGCATGTCGAAGCGACAGGCAGCGTTGAGCGCTGGTTGAGCCAGCTGTTTGACAATGCCTAGGTATAAGTGGATTGCAGTTGTTATTTAGAGCTTGCCGTTGCTCAGGCTCTGATATCCGATCTGAAACCCTCGGAGAATTTATTAAAGAAGGGGGACATGCACTAGTGCGTGATGCCGTTCCCTCTAGAAAACCTTTGACGGTGTTTCTTTTCACACGGCTGGAGGTACCCTTGAAGTTTCTCACCGCCCCTAAAAATGTCCGGTGACCCTGAAAGTGTCGCTTGAGGCAATCTCTCAACTCTATCCAAAAAAACGCTTGTGATTTGGCATTCGAATAATTGGAAGTGGGGAATAGTTACCTGCTCAGCTGTGCGGACACTAGGTTGCTATACGGCGCGTATTTAGCAGGGCTCGAGTACATAAGGCAGATGAGTTGCTCCCGGCATGCTTCGAGCTTCGCATCGCTCAGGCTCTGCCCGCCGACCTGGGACGTACCTTCTGCTGTGTTCTCCGAGGGGGCCAGACCTGGAACCAATTACAATCATTAAGCTATAATAGTTATTAATAATAGGTGGCGCAAGACAGACCGAGGTGTAAGCTCTTATTATCGAAGGTCAAGATTCAGTTTGAGTCGCCTAACGTAACAACCTAGTTAGTTAGAGGTATAATGAGGAGCTCGATGGCGCATTAGCTAACGCGCTCAGTCTGCAATTGCTGAAGTTAAGTAATTTTCTCAAAGGCCGGTCATCGGATGGGTGACCAAAAATGTATCATCTCGAGGGCCTCAGTGCTTCGAAAGGCACGTAAAACTGTTGGCCCCGGCTGCTTTTAAAGTCATTAACAATCACCAATCCGCACTGGGTCCGAGTGGTGGTTTTGGCCCGTTATGTCCATGTATATAGGGGATGGCTCGTGCCCAGCAGTGGGGACACAAAAAGTAAGCTGGTGATGACGATAATGATGATGAGATAAAATCTGGAAAGGTCGACGTAGGTTGGCTCTTTTTATTTTAAGAAATATGTGCTTACCTGTCATATTTTTTATCATAATACGATAAAACTTGTCGTTACTAGGTTTCAACTAATACCATAACATACCAACAAAATACTTAACTAATTATTTTTGAATTAGGATGCCTTTGAACAGACATTGTGTACCTATTTATTTAGAATTGCCTCGAACTCTATTAACTGTCTCAAGCTTCTGTCACTACTGAATTTGAGTGTCCCTACAAGAATTTTACGAAATTTTGAACCAATTTACCTTCCAGTTTCAAATACAAATTACAGGCAACACTCATACTTTTTGCGTGCGGGCAAGTGTTACAATAATCTGTGCGAGGCGTGTGATTTTGATCTTTTCTGTTGTAACTGTGAATCGGTGAGAAAAAATCTTACAAGGTGGTTTTTTGAAACTTATTAATATTAAATATATTGTTACCTATTATATTTTTGTTGTGAAATGTCCTTGTTACTGTCACAGCTACTATGTTTGTAAGCGGTTCGATCGCAGTTTAGATCCTAGCTATACAAACATGTTTATTCTGTTAGCTCAATAATTTCCCTGCTATTTTAAGTATATTAGTGTGAATTTGTCATTGGTTTTCTGATGTATAACTGCATAGCTACTCTTGTTTTGTTACTGTTGATTCACGTAAGAATAAAAAAATATATAAGTAAGTATTACACTCATGTGCGCTGTCAGTTTTTCTAAAGGGCACGGAATTTCTGAAGCGCGAATGTTTAAAAAAAAGGCTTGGGGGGCGTTAAAGGGTTTTTTTTTAGCAACATCTAAGTAATATGAATGTTTCCCACTTTGATATTACTTTCTGATATCACTAATAGCTCGCTTGACTGCTTTTTTTATATGACTTCAAAGAAAGCACGTTTCTGTTTTTGCTACAAATATCATAAGCGCGTATCATTTTTGTCAGTAACAGTTGTTTCTTGATATTAAAAGATTTCTTTTTCGACGAACACATTTAGATAGATAAAACCTTTTTGTATAAGATTAAAAGAATATGAGGGTGCCTAGTGCAAGATTTTATTTGACATACCATTGCGTTTACGGAAAGAGAAATTTGTATGGCATTGAATCAGCCTTTTTTGACACTGAGAATCCTCGTTATACGAGACTTGGTTCGACTCGAGCTCGGGACTCGGGACATTAGAGCCCCTGAAAGGGGGCCCAAGCGTTTCTTCCGTTCTAGTTATACAAGTCTGGAGCCTTTTTTTAACTATGTAATGCTTTGTACTTTCACCTACCCACTAAAAAGCACTAAGTACCAACCCTTCTCTGCGACAGAGATGGCTTTGATGGGGGCAAAAAGGAAAGACAACTGGTGACAAACGAGGAGAGATAAAATTTGACCATACCAATTCTTGTTTGAAATTGGCACTAGAACCGTGAAGATGCTGTGAAATTAAAAACTGAAGATAAACATATTATTGGAAGTAACTAACATTGAAAAATAAACATGATTATTTTTATTATTACCATGCATTACCAGCTCATTTTATGTCTCGACTCCTAGGGCTACGAACCTTCCCTATGGAAATGATTCCCGTGCGGTGCGGTGATTGTTAACGACTGCTAATGCAGCCAGGACCAACAGCTTTACGTACCTGCCTTCCGAAGTGTGCATAATTATGTTTATTTATAAGTTTTTTAAAGTTGAGGAGCTCGATGGCGCAGTGGTTAACCATCAATCCAAATACCGACCCAAACCATGATTGTTCCTCCTCCATATGGATGAACTTCCTGACAAAATCTCAAGCTTTGTTGACTTCCAGAGGTCCTCCAAACTCGAGTGCGTCTTGTATCCGGCCTCATACCGAAACGTGATTCATCAGAGAAGCAAACACAACGCCAGTCTTGTTCCTCCCAATTTCGGTGTTCGCGAGCCCATTGTAAACGGGCCCTACGATTGTAACGTGCTATAAGTGGAACCCTCAGCGGCCTTCAAGATCGCAGACGCAATTCCGGATGGTTTGGTCGCTAATCAGCAAGCCTGAAGCGCTGTGGAGCCTTGTGGCCAACATCATAGCGGTCATGGTACGATTCTGTCGAGCAGTATTTCGGATGTACCGGTCTTGACTTCGAGTAGTGATACAAGATCTTTCTCCATGTCGCTCGGCCACGCTGCCCTTGATACGATAGCGTGTCTGGGTCTGCCTATGACACTGTGTAGTGCCAATGGCGGCAGCAACAGTACGTTGCCAGCTTCCAACATTCTAACGGCTCTCAACATCTCTTCCCTTGTCAATGACACCGTCGCTCGATATCGTTGCAAATTTTTTCACTTCCTGGTAGGCTACTCTTGACGCAAACTCAATCTTAATACAATTCCAATGCGATTAATATGTATCGATATTGGGATAAGTTTCGCAATTTCGGAACGCCCCATCTCGATAATAATTTGTTCACTCAATTTCCACGCAATTTAATTGCAATGTAGCGCTATTATCGCTTTTAATAGTGCCATTTGAATCTTTTAAATTTGGGATTGGAATTGTATTGAGATTGAGTTTGCGTCAAGAGTAGCCTACCAGTGCGGAAATTGTACTGCTTTTTTAAAATTGCCCTTACGCTCTTTTATATGAATTCAGGTAGACAGTCAATGTTCCATATTTAAACAATGTAAAAAAAATGTTTCATTCATATCGTGAAATTCACTAAAAAGTTAATATATTAATTCTATAACGCAACGATACTTTAAAATGTTCTTGATCCCTAGACATATTTGATGTGTGTAGATTAATCAGCTCACCAAGCCTTGCAAAGATCCCGTCCAGCCTTGAGAGAAGGGGCGAGTAGAATGGGTCGTAATTACTCAGGATCATTGAAGATGCTGGAATCTTCTGGAACACCTGCAATTTTTACAATAAATATTAGTAATTGCTAATCACCAGCTCATTTTTGTCCCCACTGCTGGGGCACGAGCCTTCTCTATGTATGGATAGAACATGCCATAAACCACCACGCGGGGCCAGTGCAGATTGGTGGTTGTTAACGACTGCTAATGCAGCCGGGACCAACGACTTTACGTGCATTCCAAAGACGGAGGAGCTCGAGATGATACATTTTTGCTCACCCATCCGATGACCGGCCTTTGCGAAAGTTGCTTAACATTAACAATCGCAGACCGGGCGCGTTAACACTCCTAGTATTTACTTATATCTTTATTATTTATAAGTCTTTATTTCACAAATAACTGCCTTTGTGGTATAGTTGTTGTGACCGGCGGTTTCAGATTGAGATCTCGGGTTATTTTTCTAGCGGTGGGAATTACATTTTACTATGACTTTAATACGAGTATACTACAAACAAAAACTATGACATATAAATGTAAATGTTTCAAACTGGCTTTACACGAATAATATTCAATTTCTTAGAGAAGCATTTTAACCTCCAGTCAAATTTTACTTAATTCTAGTTACAATAATAAAAATGATTCTGAATCTCTTTCTTTGAAACCTACTCAATAAGATTTTAAACTAATTTAATTTCGAGTAAAGATTTTTTTAAGTGGTTCAAACAGTAAGTTTCATATGTTTCAAATCAACAAAACAATTCTAATAAAAGTTTATTATGTTAAAGGAAAAAGAAAAAGATTTGGAGAGTTAATAGTCAACAGTAAAGCATATACAGAAGGTCAGGTCAGGGAGTGGGGCCCTCCCAAACCCCGGTTATTAAGCAACTTTCGCAAAGGCATCATCAGTCATCGGATTTGTGACCAATTTATCATCACGAGCTCCTCCGTGCTTTGGAAGTCCCGTAAAGCCGTTCTGGCTGCATTGGGAGACCTTTCGGTCGCATAATCTCTTTCGTCATAATGTAGTTTGACATAACATTTAAAGTCATAAATGAATAATAAATTTGGCTTAGATTATTTAAGAAATGATAAGACAAATATAATTGTAATTAATCATCTCACTAAAATCAAACTATTGCTGGGGGGAAGGGGGGGGGGATTATTATTATGGTATAACGTTATGCAGCCTTAAAATATGCCTATTTACCCACTGCCTCTGAACCCAATATGGACCCGGCTGCATTAGCAGTCGTTAACAACCACCAATCCGCATGGTGGTTTATGGCCCGTTCTCCCTATCTATCCATAGGAAAAGCTCGTGCCCCAGCAGTGGAGATATAAAACGAGCTGGTGATATGAGACGTCAGAATGCGGTCTGCTTCGGCCTCCATTGATAAACTAGTTTTAATGAGACGTTTGAAAACAATAGAATCGAGGTTCCGATGAGAATGAAAAATGTGCCATAACTAATTCAATTTATTACCTAAATTGAAATCTAAAGCTATGACGCGAAGGTCGTAACTAACCTTGTAATTGTTAGCGGCAGTCATTTGGTTCTTGTAATATCCGTTTTTCGTTGGCAGATATGACACTTTCTGGCCGCCTGCTCCGAATCTGAAAATTATAAGGTTATTGTTATCATCACGGCCATTTTGCAATAATCTATACTAATATTATAAAGCTGAAGAGTTTGTTTGTTTGTTTGGTTGAACGCGCTAATCTCAGGAACTACTGGTTCGAATTGAAAAATTATTTTTGTGTTGAACAGTCCATTTATTGAGGAAGGCTGTAGGCTATATTACATTACGCTATGACTAATAGGAGTGGAGCAGTTGCTAATTAACGCGGGTGAAATACTAAAATTATGAATGGGTAAAACAATCAAATTCTGAATAAAACTGAACTAACACAAACTGACATGAGAATAATAGCCACTGCCGATATCATATCGCTATTATCCTAAAAGAAATCGGATTTTTGCACAGATCCTGAAAATAGTTCGGATGATAATTTCATATTATTTTCCAATCATCCGGTTTTTTGCAACCGTCCTAATAATACGAGTAATACCTACATATAGCGAAAACAAAATTCTTCTCTGGTAGAATATAAATAGCTCTTTGCTTATCTTTATTGCACAATTTCAATGCTCTTTTCAATTTCGATCTTACGTTAATATAATTTATTTATTTGTATGCAAGCACTGCACTCTGTCTGAGCAAGATTATGATTTATTATCTTTATCCTATTCACAACCTAATCTACAAGCGAGATAATATCTGTTCTTCAGTCTTTCAGTGTTCATTAATTATTATTCAAACGTATAATGAGCAGTACACATGAGGGAACTTTGTCTGATACTAGTTAGTCTGCTAATTATTATTTATTTACTAAAATGAGTTCATAATAACCGCCACCTGGCTCTAGAGGTTAAATTACCGGTGACATACGGTTCGGTTCCTAGACTGATATATTGTGCTAGGTTTGTTTGATTGCAGGGTTTGTTTTAAGTCTGCCTGGATATCGATATCCTGGTAGGTATACCACGAATAGGTCGAATCTAAGTCTATCTGTGTTTTATCAGGGTCATGATCCTGCTATTATAGAACGTTTACAACCGTGTGGCGGTCACTTAATTTTGAATAGTTTCCCGAAGCTGAGACAGGGTTTTTGTTGGCCTCACACACTTTTTTTATGTTTGTGTTTCTTTTGTTTCTGTTTTGCTTTTGCTTTTTTTTGTTTTTTTTTAATTGACTGTTTTCTTTTATTTACTTTGTTAAATTGTAATGTATATATGTACTGTAAATCATGTATGCGTGTGTCAATTAATTTTATTCTTTCTTTCAAAGACCGATATTTTTCAAAATCAAGCTTCTGACACTTTATTGAAACGTTACTGAACTATACCAGACTTCAGACTTAGTTTACCCATAAGTACGATAGCATTTTTTATTGTTTAAACCTAGGAAAATTCGCACTTGAATCATCCTACGGGGCTCCAACTCCTGGGGGTATTTGGGATCAGCCTGATGTTATGGCCGAACCACTAAAAACCTTTGGCACCCAACTCTGAGGTGGCATTCACGACCTGCCACGATGGTTCCTTTGGACACGTCTCTTACTAAGGCAATAGTAAGCAAAAAGATAAGTAGCGAAGTATGATAGCACCGCCGAGTAAACCCTTCGAGAGGAATAATCCTTTAAATACAAGCAGCGCTTCAAACTCAACCTTATTGAAAACTAACCTGGACATATCAACGTTAGACAAATCGTTAGCGTCATTAGCGTCCATATTTGCGTAGAACCCGTCGTTGGGGTACGCGTATGCCCCAGCAGGGTTGGTCTCGTATCCCATGAATTCCTTATTATCGTTGCTATATGAAGCCTGGTCGTCAGCGTTGGCAGGAGGGTAGCTGGCTTGACTTGATGATGCAGATAGCTGGGATATACCTAGAATGTGTATGAAAAAACATTAAGTATTATCAGACTTTAAAGTTCAGGCGTACCCACGTTGACAACAGAGTGATACAGTACAAGGAATACTCAGCGCTTATGATATGAAAACCTTTTATAATATCATAAGCATATATTGTTTTCTAAAGTTTACGAGAATACTACACATTTAAATGAAACAACTTTTACGGATCTACTCGCGTTTATTTTACTTTACACATTATTTAATGTTTATCCTGACGTTTCGAATCCTTTACAGGGTCCGTGGTCACAGGGAGACAGGTGTTGGTCATCTCATAATTAGTTAGTAGCTTGTATACCCTCATTTAAATTTAATCGGGTGCGTTCCGTTTTACGCAGAAAGAGCTTACAGTATCTTTTGGTCTGGCAGTATGGTGTTGGGGCTGGGATTTAATATTTTGTATGATGGGGTCCCAGGCTGGTGGTAGACTCCAACCATCTTCTCTATTAAAATTAGGATGGTTTTAAATTTCAATAGCCTCGCGTATCCTAGGGATGAATCGTTATTCTCTAGGCGCATAAACCGCAAGTGCTCTCTAGAGAAAAGAGTAAAGTAAAATAAACGCGAGTAGATCCGTAAAAGTTGTTTCATTTAAATCATAAGCATATATAATAAGCGCAGTTGAACAATTCGCATTAAGAGTAGAACAGAAAATGATATAATTTTTTGCTGGTACTATGTACGTACACACGCCCACGCTATCAGCTTACCACAAACTGTCAAATTTTGTCAATAGACTTTGAAATTTATACCTTCAAACATATTACGTTTGAAAATATATTGAAGAAATTTGGCAGTTTTGGATAAGCTGATGTGCATTCGTCTGTTTATGCATACTTATTCATCGTAAAGTTTATACAATAGCAAGTAGATCCGTTAAAGAATTTTCCAGAAAAGGAGTAGAATTTTTCAGTGTACGTTGTGTTTGCGTAAACTTTAAAGAACAGAAAAAAAGCGTAATAAATTATCAATTTAACTAAACCTTTAATCTAAAACAAAGTTGAAAGGCAACCAAACAGTTTATATATTAATTTGCAAAACTAAGGAAGTTCACACTAATCTACGATTTTAATTAAAACTTGCAAGCGTTGGAACTGAGCAGGTTTTTCATATAAAACGGATCTCAATTATTTTATGGCAGTTTCAAAGAGCTTCCATTCGTCTTTTTTATTAGTTTTTCATTGTTAATGTTTTAGTAGACATCTAATAAATTAATTTTGAATGGCCTTATAAAATAATTGGTACCTACTGAGTCGGTGCTCAAACTTGGTAGCACGGTTACGTAATATATTTCACCAAAGAATATTTGAACTTTTAACTGTTTAATACAATTTGACTTATAAACCACAGAGTAGTAGTTATTAGGTAAATGAATTATAAACTCTTTCGAGCTGCTAGAAACAAAATGGAGGACGATGTTCAAATTTCGAGTAACGATTTACAACTTTGTTCCTTTGCCATAACAACGATAAAGTTAAAAATAGTTTTTTGTTATTAAACGATTTAGTATTTAGATATTTCGAAACTTACCCTTTCCCAATATTTTGCCGAAACTCCCAAGTATGCTTGGCAGGAACATAGCGAACAGTATCGACTTCAACAGCACTTGTCCGCCGATCAGGATTGGCACGAAGAACTTGTTGAGACCAAAAGCTGTAACATATCAATCATCTATCAATGTGTAAATTTTAAAGGAAAATCATAGGATTAGAGCAATATGTTTTTTGATTGATTACCTCAGGCGACATTTTCAGTGTCACCGGACTTTTTTGGAGCGGCGAGAAATTTGAAGAGTTCCTCAAGCCGTGTGAAACGCAACACCGTCAGAGGTTTTCTAGAGGGAATGGCATCACGCACTAGTGCATGTCCCCGTTCCCTACTAGGTTCTCCGAGTGGCAACATGTGCTCACTAACATAAGTAAGCTTTTCTTATTAAGCTACAACTAGCTAGAACAATGGTTACCAACTGGTGGTCCGCGGACCACAGATGGTCTGTGAGAGCATCGGTAATGGTCCACGGGACAGAACATTATTAAATCCACTGAACAATTTTTAAAAAGCCAGTACTTTTTTAAAATTCCTGCACTGTCACCTACGCTACCTATTTGCTAATTCCTAGGTCCCAGGGTGGTCCCAATATGTTTATGGCGTTAAGTTAAGCAGTAGAACCACTAGGCGTTGAATGTTTCGCATTAGCATTTTTGTTAGCATGAAGTGTGTAAAGATAAACTGTCACTACTGAACTTACACTACAAATACTTTTACAGTTTTGAATAAAGATTAAAGTTTCCTTTTAAGTACAGTTTATGTGGTCCCTGCTAACATTAGGAAAACGGTCCATGGTCGGGGAAAGGTGGGGAACCACTGAGCTAGAACGTTCGTCAAACTAGCGTAGGCTCGCCTGATGGAAAGTGGCTACCGCAGCTCGAGGCTGCTTGCGTTCCCTGACTCCTACACTAATGCTTTTTAGCTCTTATGCTTATACTCGTATGCCCTGTAATTTACTGAATCTAGTATCCTTCAAACCGAAACACAGCAATTGGAAAACAATTCTGTTGTCGGCACAGAACTGTTTTCCAATTGCTGTGTTTGTGGCAGCACAGATAGGCACCATCCAGTCGGATTCTGTCTGAGCGGAATCCTACGAATAAACATAGGATATTTTCCAAAGAATAATTCTTTAAGAAATAAATTACTTTATACGGAAGCGTTTGACTACTAACATCTTAATTGTCAAAAGCGTGTGACATACATTTGATACACAACTGCCTCAGCGACTTTAAGCTCATTTCCTAGATTGGAGAGTTCCAAACTTTCATTGCCTTTCTAATAATATATTAATTTATCTCACACGTATGTTAAATTAAATACTGGAGTGGAGCAACGAACATCCAATAAAATTAATTATTTTAAAGCGATTTGTTGTCTCGGATTAATTGTTGTTTCGTTTAAATGGAATTGAGAGCAATTAAAAAGAGGTATGCTTTTGTTTTACTAAATTCATTTAAGCTCGAACAGCGCAACATTATGTCAGTCAACGCTAATGACGCGATTGAGCGTAATGCTAACATAATTATACATAATCACAAATTTAATGTTCCAATTAATATCGTCACTGCATATTAAATTATAAGAGCTTTTAAACGTTCAACCTTTTTTATATCTGCACACATTCAATGTAAATTGTAAACAGTTTGTCTGCTAAATAAAATGTTGGTACTTACATCGAAATCCAATGAGTTTCGCCGCCTTTGGCAAGTTTATAGAGAGGACGTGAGTGTCGACAAAGTTCTTGAATTTCTGATACAATCTATACTCGTAAGTAAATTTGCTAAACAAAGCTCTTCCTTCGTCGCTTTTGGCTGCCAATTTGCTCCTCTCATCATCACCAACTGATTTAATTTCGATACCTTCTACTATTTCAAGTCTGTCGTTACTTGAAACTTTATCAATGACACTTTCTACTTCTTTCTCGAGTTCTGTGTCAGTCATGTTCACCACGTATCTCTTCGTTAATGTTCCCAGAATTTCAATGACATCATTAACAATATCTTCTTTGTCCTGTACCCCGTATGTACTATCATTTTTTACATTTTGTATATTATCTAAGTTAAAATTTTCATTATTTCTACTACTTTGACAGCTATGGCAGTGATTAGTTCCTACTTTATCTAAGTTATTATCTCTTTTGGTTAAGCTTTCTTGACTCGTGTCTATAGTAGTCTGACAGTTGGTATATACAGCGAGAAGTGTTATATGCAAAATGACTAGGAGACCTCTGTCTTGGAACCTCCATTCTAGTCTCCTATTAAATCTTCCTTGTCTTGTGTGTAGGTCCATATTTTATATTTTTTCCTGCAAACCGCATCACCAATTTATTTGTTGATTTTGATGTAATTACTCCTTATAGCCGTAGTAGGTACCTGTAACAATTGAGAGCTAACATGAGTCGTTATCTTAATTACTGAAGTGCCTCTTCTTTGTAGGAATGTTTCCCATGATTGTTCATTACACATACATAGTTCCGTTGTGTTGGAAAGTATTTAGAAACTGTTTATTGCTTTTAATGTATGCATGTGGTTATTTCTTCATTAGTTCCTTATACCTACAACAGTCGCCACACGGCAATGCCCTTATTCCTTTAGTATTTCTGTTTGTTTTATTTATTTGGGTCAACAAACAATGACACAATAAAATGTTTATATCCATTATCATTATAATTTTTAATTAATGTGACATCGATAGCCACAGGTTCACTTACTACTAAGTAATTCATTTACATATATGAGGGTGGAATATATTGTCAGGGTTTGTACACGAGCAGCCTTTAGTTGAGCTTTATTAAAAAATCTTTTAATATCCTGCTTGTTCAATATAACAACGGGTTTAGGGCGCTGTGGCGTCTGCCTCGCTTTTGTAGCGCGTCAGACGTTTTTTTGGAGATAGTTTGCCGATTGGCATTCATCGAGCTTTTTTGGGGGCGGCGAGGAACGAAGGAGAAAACGAATCACCTTCAAAGGTTTTCTAGAGGGAACGGCATCACGCACTAGTGCGTGCCCGTGCCTTACTAGATTCGCCGAAGGGTTCAGATCAGATCGGGCGTCAGAAATATTTGCTCAAGCGTGTACAGACGGCTTTTACCGTCGTCAGCAAAAAAATTGCATCGCTTTTAGAAAGGATACGGAGTAGCCCCAACAGTATCTTAAAGACCGTTGTGGTGAGATATGACTCTTCCTTAATTAAGAGGAAACACTAAAGTCGACTGATTATATGAAAAGTAGACAAAATCAATGTTTCGTAGTCCCCTGATTCCTCCTCCAAAACTGGACCGATTTAATTAATTTTTTCATTAAAAATTAAAGAAAAGCTTTGGCTGTGTCCCTATGTTTTGATTTTTTATATAATCTCGTCAAATTTGTTTGCTGGATGTCTGAACACAGCAAAAATCTGGCCAATTTTTAAGGTTTTTAAAGGTTCATATCTTTTTTAATAATTTTTATTTATTATTGAAAATTACAAAATTAAAATCTGAGATTATAATAACCTAAAGTACTTAACTAAAACTAATACAAAACTAAAACACGGCGTCAAAAAATTCCTCCGCATCGCAGTCGACTGGTAAAGTACCCAAGAGACTGGCGGCATTTCCACGTTGAATGGCAATAATAACAATAATTAATTTATGAAAAAAAGCAAAACATAGGGACACAGCCAAAGCCTTTCTTTAATTTTTAATGAAAAGAGTAATTAAATCGGTTCAGTTTTGGAGGAGGAAACAGGGGACTACAAAACGTTGATTTTTTCTACTTTTCATATAATCAGTCGACCTAAGTGTTTCCTCTTAAGCACTTTGTTCACCTGCTCATCAAACAGAGTGTTTGATCGGTTTTTATCGGTGGATGAGTAAATTGCAACATAATATTGTATTCTACTAACATAGTCATATGTAATACCTATTATCTAAATAAATACAATTATTATTATATCCTTAGACTCACCGCGTCCATGTAAGTCGGAACACCACAACGGATTTCTTTTGCAATGACAATCCACTAGTTACAAATTCGATCCTCGGCATGAAACATACGCATTTCCCTTTATCAACATGTTATTTGATTTTAATTGTTTTTTTATTCTCAACTTTACCTTAAAGTCTTTTAGATTCAGTTTAATTACTGAGCTATTTAAATACATGCATAATAAACCTCAACGTCCAAATTGTGCCGATGGCATTCAAGCGTCATTATTATACAAAAGTCCTTTCATTCGCTACAACACTTTTATTACACGGGACCACTCAGCGCTTCCGTATCGTAAACACCAAATGGCGTTGTTTGTTTTATATTAAAGGTGGTTGCAGATGTAAGGTCTTATATTGGGTTTTAAACTTATTCAGGTTCTACTTGTATTAATGCCTCAAGATTTACCGCTCTTATCTTTCAATTTAATATTAGTATGTTTGTGTTAAGGTCCCTGCCCGTTAGACCGTATCATATCATGACCGTGCTAGGAACGTGTCTGGCAAAAAAATATTATTTGTATTGAGAATTATGAGACTATGCCCACTACACACACCGTCGCGTGTCATGCACGAAGCGTATCAGCATCGGCAAATTATTCTCACCAACAATTGCTGACGGTTCTGCACGGGTATGATACGCTGTTGATACTGTGTTACTTTTCGTGCCTGATACGTTACTAGTACGATCATGGTATGATACTTATAGTCTATTGAGTGGATACCATATATTGAAATGCCATTGTAGCTTTCAGTTGAAGACATAATGCATAACTTTAAGACCTTATAAAACCAGATGGATCAACAAAGGTCAACAAAGCGCACCTGACCCGGCATGTCATGGGGTGCGCGTTGGAATCCCGCTCGTGGAATTTTTTCAACACTTTGTCCTTTTTCAAATTATATATATCTCTATAATTATATATAGCTCGGCAAATGTATCAAACTGTAAGGTTAAAACGTTCACTAGCCCCTGACAAACCGGGTTAGTTCCGTCACAACTATTATGTTAATAAGCATGGCTTGTAAAAAAGCCTATTATATTTAAACGAATTTCATGCTGATAATTAGTTTTATCCCCCATCCCCCCATCTCTTCCCGTGGGTGTCGTAGAAGGCGACTACAGGACCATTCCAGAGGGTGGGCAGCAGCGTCTCTCTGTGATTATTTTCACCTTACTGCGATCGCCAAGCCGCCTGCCAAGCATGGCGATTATGGCAAATTTCCCTCAAAATTATTTATCCTTGAGGGAGGCCTTTGTCCAGCAGTGGATGTCGTTTTGCCTGAGATGATGATGATGAGATGAAATAGTTTCATAGAATCCATAAAACAAATTGTACGTCCGAAATGGAAAAAACTGTTGATACTATCTAACATGTAAGAACTACTTTGTACACAGTTATTCTAATAAAGAGTTTCTATATCTACTACAAAATTATATGGAATAGAAAACTGTAAAACTGATATAACTAGGTGGCCATGTGGCGAGACTGTTCTCCTCTTTCTTCGTCCAGTAACGAAAAGCTAGCATAGTATCATCTCTCGTCTGCCACGAGGATGACTCGGGATCACGAACGTCAAGCACCGAGTTCGTGCTTCGGAAGGCAAGTAAGTACAGTCATTGGTCGCGGCTGCAGTAGCAGTCGGTAACAACCACCAATCCGCACTGGGCCCACGTGGTGGTTTAAAGGCTTTTCTCGCTGTTGTTTCTCATCCATAACCCTTAATTACTCGCGTGAATAAAGTTACACATAAATTCGCGTGAGGTACATAATCCCAATTTCAATGGTAAAATAAAAATCTAATTTCCGTAAAATTTTAACTCACAAATTAAATTTGTGATAACTATGAAACACAAAATTTTGGACCTAATTACACATTCAACAAATTAAAATAACTATACTGACTTGTCAAAAAAGTAACATTAACTCGCGTTGGGCAATATATACCCCAGACGTGATCTCTTGACATAACAAGACGGTACAGAGTAGAGTTTGTGACTGAATCGGGATGGGAGGAGATATTCAGGCAGCTATTGAAAACGCTGTGGCGATTGCTTTAAAAATGGCGGAGTTACAACACTTTAAAATCTCTGTGGGGTAAAGTATACCCCACGCGAGCAATTAAGGGTTAAGGAAGGCTCGTTACCCAGCAGTGAAGACATGCTGGTGATGATGGTGATGAAGCACCCAGTTCTCGTCTGGCTTGCCAGAAGTGTGGACATACCTTAAGAGCATTAATGGTGTCATCAACTTTAACGATAATGCTGCATACGTGTTCTGTGCATAAATGACTCTTTTTGTTTTTTAAGTTGTGCTATAACTTTCGTATTTCCGATTGGATTTTTTTTTTCGCTGTCAAACCAATAATAACTTTTTACACTAACAACTGATATTCAAATCCACAATTTTGTCTATGCTTTCGTTTTAAAATCTTTATTCAAAATATACTTGTCATAGCTACCTTTGCCAGCGTATTAGTTTGGCAATCCAAAGGGGCAATGTTGCCAGCATTCTTGGGACCGTTCCCATGAGCCCACAGTTGGAGGACATCTTTTATTTATAGGTCTTTAGTTTTTAATTTCTAATTATTTTTTCTGTTTTTTTTTATAGTTAAGTTCTGTATTTAAGTTTGTTTAGTATAATAATATTTCTATAAGATATTATTATCTCCTTTATTTTTTTATTTTTTCTTAAAACTAGATTTTTACAATATTTTAAAATAAAAACAATAAAACATTATAAAAACCTAATCCTAGAGTACCACCAGCAGCGGGGCAGGGCCCAAGCTACCGGTGGTCAGGGCTGCAGAGTGAGGAACCTTCTGACAATACGTGCCGTGTCTAGGAGTACTGCCTTTTGCATCTGACCCTTAACCCAACCTTTCAGCGAGAGCCTCTCTAGGTGTTGATCGAGGCTCTTCGCTATCAGACCGTTTGCCGAAACGACTATCGGTACAATAATGGTTGAATCCACATCCCACATGGCGGTAATCTCGTGAGCCAAGTCAAGGTACTTACTGAGCTTGTCCTTCTCGGCTTTCACAAGGTTCTCATCATGAGGTATGGTGATATCTACCAGTATTGCCCGGCGCTGGGATCGGTCGACCACCACGATATCAGGTTTATTGGCGACAATAGTCCTGTCCGTAATGATAGAGCGATCCCAGTAAAGCGTTGCATGACCATTTTCGAGTACTGGCGCAGGTGCGTACTTATAGTACGGCACTTCCGATTCAACAAGGTCATATCCAAGAGCAAGTTGCTGGTGAATTATTCTGGCTACTTGGTTGTGTCTGTGCAAATACTCTCCGTTAGCAAGATGAGTACAACCAGAAATAATATGTCGGAGTGATTCACCTGGACGGCGGCATGCCCGACAGATGTCGACCGTGCCGTCCCTCATAATATATTTCCGGTAGTTATTCGTCTTGATAACTTCATCTTCAATGGCACAGACAAAACCTTCGGTTTCCCCAAAGAGGTCACCGAAACGTAGCCAGTTCTATTATTATTATTATTGTTGTTAATATCTTATATTAAATTAGATAATTTTATTCTATTATATAATATTATTTCTTGTCATAAAGGATTTTTGAACATTAAAATTTTATATACCTACTTAATTAACTATATAAAAATAAAAATCTCTAATAATTAAAAATTAGTGCTGTGCCTCAATATATGCGAAAATGTTTTATCGAATTATGAAGCCATAATTACATTTACATCACAAGTTACTCAATACACCAAAGAGACGTCTTATTAAATAAAATAGTAATTATGTGTAACTTAATATCGTTTAGTTAAAATTCATTGAAAACCTATTAATTAAATCATTAATTTAAATCCGAAAGTGCTCAAAGACAAACAACTAAGATCGATACTTCAGTTCACAATGTAGGCACACAGAATTAGCACAAAATAAGGAAACTGCAGAAGTTAGCTTCATACAAACGCGCTCCAGCGACGCACTCAATAGACAACACTGCCGTGCAAATTAAAAACGCAGTAAGGAATATTTTTTCAAGTATTAAGTTATATTTAGATTCGGAATCCTCACGAAGAGCTCTTTACAGCACTTTGATTCTATAGCTATACGAAACGTTGTAGGTACTTTGATATGGCTTAAATGCAGTATGCCTCTTCGTAAAATATAAATTACTAAAGAGAACCGCAGTTGCGTGTAGTAGGTACTGCTTTTTGCCAATGGGACTTTTGTAAGGTGAGATTTACTACACAAATTAATAAAAGCAGCAGCTTCGCTTGCTGCTATTATAATTTGTGAAACAAAACTAGTAAAGTGATCAGAAATACAATTTTGAACTGCAGTATTGAAGGTTACTGCACTTTATTCACTAGTTGTTTTGACATTTGGAAGAAGAGGTAATACTAATCTGAAGAGCAGTTTCATGTGTTACTGCTTTCCGTGTCACAATGAATTACTAACAATAAACGTAGTAACTCCCGATTACTAGTTAAGAGCGCAGCAAGTCCGTCCTTACTGCATTTAAAGTTTGTATAGTTCGCTTTATTCACCAAAACCATGCTAAGAAAGTATGTTTCTTTTAAATTAAAATTGCTGTGTTAGTTTAAGAGATATTTCAGTTACTTTTTATAAAACTATGCATATAAAAAACTAAATAAGAAAACAGAATAAAAAAACATTTAACCGCTATTTACTCGAAAGTTGTCTAACCTTTGTTTTAAATTAGCACGGCAGAACATCTCTCGGACACGAAATCTAGCAACAACTGCAGTGGGACTGTTACGAGTTATTTTTTTTGAGAGAATTTGCTAATTCAGGCGCTATATTCAGCGTCACCCGACTTTTTTGGGGGCGGCGAGAAATTTTAATGATTCTTCAAGCCATGTGAAATGATGCAACAACGGAGAAACATTGTCTTCTATAAGTAAGTTTTGTGTTTATTTGTAATGGAAAGTGTCCTGCTATGATCGGGCATTTTTCAATATTTTTGACGCTGTAAGGGAGAAAAGAGCTGGACACTTGCTAAGTTTCTTGCCGGTTCTTCTCAGTACAAGATCTCCCACCCAGAGTAGACTTACGAACCGATGGCATAGTGACATTCACAAGAGCTACTTGTAGCCTAAACTGAATAAATGATTTTGAATTTGAATTTGAATTTAAAATACTACTAAATTCTACTAAATTCGGATCAGGAGCTGTTCCGAGCTGTTCCGAAATTCCGTGTCTCCGTGAGAGGTTTTATGTGTGCGTTGCAATTGCTCGAGCGCGCTGTGTATGAAGCTTAACTTCTGCAGTCTCCTTACTTTGTGGAATTAGTGTCGGACCGTCAGAGCGCTTTGTTTGCTCAATGAGATCCAGACCTTTTTGTTTAATGGCAGCCCTTACCAAAGACTGGAATCCTTTGGCAAAGGCTTTTTAAAAGGTTGAAAGTGCTTATCAGTTAATACTTTATTTGAATAAAGTATATATTTTACTCTGTATTTGACCCATTATTTTTAGTGTACAAAAACTCTGAAAAATATTTCTATCTTCGATACTCATCGTGAACCAATTCAAAACAGTTTGAAAGTTTGTTCAGGGAAATCTCAAGAAAAAATCACGTTCTCATATATGTAGCTGAAGTCACCTTTTCATTTTGTGTATACCAATTTTCTCACAGGTTTGGCCAACCTTGTACTTATGCATAACAAACATTTTCCTGCCAGACCGAGAGTAAACAAAACATTTTTTTTTTGACATAGTTCCGAATTGACCCACTCTAAAGTCCCTGTTCATTCATACCATGGTCCTAACTGGTTGGCATATGAATTGCTTAACGACATGAAAAGACCAGACGACTGCTCTTCATATTAATCTCTACCTAGATCATGATAGCTGGGCTAAGGCCTTTAAATATTAACAATAATAAAAAACACCTGTGGTTTTACATACAAAAAATCAATAACCACCTCAGTGGTTTATTGGTTAAGACCACGGTGGTAAGGCTTGGTGTCCGTCTAGCCATACCACCATCTTATCTAAATATATCGCCATAACATCAATGTTAGTAGCATTGTTGTGTTAAGATAGCCAGTGCCTCAGTAGTTGAGGATGCCGGGTGAAGTGCGCTTCCACCATTGGCCTTATCATCACTTAGGTAATATCAAGTGAGATAATGGCCAAGCGCTTACTAAAGACGAAGGGTAAGGCACACTAGCGCCACCAATTGATAATTTGACAATTACTAACGGACCGGATCTTTTTTTTTTTAAATTGCGTACCGTCCGACAACAGGAAAGCATCCATAGTATTTTTTTAATGATTGTGCACTACTTTTTGTTGCGTGGTTTATTCACAAAACGGGCTATCGCATTTATTCACAAACAATGGCCGCTGTTGGTGTTAGCGAATGAATACAAAAACAAACCTAAAAGTAGTGCACAATTATTAAATAATAGATGTTTGCCGCATTGTTTGAAAAAAAATCCAGCTTAGCAGTTATCAAATTAAATTCTTTACGGCGCTAGTGTGCCTTACCCTTCGCCTTAAGAAATTTAAAGAAGAACAATTCAAAAGTCTACAGTCGCCGACTAATTTGGAGATCCAATTGCTATTCTGAAATCAAATGACACAATTCGTCACTGCCAATAGATAGGTATAATTTCAGTGAAACCAATTTGTTATTTGACAAGACTAATGTTGGCAGTCCTGCCAGTCCTGCGTAAACGATAGAATGGCATCAAATATTGGCACTGAGATTAGTTCTGTTGTTTGGGGAAACATATTACGAGATATAGATTACTGAACGCAAAAATAATGGGTAGCTATCACAAATACACATTTATACACATCTTTGAAATCTTTCACAAAGAATATCCTAATCATTTATCAAGTTCTTTATACTTAGCATTATCACCAGCTCATTGTATGTTCCCACTGCTGGGGCACGAGCCTTCCCTATAGATAGATAGGGAATGGGCCAAAACCCTCCACGCGAGCCCAGCGGAATAGTGTTGTTAATGACTGCTAATGCAGCCGGGACCAACGGCTTTACGTGTCTTCCGAAGCACGGAGGAGCTTGAGATGATACATTTTTGGTCACTCATCCGATGACCGGCCTTTGCGAAAGATCTTTACCTTAGCAATCGTCGCGTTAACTACTGTGCCATCAAGCTCCTTATACTACTGTATTTTTCTAAAAATACATAAAAAATAAAACAAAACCAAAGACAATGACTCTTCACTTTCCCGCCAAGAAGTCCAAAGTCTCGTTATTCACTTTAAAAATATAGACAATTTTAAAAAACAAACACTAGTCGCCGCCATACAGCTTCATGGTTGCCGCTCCATCCAAAAAGTCCAACCCCAAAAAGTATTAAATAAGTACCTTATAAAATAACTGATTTAAATAGAAGACATTTTTATGTTTGAGGATTTTGCTGCAAACATGCCTGGAGAGCGACATGCCTCAGTCGGGAACCGGAAAGGAATTTCCCGAGGGAATGGCTGCCATCCACAATTCCACACGGTTGGGCCCCAAACAACTCGACAGCTCTCAATCCAATTTCACAAATTATTTCGCTGATAATGTGTGAAATTCGTTCGTTTTAACCATTTCCCCACACATGGAAATTGTACGTATTTGAAACGTACACGTACGTTTAATTATGAGTAGGTATATTGTCTTATAAATGTTTTTGTATATAATATTTAATGCTATTTATTTAATTTTTATATTCAGCTCGAAAAATTACTCCACTCATTTTCTAAGCTCCGAAAATTTCCATTTCTACAAATGAAAGTGTTTAAGATACTGCATTTCAATAATTCCAAAAACGAAAAAAATACAAAAATACGTTACACAAAATACCGGTGGTGGTATTGACAGCTCTATGTTATGTCCCATCGTTAAGTTTAGGTAGTTAAAAGAGTCAATTAATAATCTATATATTAATACGTGAAGCAAAAACTTTGTACCCGTTTTTACGAAAATTGCGCGGACGGAGGAGTATGAAATTTCGCACACTCATAGCAACCCAATAGAGCTTTATTAATAACAATTACATTCAAAAGCTCTATGATTTGATGTTATAAAAGCGACTGCAGGTGTGTCTCGAACCCTCAACTTATTGCAATCCGGGATAACACCAGACATAAGAAAAATGCAGAACACCCCATGTCTCTAGTTTAATTGGAAGGCTAGACGCCCAAATTATGAGTGAGATGCTTTAATTCGCCTTCGATTCTCAAAAGCTTTCGACTCATATTTCGTACGAAATCTATGCTTTCTCTTTCTAAATACATTGCAACATAACATTTGGTATCAAATTAGTAAATACATACAAAATGTAAAGTTCTATTAAAGGCGGCCACATCACGCTTTTACAAATACAAACGATTTAAATATATGATATTGTTAGGAAACATCTTAACAAATTTTGTTGGTGTTAAAATTACAAAAATTACAAAGGCAAATTACCTTTTTTTAAACAACAACTCTCTCACCTTAATAAATATAATAAATATATACATGTGAGAGTGAGAGATATATTATAAAACATAATCTATTACGCAAACAAATTGAGAACCTTGAAATGTGTTAAGACTTCAAAATACTTTTTATGTCATATGGGTAAAAGCACTTAGCCTTCATCTCACCTGATGTTAAGTGATGATAAGGCCGAAGGTGGAGGCACTGGCTATCTTATCTCTAGCTGCCGGAACACAACAATGCTACAAACATTGATGTTATGAACTATACTGAATAGAAAAATATCAAAATTCAAAGCCAAGGATTCCGGGTATAGTGCATTTTGCATCTTCGGCATTTTCAGCACTTACCATCACATAAAATGAAAGCCAATTAGGTATAAAAAAAAATGGCTGCCAATCAATCTAATTAAGTATTAACTACCCAGTCAGATAAAATTGGCAACTGTAATATAGGCGACGACATGAATAGACAACACATTTTAAAATTGGCTGTACAATGTGATATCAGACTAACATGTTGATTTATTTGAATATATCAACTTGCTTACATCATTACATACATACGACCCACCCACGTGTAGAAGTTTTAGAAAAATGCCAAAGTATGAGCTACGTTCGCACACACGAGCTAATAAATTATTGTTGACGAAAGTTGTCTTCGCAACTTTTTTGTTTAGTGGAAAATATTGGGAAACTTGTTAACTTATTTAGAATATTTTGAGTCATCTCTTTGAAGTATTTCTATTTTGTACATTTTTTGTTTATTTTTAACAAATTAGCAATACTGTGACATTTTTTGATGTCTCTTATATAAACAGTAAAACTATTATGTTTCATACACCCTTTTGTCGCCCTTTTTTGAAAAGGCTTCTTTTATGCTCTCCTGGCTAGCTACCACCATCTTATCTAAGAATGTCACAATATCATTATATGTGTTCCAATAGTTAGTGATTAAGATTGCCAGTTTGTCATTAATTAGGTATTCAGGGTGAAGTGCGCTTCCATCTTTGCCCTTATCATCACTTAACATCAAGTGAAATGGTAACCAAGTGCTTACCCGAAAGAAAAAAGATACACTTATGGTAGTGGCATCAATGTTCGACAGGATCCAGTGATCGACACTCTTTTCCTTTAACCATATAAATACGGGCCAGCAACAGATTTTTGACTTAAGCAACAAATTAACACACACCACCTGTTTCCTAGCTGTCAACCGGTAAAATTTCAATGAATCTCTTTGTTATATTTTGGTGTCGAAAAGCAACAGTCGATCCCTGGTTCCTCTTTGTTTTCTTTTTTATGTGTAACATCTTTCCGCTCGCTTTCTATATAAGCCATTTATAATTTATAAAGAAAATAAAAAATAAAAATAAAATAAAATTTGTGGAAATGATTTCGTGAAATGGGACGGAAGTATGTGTAACAGTGTAACAAGTCATAGAAGCGCGCAAGCGCGCGCATTTTGTAAATTTTTTTTTTTTTTTTCATTTTGTTGATGGCTTCGTGCGATTAGCACATTTAGCCAATGTCGAAGTAATTTTTCTAACAAGTAATACATAAATAAACAATATTTCTTTTCTGTATGATGATGATGAATGATAATAGAAATGAGAAGTGAGAAATGATATACTACCCAACCCAATCGAGTATCTCAGTAAAGATGTGGGGCTTTACTGAGTCCTCGGGCAGACTTCTTGAGAGAATTTGAAAAATGACGTTGCACTGTTTTGTTTCATTTGCCAACACTCATGCACACTCACGAACACTTAACGATTAATAATCCACCATTATTTCACATTAATAGTCGACATAACACAAATTTTAGAAAATAAAACAAAACCGCAGACATAACTCTTCACTTTCCCGCCAAGAAGTCCATTTTGTAAATTTAAATTCGATAATAAAAACATGACATATATATGACATATTGTGTCATTTACTTGAGAAGACATTTGTTATTTTGATATGTCAAATTTCTTCTAATGAGTATTTACTGCATTTATTTTATAGTCATAAAATGATGTAAAACCTGACCCATTTTTATCAGAATATAATGTTAAAATTGCTTATTACTAAGGTGAGATGTCAAATGTTACACATCATATTATTATGCGACTACTGTAAGGCTTGCTCGTTTTTTTTAATTACAGACATAGACATAGACATAGACAGTCATTTATTTACTACATAAGCACACATAAATACATTTATACAAGGCGATTAAATTAACAATTACAACAAACATAAATACAATCAGAATTAAATCAACAGAGACAACATTAATAATTTAATATAAAATCTAATAAAAACTAACAGTAGGTATTTCATCAGTTTGGTGCCCATAGAAGTATGTGTGCTACAGCAGCAAATGGGCCTCGACTCAGCAAATGCCTACTGTGTTAGCAGCAGACCAACTCTTTTTGTTTGATCTTATTTATTCTCTTGTGTGTTTAATGTCTGCCTCATTTATTTTTCATGTAGGTATATAATGTATATATGTGTGTTGTTAATAAGTGTTTTTTTCTTCTTCTTCTTCTGTCACACACGAGTGTACAACTATGTTAATATTCTATTCATATAGCTAATCTTTACCAGATAAAGGGCTAAACAGGTCACACACAGACGAGGGCCGGTACTATGACCGGTTGCAGAAATGGCTACCTGATTTGCTGCGTAATTAACCACATACTTAGGTCATCCAATCAACTCTAGAAAAACGATGTGTCTACTGGTTTACTTTTGTAATGACTGCTATGGCCTAATGGGCAGATCTTAGTACTTCAGAGCTTTTCCGAACCGCAACATCACGGGTCCAAGTGGCCACAACGATAGCCTACCTTTGATAGCATCTCCTATGAAGAAGAAGAATGGGTGGACCATCGGTGTTAGTACTAGAGGTACTAGGTTTGAGTCCCAGCGAAAGGACTGGGTTGTTTGAGCTACCTACTGACTTATTTTTGTGTTAACCACCTCTGCGGTCAGGTGATCAACCTTCGGTGTCAGACCTTGAAGTCCCAGGTTTGAAGCTCAGTCAGATAAAGGTAGGGGCGAGGCTATTGGCTAGATGTAAGATATCCAGTGAGTGCCGCAGTAGTTTAGAATTCCTAGTTAAGTGCGGCTTCCACTTTCGGCCTTATCATCTTTTTAACATCAGGTGAGATGAACCCGTAAGAATGGAAAATAACTCAGGGTGCCTAGTGTAAGTTTTGTTTACTATTCGTATTCATTCGACTACGTTTACGAAAATTAGTATGGAATTGATGCAGCGCCTCCTGGCGACATACGAGCAGAGTTAAAATTTTGCCATACAACTTCTCGTTTTCGTTAACGTGATCGAAAGGCGAATGAAAGACGCACTAGGCACGCTGTTGTCTAGTTTAAATAATAATGGTCAGTATTGCGAACGTTCGCTCGAGGAGCTCGATAGCGCAGTGGTAAACGCGCCTGGTTTGCGAGTGCTGAGGTTAAACAACTTTCGCAAAGGCCGGTCATCGGATGGGTGACCAAAATTTATCAACTCAAGCTCCTCCGTGCTTCGGAAGGCACGTTAAGCCGTTGGTAACAACCACCAATCCGCACTGGGCCCGCGTGGTGGTTTATGGCCCGTTCTCCCTATCCATCCATAGGGAGGCTCGTTCTCCAGCAGTGGGGACATAAAATGAGCTGATGATGATGATGATTGCGAACGTATTCCGTTCATTTCTTCTTTAATATTTGTTCGCAATAAAATTGCGTAAAGCACATTTATACCACACACACACATTTCATAAAAGAAATAAATGAGTTAGTAGAACTCGTTCCAAGAAATATAATTTCGTTATTCATTGAAACGTATTTGCGACAAAGAAACGTATTCGTTTGAATTTCCTCCAAAGTAGTTTATTTTGTTCCGCAAATGAAAAGAAAATTGTAACATTATCATAATAAAACTTCAGGTTAAGTTACTGTGCTTTTGTTGAATAATACAAGGAACCAATAAAAAAACGTCTTTTCTTTTTACTGTGCGCATTAGCATTTATTATATCTTAATTTAAAGTAATAGAAAGTTATTTGAAGATTCACATAAACAAGTTATAATATTAAAAGTAATACAATATTCAGTTTTTTATGTATAATAAACACTACGGCGAGTGTTAAACTATCATAGTCACATTAGAAAAAATATGATTAACAAGGTTAAAATCTTCTTAATAATTTATGAGAAATAATAAATTGATCCACAAAAAAATTGTAGGCTAGCACCTAAATTGGTAAGTTAGCATCTAAATAGTAGTTTAGGTGCTAACTTTGTATTTTTAGGTGCTAACTTAGTATTTTTGCGGGTTACGTTAGGTTACTTTGGTGATCGATTAAATACAACCCATAATTTATTATTCCTGGGTTCAATACCCAAGTCGGACAAAGTGTGTTTCGGATTTATCGAGTAGAAAATTTTACTATATATATTAGTGATGGTTTTATTTCGATGATGTAGGTTTATGCCCAGCAGTGGGATAGTATTTATATACTACCCCATAGTTGGAAAAAGCGCAGGGCCAAACTAATAAAAAATATCTTCATTATGTTTTGACAGTCTAATCTGAATTCACCAACGGTTGTGAAATTGCTAAGTGAGACATTTCGTGAAGTACCCTTGCCCTTTGAATGGTCACGGTAAGCAGACTTACAGTTCACAAAGACCTCCTCACAATATACACGCACTATGTAAACGAGGGATCTCAATAAAACAGCTTTGGCATAACTTTTTATGTCCAAATCCCCATTGACGGGGAAAGTTGGTACATAATAAATTTGCGACCGAATTCCCTATGCAAATGCCATGTCCCATCTGTGGCTATTTGGTACGGAGATACAAAACTTTTCGGGTGACTGATGTATTGAAATTAATGTCCCCGCTGACTTCGTAAATTGCGTAACAGAATTTGGGGTTGCGATCGTGCGAGTTCAGTTGCTTTCGTAATGTCGTGTCATTGGAAGGGTGACCGAAGTATGATGTTCAAATAATTTTAAACGCAAATTTTGTTGCGAACTTTAATATTTGTAAAAATATTATGATCGGATGTTAGTGACGGTAGTTGTTGACATTGAATGGGCGCCTTTGGCTTACAAAGTAAAAAGTGTTGAATAATTTCGGCGGGCTAGTTAGAACCACGATAGCTCAATTGGAAGAGCACCTGACCCGGAATGTCAGAAGGGTGCAGGTTCAAATCCTGCTCGTGGGAATTTTTTCAACATTTGTGTTTTCGAAGTATGATGGTTTTATTTAATGAATTTTTCAAAACACATTTACAATTTAATACAATATTAGGATTTGTAAGATGCACAATGTAGCCCGGGTTTGTGATAACCAACCCGCAATTGGCAAGCGTGGTGTTATAGCTAATACCTTTTTGGTGTAGCGAGCGATGACTTGATTTCTTGGAGGGTTTTGTTCAGCAGTTTGACAGATTATTTTTACGTAAGTAACATTTGACGACCTCCTTGGTCGAGTGGCTTGCACACCGGTTTTCATGGTGTCGCTATCTCTGAGGTCCCGGGTTCGATCCCCGGTCGGATCAATTTAGAAATACCTGTTTTTCTATATTGTTTCGGGTCTGGGTGTTTCCTATGTATAATAAGTATGTATTTAAGTATATTAAGTATGTTTATCCGTTGTCTAGTTAACCATAAGTATAACGAGTTTCTTAAGGAAGCTTTTCTTGGGGCTAGATAATTGGTGTGAGTGTGGGAAACATTTATTTATTATTATTTATTTATTATTATCATCCTTTTTCAGATTCTGTGGCACACTTGTAAATACGGCACATAAATATGAAAAATTATTTTTATTATTTGAAAATATATATAATTTATATTTCTTTTATGTGTGTTAGTCAAAGTTTCAACAAACAAGTCATGTTTCTTTTCTATTCTAATCATTTATTTATTTATTGGATTACCGACATGTAGGTATTTAAGGTTACGAAAAATAAGAATAAAAACGTTTTTTCTCTTAGCTCTTACATCACAGCATGCATTAAAACAAAATTAAAAAATAAGAAACAAAAATCAATTAAATTATAAACACAAAATTAAAAATTTTCAATTTATACTACAAAATCATAAAGTAAAGTGACTACTTGCGCCCAAACACATTTATCTTTCACAAATCATGAATTATCGTATTGTTCTAGTTGCTGATCTTTAAAAACATCCGAGTGCTAAACATAAATATTAATTACTAATAGATTAATAATATATGAGACGGGACATCCTCAAGACAGTCGCTGTCTACTTTCGTTTAATGGCTTAAGTCTGGTAGTACAAAGAAGAAACTGAAGCGATTGATGATATACAAGTCAGAACTAGTCAATTGAATCAATTAGCCCCTAATCTGTCCTAGAGCTGGGCAAAGACTTGCATCATTGAAAGCAAGTTATCTTTACAATTTATGGGTAATGACGTCATTAATCACCGCGTTTTCCAAATGCGAGTTGGTAATCACGAACCCGCGTTTTCTTTGTTTTTTTTTTTCGAAAAATGCGAAACATTTCGTCCGACCTGGAAATTGAGCGTTTTTAAAGATAAATACTTATTTTTATAAAATGACAGGCAAACATAGACACACTTACATCTTTCCTTATTATATCAGTAACACTAGCTGTGCCCGCGGTTTCATCCGCGTTAATTAGCGAACAGTCTATTAAAAAACTATTTTATTTTCCCGTTTTTGTAACATTTTTCATTGCTGCTCCATTTCTATTCGCCTTAGCGTGATGTAATATAGCCTATAGCCTTCCTCAATAAATGGACTATTCAACACAAAAATAATTTTTCAATTCGAACCAGTAGTTCCTGAGATTAGCGCGTTCAAAGAAACAAACTCTTCACCTTTATAATATTAGTATAGATTGTATGAAGATTAAGAAAGAGTGAGGTCTCCTATCACAGATATCATCATTACCATTAGTAATAGCTTATCTTATGTCCCTACTATTAGGGTGTGAGCATTCCTTAGGGATGGAAACACCACTAAGAGAATGGGGCATAAACCAGCACGCGAACCAGTGTAGCGAGGCGTGGTGTTACGCAAGCAAGACCGAGTTAATGCAAGTTAGGCCGAGTGTCTGTTACTGCTAGTTGGCAATCGTCATCTGACTCGAACGCCTCGGCTGTACTTAGGATTGCCATCTTTTTTTTTGCAAATAAAGTACACACGGCGACAGATCAACGTATCCAAAACTGTCAAATTTCTACAATCAATTTTGAACTTTATTGTTTGGCTATAAGGATCAATATTCATTGGAGAAATTTGACAGGTTTGGGTAGGTTGATCTGCCGCCGTGTGTACATTGGTTATTAAAAGGTAGAAAAAAGTAAATTGTGTTAACATAAAGTACGATTATTTATTTCGCTTAATGTTATGTTTGGGCACTCATTGTCTATTAATCGTGTAAATTTTTAGTATTAGTATTTCTTTGTAATGACTGTTACGTGCCAAAGCAAATAAAATAAAAATAGTTAAATACATACTTCTCATTGCTTTCAGCAACTTTTAACAAATAATTGTCACTGCTAAATAGCTGCACAGCAACTTTTTTTGTGTTATAAATATGTAAAAAGAATCCCAGAGAACTAAAATATGTGAAATAAAGTATAGTCGCGTACTTTATTGTTCTCATGGAGTATAGCCAAGTACAAACATGTACCCCTGGGAATTGAACCCGGGACCACTGTGTCTGAGAACGATGGTCCTAGCCTCTAGGCTATCTAGGTCATCTATGACAGCGGCGGTTATTTTCCTATAACAATAAATACGAATACGCACGCTACCGCTTATGACTTAGTACTTTGGAGAAATTGCGCACGCGCGCGTGTGTGGTGTAATGCAAATCGGCGCACGCGCAGTCACTGCTTTCTACGCTTCTTCAGTTTCGACTCGTTTGCTTTTGCTTTTAACGATATGACATTGACACCGGCCAGTCCCACATAAGGTACTAAGGAAACTTCTAAGCGTGTGAAAAGAATTTGCAAATATTGAAACTATGTGAAATGTTCCAAGCGTGAATGATGTTAAACAATGTTGTGTAGTCAAGGAATGTCAAGTGTATTTGTCATTCTCATTTGTATTTATTTCTACTTGCAAATATGCTCGTGACTCCGTTCGCAGATTCGTAATTTCTCCAGTACGAAACGGATAGTATGACACTTCACTGTGCTCCAACTATATTGTTAAATTAAACCTGCATCAGTTGTCGTCGCATCTGGATTCCATATTCACTTAACATCAGATGAAATGGAGTCATTTGCCGTGCTACGTATAAAAAAATTAAAACATGTAGTATCCTTCTTTAAAACTCAATGTTGATGTCAAAACATGCTTTTTTTTTCTTTTTTTTTTATTAATAGCACGGCAAATGACTCCAATTCACCTGATGTTAAGTGAATGTGGATTCCAGATGCGACGACAACAGGTGCAGCGTGAAAACAACGCAACATCAGTTATCCTCACTTTGCCGGCCCACAAGGTGCCTCTTCACGCCTCGTTTGAAGGACTCCATATCATAGGAAGGAGGGAAAACGTGTGCTGGCAAACTATTCCATGCTTTGGAGGTGCGACAAAAAAACGAGTCACCAAATTTCTTAGTGCGCGATGGAATATTTGAGACAGTGAAGCGGTGACTCCGGAGAGCAGCACGTGTACTCCTATGGAGGAAGGGAGAAGGTGGGGTGAGGTCAAAGAGTTCTTCAGAGCACTCGCCGTGGTATAAGCGTTAAAACACACTGAGTGACGCAATATCTCTACGCAATTGCAGATTGCAGATTACTAAAAATAAATAAAGCATATTTTACTAAAAATATGCTCTTGCTTTGCATAATAAATATAATAAAAAACCTAGCCGTTAGGCACTGGTAGTACATCTTCTGATTTAGTACACAGTTTTGGGTATTTACTTCTAAAAGATTTTGCACATTTTAAAAATGTAATCGAGGAGCTCGATGTGCAGTGGTTAACGCGCCCCGTCTGTGAGTGCTGAGATTAAGCAACTTTCGCAAAAGCCGGTCATCGGATGGGTAACCAAAAAAAGGCAAAGGCATTCTGTGGGATCTTCACAACCACCGGTTTTGTGCTGCTCGCATCCAGCGGCTTCTTACTCTTTTTCATCTTGTTAATTGTATTTAACATAATTTTAGCCTAGTATAAAAATAAATAATATATAATAGCGGGAAGCCGCTGGATGCGAGCAGCACAAAACCGGTCGTTGTGGAGATCCTTAGGGGAGGCCTTTGTCCAGCAGTGGACGTCTTTTGGCTGAGATGATGATGATGATGATGATAAAAATAAATTACATTACATTACACATAAACAAATACAGTACATGTTAGTAATTAATTACATTAAATAAATACAGTATTAATTTGTTTTCCAAATGCCTTTTAGGTCATTTGCCGAGCTGTCTATAAAAGAAGCCTCCCATTATCAAGATAACCATAATTGGATATCCACTTAGAGTTATTTCTTGTCTTATCTAATAATTCTTTACTCTATGTCGGCTCTCAAAATAAAGAAAAGCTAGGTACTATTCATGTAATAAGTTCTAAGTAACTGCCACAAACTATAACTTTTTGCTTAAAATAAAGTCAACTAACCTGACCTTATTTAATTTTTCATAAAGAAACCATAATTTTAACATTATTGAGCCATGATAGCATAGTTCATAGTGCACCTGGCTCGGCATGTTATGAGTTAATTTACTTGTGTATGCCTCCAGTTAAGTAAAAAATTGCTACAAGCTTTTATTGCTAGATTCGGTTAGACAACCAGCCTTACTGTGAGCAGGCCGAAAGCACTTAGCAGTGTGCACGTCGATGTAAATGACACCCTTAATGACCCTTCGTCAATGGAGGTATCTTGTGTGAGAACAGTCAATATATTATTTCGCCATCTGAATTATATACCTAGTTATATTTTTTTATATCGAAGAGTAGGCGAACGACACCGCTCTACCGTCCTCCTAGACAAGTAGCAAAACGCTAATAGAAAAGAAATTAGTGCTTTCGTCAGCCTTTCCGGTAGCATTATGGTCAGTGCAGCCGCCCGTATTGCGGAAGACCCAGGTTCTATTCCTGGTTGGGTCGGGTAGGCATTTAATTTTTTCACTGTATTTTATAAATATTTAGAAAATAAATTAAATAGACTGATTATTGTATGGGATTGACATAAACGTCATTTAAAGTATCATTGGCTTATGTCAATCCCGTACAATAATCATTCTATTTGATTTATATTTTACTAGCTGACCCGGCGGACTCCGTACCGCATTTCTTTTTTTTTTTTCTTCTTTTTTAATATACCCTATGTTACTCAGCGCTAATGTATCATTCTAATAGTAAAAGAAATTTTTAAATCGGTTCAGTGGTTTTTAAATTTATTCGTTGCAAACATACATAAATACAAACGGATTATGCGATCGATTACACAAACGAGATTCATCCTATTCGTGATTCCCATAAAATGTGGATTCCACACAACTGCAGTTTACTACATTCGTGATTCTACACAGCCGTTATTTTAACGCAATCGGGATTCTTCCTATTCGTGACTCTACACTTTATGAGTTCATCGCAACTCATTCGTAATTCCACTCCATTAATAATTTTTATCGTAATCAATAAATTTATACTATCTCTGTCTATAATTCGTAAGAAAATAAAATATAACAATTTTTTTTTCATTATTTACTAACCTCATTGTTAATATCAAATAAAGAATCCATTTCTCATTAACATTTAATGTTACATGTTTATACACAAAGGATTCCTCTTTATAATATTAGTATAGATTTAGTTTACCACCTCGACCCTGAATCAAGTTTGTATAAACATTAAAAGATGGCTGACCAATAAACACGACCTCTCACGAATCAGTGAAAGTGCCCTCATATTTGAGAGACGCATCCGTTAATGACTCGTTTCCGTGACTACATTTCTGTTTTCGAACCGAACACGTCATTATTGACAATCTTACAGTCTGATCTTACTTTGTACAGACAACGGCCAAAGTAACTGATGATTGATCAAGTTTTAAGTATAAAGCAGTATGACGAAGACACCGAGGAGCTCGATGGCACAGTACTTAGTTTTAACCGCCTCTATGGTCTTGTGGCTAAGACCACCGGCTTAGACCCAGAGGACCCGGGTTCGTTTCCCAGCGGGGGGTACATGTTTGTGTACTCGGTTTGGTTGGTGGTAGGGCTTGTTTGTCCGCCTGGCTAGCTACCACCATCTTATCTAAATATGTCGACATAACATCAATGTTTGTAGCATTGTTGTGTTATGGCAGCTAGAGATAAGATAGCCAGTGCCTCACTAGTTGAGGATCCCGGATGAAGTGCGCTTCCATCATTGGCCTTATCATCACTTAACATCAGTAGAGATCAAGGCACTGTGCTTACCCGTTAATATTAAAAAAAACATAACGCGCCCGGTCGTAAGCAACTTTCGCAAAGGCCGGTCATCGGATGGGTTACCAAAAAATCTCATCTTGAGCTTCTCCGTGCTTCGTAAGGCACGTAAAGCCGTTGGTCCCGGCTGCATTAGCAGTCGTTAACAACCACCAATCCACACGGGGCCCTCGTAGCGGCTTATGGCCCGTTTTCCCTGTGGTGTTTCCATTCATAGGGAAGGGTCGTGCCCCAGCAGTGAAGACATAAAATAAACTGATGATGATGATGATAATGATGATGAACATCTTAAACTTTTTAATCGCAAATCGAGAAACTTTATATTACTAGTGCCGACTAGTACTAGTACTAACTAGTTTCGACTGCAGTTACATTACAAAAAAAAAACAACTAACACTCTCGAAACTTAATTTTGTAGTTTAGAAACATCATCTACTTTTGCTGTTAACTGTTGTATAATCAAACAGATTTAAAATATAAAACAATTGCCACCATCGGCTATAACGTTCAATTTCCTTTGGCACAAAAACTTCTCGGTGTTGCAAGCCAGCCGTGAACATCTCGAGCCGTGATCCGTGAGTAAACGACAGCTGTTAATGTATAAAGCAATTGTATATAATAGTATATAACAATAATTCCTTCATATAAAATCCTTGAGGAGCTCGATGGCGCAGTGGTTAACGCGCCCGGTCTGGCAAGTTTCGCAAAGGCCGGTCATCGGATGGGTGACAATAAATATATTATCTCGAGCTCCTCCGTGCTTCGGAAGGCACGTAAAGCCGTTGGTCCCGGCTGCATTAGCAGTCGTTAATAACCACCAATCCGCATTGGGCCCGCGTGGTGGTGTATAGCCCGTTCTCCCTATCCATCCATAGGGAAGGCTCGTGCCCCAGCAGTGAGGACATAAAAATGAGCTGATGATGATGATGATGATGATGAATCCTTTCTTTATTTTAGTAAGTACTACTAAGTTAGTACCACATAATAAGGAGGAGAGGAATAAGGAGAATCACACAGGGTAATCTTAAAACATACCGTGCTCGAGCAACGCATACACAGACAACCTCCCCACAGACACGGAATGTTGCAACAGCTGCGCTCGGACTGTTCTGAGCTGTTCTGAGATCCGTGAGAGAGTATATGTGTGCGTTACTTTAGCGCGGTATGTATTAAGCTTACTTTCTGTGGGTCTCTTTATTATACGACTGCCAAAAAAAGGAGTGTTATGTTTTCAGGCTTCATGTATGTATGTATGTGATGTTTCTTTATTCCACCATAACTTCTAAAAGCCTGAACCGATTTAGATAAATAAGATATCGTTACAATCCTTGCATCGTTCCGACTAACATGGGCTAGTAAAAATTTGGAAATTCAACCTCTATGTGGGTAAAATAGGGGATGAAATTTTGTATGATGAAAATTCGTCATTATTGGAGTTACGAGACTAGAACTTGATGTTTAGCATGATATCTGTAGAGGTTAATTTTTGTTTCTTCTTGTATAAAAATGCTTACAAATTAAATTACCTAGCATGACATATTTTATTAAAATTAAACTTATCATTAAAAGGTACAAAAAATAAATAAATAAAAAAAAAAAACATGATTGCCGTGACAATAAAGGCAAAAAACAAGATGTCATGTATTTCTTTATCTCTATTTTTAGTTGGGACCGCTTTGCGGAATACTTATACCGACTGCCATGAAAATTTCAGTTTTATTAATCAAGCAGTTTTGATTTTTTATATATAGTCAGTGAGTGAACATAGTAGTGAGTGACATTTCACTTTTATAAATAAAGATAAATAAATACCTTCATAGATAATATTACATTTTGTGGGTCTCTTTATTTTGTGCAAGTACTAAGAAGCAATATTTTGCAGGTCTTGGAAGTCATCGCTACAAATTATGGGCATTCCACAAATCCAAAACACTTTGCACGATCTGTTAATTTAATTTGAACGATGTGTTATTTCAATGTATGTTTTATTTGTGCAATAGACCTTCCGGATCAGGCCGAGCGCTACGCCAGTCGGCCACTAGGTATACCCCACTATGGCGTCAGGTTAAGAAGGCTGCATTTCATTTTACACCGCAAGAAAAGAGAGCCTAGGTAATCCCATTGGTGGATTTTACCTTGCACAGCTCTGTTTGAAGAGCGGCCTAAGGTACAAATTCCTTTGGCACAAAAGCTTTGGTGTACCACGCCAGCCGTGTCATCCTATCAGTGGCAGCCTTTATGTCAAAGCAATGGTCAATACAAAAAATCCCTAAATAACATTATTCAGTAAAACTCAGCCGTCCTTAGAGTCTCTTTTCGACCTAACTCGTTTCCGGCCGGATTTCTGCCCTTTTCGGAGAATACGATTGAATACACAACACTGCTGTACCCTGGAGAGTTAATAATTCTTGAATTTTGGGACGCGTTTGATAATGTGTTGATTAAGGACGGGCTTGGTTCATTGATGTAGATTTGCCTTATAGAAGTTTCTATTTTTACAAACTTTTATGAGACTAACTTAGCAAAAATATAGCAAAAAAGTTACAAATATGGCTAAAAACGAATTGTTTTTTTTACAATTAAAGACTAAAAGAAAGCTTACTCTTGTATATGTTTTTTATAATGTAATTTAGACTGTAATTTCAATGTACAATAAAGGATTATAATTATTTATATACAAAAATTTACATGAAATGAAAAGTTATGTGAGGAGCTCGATGGCGCAGTGGTTAACGCGCCAGGTCTGCGAGTGCTGTGGTTAAGCAACTTTCGCAAAGGCCGGTCATCGGATGGGTGACCAAAAATGTATCATCTCGAGCTTCTCCGTGCTTCGGAAGGCACGTTAAGCCGTTGGTCTCGGCTGCATTAGCAGTCGTTAACAACCATCAATCCGCACTGGGCCCGCGTGGTGGTTTATGGCCCGTTCTCCCTATCCATCCATAGGGAAGGCTCGTGCCCCTGCAGAGGGGACATAAAATGAGCTGATGATGATGATGATGATGAAAAGTTGTGTTACAAAATTTATCAATTTGTCTTTTTACCAATATCTTTCTATGTTACAATTGGGTTGTCTTATCGCTTTAAAGCGATGTCTTTTAAAAAACAGACTAATGAAAGAATTTGGACTCTATATTATCGGAGGTGGGGAAAGTTTGAGCGTATACCTAAGTGATTAATAATAAAGTAAATAAAATGGTAATAGTAATATTTACTAGGTACTTATTTTTTTTTGTTTTTTACTTGTTGTGGTTCTCTTTTATATTTTGTTTTTATTTGTTATGGAACTTTCAAACCGTTGGCATAATGACATTCATAAGAGCTACTTGTAGCTTAAACTGTATATGATTTTAAATTTACATAATTAAAACAACGCATTGCTTAAATTTCATAAGGGGGGTATATTTGCCGTAATCGCCACGCTTGGCAGGCGGGTTGGCGATCGGGACTGAGACGTGGTCGCTCACTATGGGCCTTATCAGAAGGCTCAAGGTCACTCAAAGATCAATGGAGAGGGCTATGCTCGGGGTTTCTCTGCGAGATCGAATCAGAATTGAGAAGATCCGCAGAAGAACAAAGGTAACCGACATAGCCCGAAGAGTTGCTAAGCTCAAGTGGCAGTGGGCAGGGCACATTGCTCGCAGGACTGATGGCCGCTGGGGCGGAGCAGTCCTCGAGTGGCGACCGCGTACCGGAAAGCGCAGTGTGGGCAGGCCTCCAACAAGGTGGACCGACGATCTGGTGAAGGACGCGGGAAGCCGCTGGATGCGAGCAGCACAAAACCGGTTGTTGTGGAGATCCTTGGGGGAGGCCTTTGTCCAGCAGTGGACGTCTTTTGGCTGAGATGATGATGATGATGATGATTGCTTAAATATTCATAATTCGAAAATTGGTTAAAAAATTCTTCAACTTGGCCTGAACCTGTACTCCTTACTCTTGAACAGTGCACCGCTCGAATCACGCTACTAATATTTTCCCGATCCAATCTGAACCCCTCGGAGAATCTAGTAGGGCACGGGGACACGCACTAGTGCGTGATGTCGTTCCCTCTAGACAAAGTCTGACGGTGCTTTCTTTTCACACGGCTTGAGGAATCCTTTCAGTTTCTCGCCGTCCCCAAAAAAGCCCTGCTAGGCTACTCTTGACGCAAACTCAATCTCAATACAATTCCAATGCGATTAATATGTATCGATATTGGGATAAGTTTCGCAATTTCGGAACGCCCCATCTCGATAATAATTTGTTCACTCAATTTCCACGCAATTTAATTCCAATGTAGCGCTATTATCGCTTTGAGGAGTGCCATTTGAATTTTTTAGATTTGGGATTGGAATTGTATTGAGATTGAGTTTGCGTCAAGAGTAGCCTAGCTTAACGCTGAAAATGCCTAGTAGCAATCAGCAAACTCTCTCCAAAAAAAATTATAATAATAATAATATGTTTTTCAATAGTTTCTGAATTGTAAATTGCTTATAACAAAATTTGCGTAAAATTTACAAACATTCATTTTTAAAAATGATGTAATACAATAGAATATAACTCAATAACAGTTTAGAAAATACCAGTGACAGCATCAGTCTATCCTACACTTCGAAATTGCTTTACTTGAACGTCAGGAGCACTCAGCATGTTAAGTGATTCTATCACCATTCTTAGATGTTATTTGAATATTTTTAAATATTTTATAGAAATATCCTTGCTGTGAACTCTGGGCTATCAATATACATAGGTACTTTTTAGGGTTCCATAGCCAAATGGCAAAAAACGGAACCCTTGTGGATTCGTCATGTCTGTCTGTCTGTCTGTCTGTCTGTCTGTCTGTCTGTCTGTCTGTCTGTCTGTCTGTCTGTCTATCTGTCCGTATGTCAGCCACTTTTTTCCGAAACTATAAGAACTATACTGTTGAAACTTGGTAAGTAGATGTATTCTGTGAACCGCATTAAGATTTTCACACAAAAATAAAAAAAAACAATAAATTTTGGGGGTTCCCCATACTTACAACTGAAACTCAAACATTTTTTTTTTCATCAAACCCTTACGTGTGGGGTATCTATGGATAGGTCTTCGAAAATGATATTGAGGTTTTCAATATAATTTTTTTCTAAACTGAAAACTTTACGCGAGAGACACTTCCAAAGCGGTAAAATGTGTCCCCCCCCTGTAACTTCTAAAATAAAAGAATGATAAAACTAAAAAAAATAAATGATGTACATTACCATGCAAACTTCCACCGAAAATTGGTTTGAACGAGATCTAGTAAGTAGTTTTTTTTAATACGTCATAGAGTACGGAACCCTTCGTGCGCGAGCCCGACTCGCACTTGGCCGGTTTCTTACTATTTGGCTCACAAAACTGGTTACAATGAATTCCAGATTATGCTTAAAACTTATGTTACATTGAAACATACTAGATGTAAGCACAACATGGTTTTATTATACTAATCCACGAAAAAGTTTCTTACTGACTATTTGATTTGAAAAATTATGTTATTTACTTATTGAGTAACGCCTCGGTGGCCGAGAGCAAATCGCTCGGCCCGATACCCGATAGTCCTCGGTTTAACTCTCAGATCAGGCAAAAAATAACAGATTTTTCGATGCATAGCCTAGGTTTGTGATCACTAACCGCATTCGGCAAGCGTAGCGATGAGGCCATTACCAATCAATTATAGCTATGCGATGACTTGATGGTGAAGGCCTTCCATGATACTAAAAGCTATTCACAACGCAACTGAGACGGCGCGACTTTTTGGTCTAAAGTGTCGTTCAGCTCATGTAGTCGACTTGAAAAGAAAAAGATACCCTTTGATATGAAAATAGATGAGCTTCCAACATCACCCTCAGTATTTTTGAATATAGGACTCTTCAATAGATCGCCACCATACCCGGTTCTAAAGTCATCGGTCCAGCAAGCCAACACGACACTTTAAGCTTTCTCCGTCTACTTCTCCATTCAGGAACTACTTCAACAGTCATCGCCTTTACGCCAAATATCCTTCATAAGATGTGTGAATATCTCTCACTACACACAGTTTACTAGCGAAACTTATTTTTCTACCCTCCTTTTTATTAACCAACTTCTTAAAGGGAGATAATCAATTTGACACGAGATTTATTTCTGTGTTTTCTGGCCCAATTTGCATGATTCTTTTTTATCTTTTCGAATATTTATGTATCCGTGGTGGTTCCATTTAGATCGTAGATAGTGTCTGATGCTATGATAAATGAGAAACGACCAGCATTTCTCATAAAAATATGAGATATGAATAATTTAATTTGCACCAATACAGAATGAAGTTATTACGAAATATAAATGTAAAAGTAAATATTTCGTATTAAAGAGAACAAGCGAAGCAATTTAACTTCTGAGTATCATCTCAGTACCAAACTGAATCGTATTTAAAGTTTCATAACCATTCTAATCAGTTGAAGCAGAGATATATTAATCTTTTGGACAAACTTTAATTCCAAATGCCGATTGTAATTTCTCTTTGAAAACCAATTTCATTCATTATGATATAAATAAGGAACATACGCCTACACATCAGACTACCATATAAGCGCACTTCACCGTGAATCCTCAACTCAGTACCTACTGACGAACTAGCTATCTTATTTCTAACTGTTGTAGGGTCGGAACACAACAATGATGTTATAGAGACATACTTAGGTAAAATGGTGGTTGCTAGCCAGGTAAAAGCAAATAATTAAACAAATGAATTACGCGACAATGAGTTCTAGAAACTCGAGAGCTTTATAGATTTTATTTCATATATCTAAATAAATAATTTCTTCGATATCCTCAACTACTACTAAGGCACTGTAACATCACGTGCCTTTTGCTCTATTTCCTTGTATTGTGTTTAAACTTTTGATGTGAACTCGTAGTTTTTGGTTCGGTGCCAATTTCTAGATAAACTTGAATAATCTGCATAGACAAGTGTCCCTGCCTTAACGGATTAACTTGGCTTGCTACTGCTGGTATCTAACTAGGTGCTGGCTGTTTATGCAACACAGAGTTATGGTGACCGAATACCGCAGTGTTTTATGACAAAAGTTTATGACCAGCCAGTGATGGATGACACACGGGACACGGACGGACTGAGGACTCCTTATGGGACTCAACGTCACTCATAGAACATTGGAGAGAACTATGCTTGGGCTTTCTTTGCGTAGTCGAATCAGAAATGAAGAGATCCGCAGGAGAACAAAAATTACCAACATGCTTGAAGAGTTGCTAAGCTCAAGTGGCAGTGGGCAAGGCATATAGCTCGTAGGACTGATGGCCGCTGGGGCGGAACAGTTCTCGAGTGGTGACGCGTACCGGAAAACGCAGTGTGGGCAAGCCTCCAACAAAGTGGACCGACAATCTGGTGAAGGGTAGCTGCTGGATGCGGGCAGCACAAAACCGGCCGTTACGGAGATCCTTAAAGGAATCCTCTTTCAGCAGTGGAAGTATTTTGGCAGATGTGATGATGATGCTGAATTATAATTTATGTTGCAGGGCTTTGTATCAGCTATTTTAAATTTGTATTGTGAAATCTCGTGTGGTGAACTCTATTCTTGTTTGCCTTGTTTTGTAGGATAAAAAACCTATAGCGACACAGTATACAATATACATAATAAACCTTCGTCATGAATTGGTGTAGTTTTATTTAGTTAGTTGTTTCATTAAGTTTTGCATGTTAGTAATAGTCTGTGGTCTTACATTCACTCATACGTGAAAATTTAATGAGTTCCACTTTCAAGTCTCGAATACTGTGTTTGCATATAGCTGTTGTTTGTTACAAATAACATATGGGATTAGCTTGGCAAGCAACTGTTCTGTATATTGAATGCCGATTGGTATTTATGAGATGCAAAGTAACTTTTCTGTATCGATATAGGTATGTCTCTAGATTTGTGCCAAGAAAAGAAGCTGGTACACTCGTAAATATAAATTGATGTTTGTATATCGTTGTTTGTTGAAATTGGTAGTTAGCAATTTAAATATTTTCATGTTTAACTTAAAGCTTTAAAAAAAGCGACATGAAATATTTGCAACGAGACAAAAATTTTAAAATCTAGCTAAGTCAATATGAAAAGGGGTGCTACAAGGTTCGATACTGAGACCAATACTATTAATGTTATTTGTAAATAATTTTAACAATTAGTTGTACACAACTTTCAAAGATATTAAATTATACACTTCTGAAGCACATCGGTATGTGCTTCAGAAGTGTGAAATTTAATATCTATGATAATACTTGAGACACACAAGTTCTTTGTGTACCATTATCAAACTATGTATTTATAAAAAGCTCAAAGCTTTATATAGATTCTGATGGTTATATAAAAATAGCTGAATACTACATGCAAAGTCTAGATAATAAGTAAGACAAATCAAAGATTGCACATGTCGGATCTGTCTAATGTTTACGAATAGAAGCAGTCTAGGATCATTAAGTATGGTTCCGGTCGAAATTGGAAATAATAGATTGACGGTAAGATGATTTCATTTGTTCGTTGTTATGTTCTCAGAAATCTACGAGACAAAATTACTTCTAAACCTATTGTTTCTGCAGAAATCTATGATTCAGTTGAGTCACATTAGCGATACAGTACCAAGTTCTGTGGAAGCAATAATAGTTTGAATGTGGGTACAATATAAGTAAAGATGGCTTTTGGAACTACAAATGAGTTAGCAGAGAAAATAATTAGTGGACTAATCACACAAATAATGGATATTTATTTACACTTGTTTTGGGAAAGAAACAAAGAAAAAGTATTTAACAAAAACAAAATATACTAAAACATTACATACTCGTACTTAAAAGAAGAAGAGTTTGTAATGCATAGTGCTAGAAGTATTAGAAGCAGAAAAAACTATATTCTTATTTATTTGAAGACTGAATGCTGTTTGAGTATTCAAAAATCAAAAAATAATCTTTTTTTTAAATTTTGAAATTAATAAGCAACTACATTTTGGTGTCTGTTGTTCCAGAACAATGAATAATAAGTCTCGCCTTTATAAGATTTTCCTGAAGAGTTGTTCTCTCCACATTTTTTTTATATAATTATATGTCATTCAATTAATCAATATGTCAATATCATATTTCATAATTATAATGTTGTAATTAAGTATTTAATACTTTTCTTATTTTCAATTGCGTTGCAAACTTTTGACGAAGCGTATTTTTTTTAATAATCATTTTTGGTAAGCTAACTTGAAATGCTCAGAAAGTTCAAGTCGCACAAGTAGAATTTCTCCCAAAAACTTTTTCACAAAATTCATTTAGAAAAGTAAAACTTTTGGCCAAAGCATTTCATTACAATAATTTTTACATTATGAATTGTACAGATGACGAAGCCAAATCATTAATAACAAGAAGATTAATGGTAGTGTTAACCTTTATTGATAGCTAAGTGTTACCCGATTTCTATGCAAAGATTAATTAATCTTCATCAATCGACGTGGTTTAGGTTAATGTATATTGTAACAGTTACAGGTACCTACGCACCTCGGAAATCACGTATTTGTGAGAAATTAAATAGTTGTAAAACACAAATGAGGAGCTCGATGGCGCAGTGGTAACCCACTTAGTCCGACAGAGTGTTACAACACCTCTAAAAATATTATATAGATGTATCCTAATTTGATACTTTTAAAGATTCATTTACAACAACACACACACGCCTGGTCGGTCTAAATGGGTTTTAACGCGCTCGGTCTGCGATTGCTAAAGTTAAGTTACTTTAAATGCCTATCGTCGGATTGGTGGCCAAAAATTTGTCATATCGAACGCTTTCGTGCTTCGGAAGGCACGTTGTTCTCGGTTGCATTAGTACTCATTACTAACCACCATTCCGCACTGGGCCAGTGAGACTATAATATTCAAGTAAACGAGGAGGTATTCCTCGAAGCGCTCCCATTTTGGAGCGCTCCCAACGAAGCGCCCCAAAACTATTCCTCGAATCGCTCCTTTTAATAACTGTTAATAAAAGGAGACATTCAAAACATTTGTTTTATTTTAAAGGTACTTTTATATTAATTATGTACTTTGCTATAGTAAAACAGTCATGATCTATATAAAGTTGATTAAAGTCAATTTTGTACTTACACTATGCACATTTTGCGATCGACAGTACCAATGATTAAAGATTTAAAAACACCAAACTGACCACTATTTAAGAACCTCTTACGTACCTGAAAACAAAGAAAACATTTATTAGTAAAACCACCTATTTGGTCTAGTGGTAACACGTGCGTAGGTTTGACAGAAAACAAAGGGCAGAGTTTCGATTCGAAAAAGGGAAATATGACTTTAGAGGTGATGATGACGATGAAGATGATGAAGATAAAGATGATGAAGATAGTCGAGCATTCCGATTGAAGTGAGCTTCTAACTTCGACCTTATTATAACATACAATAAAGTAAAATGCATCAAAAACCCATCATAATTAATGTTTTAGAGATTTAGCGTAAAACGGAACGCACCTGATTAAAATTGTTAATGGGTTCTAATTAATTATGAGACTTTCTGGATCCCAAAAAGGGTAGTCTTAAGCTTTTTATCTTAATTATGAAATTAAATTAAATATATTAAAGTACCTATAGAGCGTTGTTTTTAAAACCTCATTAAAAAATAACAATGTGAGTAAATCTCTTCAGATATCATCATCATCACCAGCTCATATAATGTCCCACTGCTGGGGCACGAGTCTGGATGGAAACACCAATGGGAGAACGGGCCACTATCCACCACGCGGGCCCAGTGCGGATTGGTGGTTGTTAGCGACTGCTAATGCAGCCGGGACCAACGGCTTTACGTGCTTTCCGAATCCTGGAGCTTGATATGATAAAATTTTGATCACCCATCCGATGACCGGCCTTAGTTGAAAGTGGCCCCAGCAGTGGGGACATACAATGAGTTGATGATGATGATGATGCACACACAATTACATATTTAGTTAGTTTATTAAAGTAAATAGCCGATTTGAAAAAAGACAAAGTGATGAAAAAATTCCATGATCGGGATTCGAACCCGCACCCCATGACATGCCGGCTCAGGTGCACTACCAACTACGCTATACGCAACTTACACAACTATACGAATTACGCAACAATATTTGCGTAAATTTATATGTAATATTATATGTTACTGCGGTCTCACCCGCGTTAATTAGCGACTGTTCCACACCTATTAGTCATAGCGTGATGTAATATAGCCTATAGCCTTCCTCAATAAATGGACTATTCAACACAAAAAGAATTTTTTAATTCGAACCAGTAGTTTCTGAGATTAGCGCGTTCAAACAAACAAACAAACAAACAAACAAACAAACAAACAAACAAACTCTTCAGCTTTATAATATTAGTATAGATAATCGTAAATAGCCTATATAACTGTCCCACTGCTGGGCAAAGGTCTCCATCATTGAAATCAAGTCATCACTACAATTGATGGGTAATGGCTTAATCACCACGCTTGTCAAATACGGGTTGGTGATTACAAACCAGGGCTATTAATCGAAAAATCCGAACTACACTTTGCCCGACCCGGGAATTGAACTTGGTACTACGGTGTTGGGCCAAGCGCTTTGCCGCGTGGCTACCGTGGCTTTCGACAATATGTAGAATAGAATAGAATAGAATTAGAGAAGAGAAGAAGATATTTATTAGTGACACAACACAAATGACATTACTACATAAAATATACGAGTAAAATATACGATAATATTTATTTTTATTTTTTATTTATTAGGATAAACAAACAGTGACAAATTACAAATATTTATGAGATATACAATGACAACTATTAAATTTGAGACCAACTCCGATTTCCACATTTTACATTACAAATTTATATTAAAGAGCAGTACGTACGATATGTTCGATCAAACCGTAAGTATTTGTTTTTTTTTATACAATTAAAAATACAAGCACGCAGATTACTAACTATAATACCCAATATATCAAGGATAGTTCTTCCTATCCACAGGGAAGGCTCGTGTCCCCGCAGTGGGGACGTGAAATGAGCTGATGATGATGATGACTATACGAGTTTAATTTATTAGAAAAGAAAGGTACGTATATATATAATATAATTTTAAGAATGACTAACTGACCATCTGTGTTCCGTTTCAGAACGCGATGTGAAAGTGAAATGGTTTCACTTTCGTCAGAAGCCAATATGAATGGAGAAGCGAAATGGAAAGAAAGGTAAAATATAGTGTTTGTTTGAAAAATACACATACGTCATCTTTTACTTAATATAATAAAGCTAAAGGTTTCATTTATCGTTTGAACGAGCTAATCTCAATATAGAACTACCAGTTTGATTGAAAAATATTTTTTGCATTTTATAGCCCAGTTTTCGTGAAAGGCTATTATAACATCACGCTAAGACAAAAAAAAAACCGGCCAAGTGCGTGTCGGGCCACGCGCAGTGAAGGGTTCCGTAGCCCATCTCAAGAATGCGGACTCTGAGAAGGGCTTTTATGAACATTTATTTAACGATGGCTCATATACTTAAATGTAGATGCTACCGGTTTCACACACCTGACAATGTTATTTAAGTAGTTCCCAATGAGGAATTTGTACTGCGCCAAGTACATTTTATAAATTGGTCGACTGTTACTCGTAAACTTGTAAAGCCTACTTAGCCATCGCTTCACTCAACCATATCTTAGGGAACGTACGACCCGACGCACATGCCACCACCGCACTGACGTGAACCTAAGCCTAGCACAAGCTTTCTGGGTAGGTTATCAGGACTGTTATAAATGTGTTGATAGCGCATAAGCAATATCTTGTTGTACAATAGGTTTAAGGTCTTATAAAATAAAACATTTTATTAAGACTTTGTACTGAGAAGAATCGGCAAGACGCTGTAAACGCTTCTTGCCTTGCACTCAGCAAGGACTTTTGGACTGCTGAAGGTCGCGGGCAGCCGCTGGATGTGAGCAGCATAAAACCGGTCGTTGTGGAGATCCTCGGGAGGCCTCTGTCCAGCATTGGAAGTATTTTGGCTGAGCTGATTATGATGATGATGATGATATTGGAAATCATCCTGTAGGAATTTTCCATTACAAGTCAACACATCTATAAATATATAAATCTTCTGTGCTTGTGCTTCTGTTTTTATGTTATTGAACTCCTTCGGCTGGACTGATTTGGATGAAATTTTCTGTGTGTTCAAGTGGATTCGAGAATGGTTTAGATATACAATTGGACCCGGTAGGTGGCGCTGCTATAGGGTCCATCATGGGATACGATACGGGTATTCCTAAGCGGACGAATGATATGTTTGTTTTGTTGTCATGGAAACTGTCAAAGCGGTACGAAGTCCGCCGGTCAGCTAGTAAATTATAAAATCGGTCAATCGCTTTAACCACACGGCCACCGAGACTTTGAATATAATTATGTTAGTATCGGCACAAGATAAGGACACTGCAGAAGGTAAGTTTCATACGCGTTCTTTGTCGTGTTTTCGAAAATAATTATGATCGAATCTAAATTATACAATCGTGTATTTGAGCAAGCAACTTCCAGTTAAATATAATATATAATAAATATATTTATATAATAATATAATAAATACATTCCAGATTCGTGTCATATTATAGTTTTAAACTATTCGCCGAAAGTTGGTGTATATTTTCAGTGTGTCGCCTTAACTTCTGGGTCTCCATATTGTGGTATCGGAAAGTTCTAACACTTTCCAGACCGCGAAGGAGCAATCACCATTATTATTTTGTCGGCCATTAATCATAGTGAGACATAATGAGTTGGGAAGTATTGCATTGTGTTTTTGGTCATTCATTCTTTCACCATTCGTGCTTCGAAAGGTTGATTGGGCTAATGACCTTTCTTCTTTTATTTGTGTGGGACTACTGACCATTAGACTGCTGACGTAAACCCTGTATGTGTTTTCGTCTGTCTACTCATTATTATTTAGTTGTATTGTACAATTAAACTATTAAGCCACCCGGGACCCCAGAGCTAGCAGCTACTTGGGCCAGCGTCTAAGCATTGCTATCCAACGTGGTAAGCTGCTAGCTTACTAGGAACCCTGCCTGATGGGGATGATTTGGGGCATTTTTTTATTTATAGTTAGAAGTCATCATCTCAGCAAAAAGACGTCCACTGCTGGACAAAGGCCTCCCCCAAAGAATGGGGGGTATTTGCCGTAATCGCCACGCTTGGCAGGCGGGTTGGCGATCGCAGTAAGTTGAGAGTTAACCTCAGAGAGACGCTGCTGCCCATCCTCTGGAATGGTCCCTTAGTTGGCTTTTACGACACCCACGGGAAGAGATGGGGTGGTGCAATTCTTTATCCCCGGCACCACACAGGGCAAGTTAGTAGTAGTTATAGTTTATAGTTTTTTATAAGTTTATTTTTAAATAAAAACACAAATGTTGAATTAAATTTCCACGAGCAGGATTTGATAGCTCAATTGGAAGAGCACCTGACCCGGAATGTCAGAAGGGTGCAGGTTCAAATCCTGCTCGTGGAAATTTTTTTCAACATTTGTGTTTTATAATATTTGAACATTTAATTTTAAGTAGTTAAATTAATATGTTGTTATTGACTTTATGATTTACAAACTATATATTTGCAATAGCGGCAAAAGGAAGCTGTCAAAATGATTATATGTTACAATTGATTTGATCGTATTAGCTTTTTAGATGAGTTGTTTTTTATTTTTATGATACCATGTAAGTAATTAAATAATTTTCAAATAATGTTTTATACTCGATTCTTTTCGATCTCGATGTGTTTTAGGCATGCTGTCTTCATATACCTTGGAAGTGCAATCTACCAATGTTTGTACAAGCTGTAAATGCCATGTAAACGCTGTAATTCCGTTTTGTGTAGCTAATAAAATAAAAAAATAAAAAAAAATCATCATCATTATCATCATCAGCTTCTTATATATTCCCACTGCTGCCTTCCCTATGGATGGATAAGGAGAACGGGCCATAAACCACCACGCGGGTCCAGTGCGGATTGGCGGTTGTTAACGACTGCTAATGCAGTCGGGATCAACGGCTTTACGTGCCTTCTAAAGCACAGAAGAGCTCGACATGTTAAATTATTGGTCACCCATCCGATGACCGGCCTTTACAAATGTTGCTTACCCTTAGCAATCGCAATCGCGTTATATACTGGCAAATATCACTCCTATACAACGAACGACTAGTTCCGCCTATATTCAATACGCTTCATTTCACGTACGCCATCCAAATGCCAGCTGAACGGTATAGAAATGGAGCAGACGTATAATGATAAGGGATAATCACCAATCAGTGGTCGTATAGAAAGGGTCTGTACGTGTAGGCTTCAGAGTCACGCATGCCTCACAAATAGTAGTCAGCAACAAAAAGCTTTGATCATTTAAACTAGGTATTGTGTGTGTATGAAAGTGTATACCTACACGTTTATGTAGATAAACTTTATTGATCATAAGATGTCAATGTCAATGCCAAGCAACAAGATGTGTGAGTGTGTGTGTTGAGTACCAAAATTGCAGCTTCTGAGGTAGAATCAAAATTTAAAGATACAAAATGCATACATGCTGCTCCAAAGTGATTATTTGATAAATATTGATTTTTCGTTAATAATGTTTTATTTAACAACCATACATTTATATATTATTATAATAGAATAAAATTATCTAATTTAATATAAGATATTAACAACAATAATAATAATAATAATATCTTATAGAAATATTATTATACTAAACAAACTTAAATACAGAACTTAACTATAAAAAAAAAACAGAAAAAATAATTAGAAATTAAAAATAGTTAATTGTTTGACCGATTACGATATACTTCTTCAAAATAATAATTTTCTTCGTTATAATAATTCTTATGTTGGTCAGAGATATGAATTTAATTACCTTAATGATGGTTTTAGTGTTTATAGTACTATAGATAAATTAAAATAGTAAATAAATAAATAAAAAAAAAGATAAAAATTAAATTTATGCAACATCATACATAACATGCAGGCGGAGGCATAAAATTTAATAATAAGTCAAATCATTCTCATTGTGTGCGTGCCTCCGACCGTGTGTTATGTATGATGTTGCATAAATTGAATTTTTATCTTGTTCCGGCCTTTTCAGTTGATTTTCTATTTAGTTACTTATTTTTTTTTACGCGGGCGGGTTTTTTTGATTTTTTGAATTTTTATTTTATTTCTGTCTTTTTAGTTCGACAAATTTCATGATTTCCTCCGTGCTTCGGAAGGCACGTTAAGCCGTTGGTCCCGGCTGCATTAGCAGTCGTTAATAACCGCCAATCCGCACTGGGCCTGCGTGGTTTTTTTTTTTTTTTGAGATAGTTTGCTGATTGCCTCAGACGGCATTTTCAGCTTCACCGGGCTTTTTTGGGGGCGGCGAGGAACGTAAAGGGTCCCTCAAGCCGTGTGAAACGAATCACCTTTGGAGGTTTTCTAGAGGGAACGGCATCGCGCACTAGTGCGCGTCCCCGTGCCCTACTAGATTCTCCGAAGGGTTCGGATCGGATCGGGGGGCGGAACCACCCGAGGGCGCCTCTAAAGGCTCGGACCTCGGCTCGGGTAGACCGGGCCGTGGAGGAGGAGAGAAGCGCCCAGGTACATGTCTGTACCTGGTATAGAGCGCGTGTGAACCGGTTCTTCGTACCCTTGTTCTACGAGTACGGTGTCTTGGACCTAAGCTAGTGTGCATGTTTGGTGTATTCTGTAAATGTGTAGTGACATTTAGAGGATCGGGCGGGGCCTGCGTGGTGGTTCATGGCCCGTTCTCCCTATCCATCTATAGGGAAGGCTCGTGCCCCAGCAGTGGGGTCATAGATGAGCTGATGATGAAATTTCATGATATACCTTTTTGAAATCCTTGTGTTGAGCTCTCTAATTTGATACCCATAATGAAGTATTCGAAAAAAAATTGTTTTTCACCAATTCCAATGGCGTCGCACAGCCGCTATGTTTGTTTGTTTTTAACGTCATCTGTCTAAGAAAACAGCTAAGACGAATCTAACGATACCTCAATTATGTAAATCCGTTCAGCGGTTCTGGAGATATGAGGTAGGTAATAAAGAATATTACATAACAAGATAGGCGCGAAAAACATAACCCTGCCTTTGCAGTCGGGTAAAAACAATATTAATTATAAATCTAAAGAAGTAACTAAATAGACAATAACATTAGGTAAGTAGATTTATTTAAAAAAAAATTTATAACTTTTTTATAATAATTTTTTACAACCAACACCTCAGTCTAAGATCCTTAGCATTGGAAACATTAGGATAAAATATATTGCAAAGAAACACTTAATGTAGAATAACATAAATATAGAACAATGTACCAATTAACTACAGGATTGAATATTATTTATTTTCTATCTCACAGCGCCAATGCTCATTCGAAATGAGCTTGAGCAAGCGTCGCGTCGGCCATCTTCCTATTATATCTTATATGATGAAGACGTTATTGTCAGCCATATTAAAAGACCATTAGGCACTCATCAACTTTCACGGGAAATTGAAATAGAAGAAACCGACCAAGTGCGTGTCGGACCACGCGCAGTGTAGGGTTCCGTAGCCCATCTCAATAATGCGGACTCTGCGAGAAGAGGGATTTTATAAACATTTATTTAACGATGGCTCATATACTTAAGTGTAGATACTACCGGTTCCACACACCTGACAAAGTTATTTAAGTAGTTCCCAATGAAGAATTTGTACTGATTCATTTGCAGATAATGAATCAGTGTACCTGTATGTATAATACCTATAATAGAATAATAGGTGTAGATATGTAGGTACCTAGATGGTACCGGAAAGGAAAAAAAGTTGGATTTTCTACAAAAAGAAATGAGATACCTACTATCAAAAACAAACTTGTAAAAAAAAAACAAGTCTCGCAACTCAGTTCTTCTACCGTGAAAAGTTGTGAGATCCATGTAAATACCAAGTTCTCAATATTAAAATCTTTTATGTTGTATGCATTACTGCAAACATAAAACGGTACAATTCAGGGGCAGCTTTCGTTACCAGGCAACCAAATGTTGGAACAACATTCCTCCGCCTCTTCGGCAAAAACCTAAATACTCCTTCAAAAAGTATTTTAAGGCATATGTAATGGAAAAGCAGAAAGGTGGATTGTCTGGTACGAACTGTGCAAATATTAATTTTTATTGGATCAGATGGTTTTATGTAACCGCCTTATCTTTTTGTAAATGTATAATTTTGTAATTGCGCTGACATTGCTTGATATTTGCTTACTTTGCACATCGACTTACTATGACTATTATTAATTATTTTTATTTTAATTTTTTATTTTTTATTAATTATTATTTTATCATATCGCCTATTTAATGTTTTATTTCACACAAACACACGCAACACACCAATAAGTAAAAAGTTATTGTTCTCACGGGGTCCTGAGGCTAAATGCACGGTTTTGGCAGAATAACAGCGTCTACTGCTAACACAGTAGGCATTTGCTGAGTCGAGGCCCATTTGCTGCTGTAGCACACATACTTTTATGGGCACCAAACTGATGGAATACCTACTGTTAGTTTTTATTAGATTTTTATTCTAATATTAAATTATTAATGTTGTTGTCTTTGTTGATTTAATTTTGTTTGTATTTATGTTTGTTGTAATTGTTAATTTAATCGCTTTGTATAATTGTATTTAGGTGTGCTTATGTAGTAAATGTGTGCTTATGTAGTATGGAGGAGCTCGATGGCGCAGTGGTTAACGCGCCCTGTCTGCGAGTGCTGAGGTTAAGCAACTTTCGCAAAGGCCGGTCATCGGATGGGTGACCAAAAATTTATCATCTCGAGCTCCTCCGTGCTTCGGAAGGCACGTAAAGCCGTGGGTCCCGGCCGCATTAGCCGTCGTTAACAACCACCAACCCGCACTGGGCCCGCGTGGTGGTTTACGGCCCGTTCTCCCTATCCATCCATAGGGAAGGCTCGTGCCCCTGCAGAGGGGACAAAAAAAAAAATGAGCTGATGATGATGATGATGATGATGATGTAGTAAATAAATGAATGTCTATGTCTATGTCTATGTTTTAAATAAATAGATAAATAGATAGTAAGATACATTGCATTTTCATGCGATGGCCAAGTCAATCTATTTATTTAAAACATAAAAGATTTTTAATATTGAGTACTTGGTAGGTATTACATGGATGATTCATGGGCCATCCATGAGCTAGGCCGGGGACGGACAGACAAACAGACAAACAGATGGCGAAACTATAAGGGTTCCTTGTTGACTACGGAACCCTAAAAACCGTGCAATACAACTGTGTGTTTGTAGAGATATAACATGACGATACGAAAGTACAGTCGCTTGCACATCAAACTTTCCAAAACTGCCAAATTTCCTCAATAAACTTTGAACTTTACGCCTCAGGCATTATGTTTGAAAATGTATTAAAGAAAGCAGAATGGGCAATATTCTATGGAGCGTGGGCTTTCCGCGGCCAAGAATTATTCTAATATATATTTATATTATGTAGTCCTACAAATGCAGTGGAGATCTTTCATCGCCAAAATGTACTTAAAAGTGGATAAAATAAATTTTTAATTTTGAAAATGAATGAATAATTGAATAAGTGTCCTAGCTTATGCTTAGAGCAAAAATGTAAGTTAAGATAAAATAAAAAAATCCTATTTCATCAGTACCAACACGTATTTATTACTTAATAATATAGCACAGCACATATTACATTAATAATGATTACAATAAAAATTATAATACAGAAAGCGGTACTCTTGGACACGGCGCGGATAGTCCGTAAGTCTCTGCCGCCCTAACCACCGGCAGCTTGAGCCCTGCCTTGAATATTTTTATGTTTTGTATGTGCTTTTGTATTTTACTTTTAAATTAATATTATAACAAACCTAGGCTAAGAAAAAAGATAAATAAAGATTATAATAATATATACCGTTTTATAAGAAGGTCCAGGGCTTATTAGTGACTATTAGTGATTTCTTGCCCAACCGAGGTACCAGACTACGCACATAATGTGTGCGCAGCATCCGAGCGTGCGCCTTCCACTCAAACACGTAAAATAATAATGAGCGATTGCTTCTCGTCCATTCTTTTGACGGTCAATGACGAAATAAGAATAATAATCCCTGGACCTCACGTGCCTAGACTGAATTCGGACTCGTAAGAACAAAACATCTTGCTCTTCAATATACTCGCCCCCCCTTATTTGTTTAAATGAAACAACTTTTACGGATCTACTCGCGTTTATTTTACACATTACTTTTTAATGTTTATCCTGACGTTTCGAACCCTCTTCAGGGTCCGTGGTCACAGGGAGACTGTTGGTCGTCTCATAATTAATTAGTAGCTTGTATACCCTCATTTAAATTTAATCAGGTGCGTTCCGTTTTACGCAGAAAGAGCTTACAGTATCTTTTGGTCTGGCAGTATGGTGTTGGTGCTGGGATTTAATGTTTTGTATGATGGGATCCCAAGCTGGTGGTAGATTCCAACCATCTTCTGTATTAAAATTAGGATGTTTTTTTAATTTCAATAGCCTCGCGTATCATCCTGGGGATAAATCGTTGTTCTTTAGCAAGTATTTGTGGTTTATCAAATCTACAACCCCTGTACAAAATGCTCAGCATAATAACTACGGGCTAATATAATAATTAATACAATTACATTTTTTCGTATTTAATTATTTTCTAAACTAAATGGAATGCAATAAAACTTCCAAAGCAAAAGTTTTTCCTAAGCATCAGTACTTTCATTTGACACTAATTTCATCAATGGCCGCCGATAGCCCAAAACCGCCCATTCTCTAATATTATAAAGAGGAAAGCTTTGTATTTTTGTATGTATGTTTGCAACGAATAAACTCAAAAACTACTTGACCGATTTAAAAAATCCTTTCACCATTAGAATGCTACATTAGCGCGGAGTAATGTTACTCAGCGCCCATATAGCCTTTGTAAGCTATATTATAAAAAACGCGGTACGAGGTCCGCCGGGACAGCTAGTATTTAAATAAAGCAGTCGTCGTCCTGAGAAAGCGTAAAGGTCTCTGCCCACTAAACCGTATCATAACATAATAGGAACGTGTCAGTTCATTCGGTGTCAGACTGTTTGGATAGATTTATGTGCAAGCGTCTGTACCTATTTTTTTTTGGAGTGTTTGCTGACAGCCTCAGATGGCATTTTAAGCTTCACCGGGCTTTTTTGGGGGCGGCGAGAAACTTTAAGGGTTCCTGAAACGGTGTGAAACGAATCACCTTGTCTTGTCCCCGTGCCCTACTAGATTCTCCGAGAGGTTCGGTCGGATCGGGGAGCGGAACGACCCGAGGGTGCCTTTAAAGGCTCGAATCTCGGCTCGGGTTGACCGGGCAGTGGTGGTGGGGAGAAGCACCCGTTACATGTATGTACCTGGTATAGAGCGCGTGTGAACCGGCTCGTCGTACCCTTTTTCTACGAGTACGGCGTCTTGGGTTTAAACTAGTGTGCATGTTCTGGGTATTCTGTGAATGTGTGGCATTTAGAGGATCAGGCGAGGATGTAGTTAATCGGTGTAAGCATTCGTCTGTAAATCAGTGTCATGGTGATGTCTTTGCTAATACCGTGACACAATGCTGAGCCGGAGAATACTTGCCACTGTTTCACTGCTCACCTTAATAACTTTATGCTTTTTTTGTAGTATGTAACAGTGACAAAAACACAAATGTTGAAAAAAATTCCACGAGCAGGATTTGAACGTGAACCCTTCTGACATTCCGGGTCAGGTACTCTTCCAATTGAGCTGTCGTGGTTCTAACCAGCCCGCTGAAATTATTCAACACTTTATAAATAGCTTGCTTACTTTTTAACTGATCTTTAATATTTGTAAAAATATTATGATCGGATGTTAGTGACGGTAGTTGTTGATATTGAATGCGTGCCTTTGGCTTTCAAAATAAAAAGTGTTCAACACTTTTTACTTTGAAAGCCAAAGGCGCCCATTCAAAGTAAAAATATTGTGATCGGACGTTAGTGACGGTAGTTGTTCGACGGAGCACCTGACCCGGAATGTCAGAAGGGTGCAGGTTCAAATCATGCTCGTGGAAATTTTTTCAACATTTGTGTTTTTGTAATTTGTTAGCAACAAAATTTGCGTTAAAATTTTTTTGAACATTTGTATGTAACAGTGTGCAAAATAAAACAAAAAATTGATTTAATGCGAAAAACTATAACAGTGTTTTTTCTTTATTGTATTTCTTACGAGTAACAGTGTGGATTGGTGTCAAGTTAAAGACTGCTAATGTAGCCGTGTCAAAACTGCTTGACCTGCCTTCTGATACTGTAGCAACCGAGACTCCTTGCTCGGACATGCTTACTGGCAGTCGCCGTGGCTTGCATTCAAACGTAGTAGAAGAAAAAGGATGAAGAAAAAATAATACATCGCGGTCATTCTTTGACGGACCGCGTCGTAGTCGCGGTCCGTCTACTATATACTTTATTATAGTGATATTCTTTAAAATCAATACACGGATTTGAGATAATAAGGCGTTATTCATGATACCTTAAGTGACGATCCATCTGGTCGTTAAAATACCAAAGTTTTGGTCACCCGTCCGATGACCTGCCTTTGTGAAAAGTGCTTAACTTCAGCAATCACAGACTGAGTGCGTTTACCACTGCGTAATTGAGCTCCTTATACTACCTACTCGTGCACAATTTGTATGTAAAACTGCCAATAAACTCCTTTACATCAGTCAAAGTTTTGCTAACAAGTTCTTATCCAAAACGGTACGCAAAACAAGTTGTTACTTAGAAACGACGACCTATTTGTGTTACCAATAATAGTCATCGCTCCGGGGCCTTCTTCGAAAGAAAAAGTGTAACAAGACTGCCCCTTATTTAATTTGTGCCGGGAAACAAAATTACTGCGTCTCGTCGCAAATTTATACTCGTCGTCAGACTTAGCGACAGGGGGTGTACTCGCAAAAAATATTTTATCATACGCAAACAAAATTTGACCTTACAGTGGCAATACTTCAAGCTTTAATCTTTGAAAAGTCACCGGAATTGTATGGTAGGCGTAAAACATTGATATCGCTCTCTTTTTTTGGGAAAACGAGAAGGAAATATCACTACAACCAATCACCAGCTTATTTTTATATTCTGTCTACTGCTGGGGCACGAGCTTTCCATATGGATGGATAAAAAAACGGGCTATAAATAGCGTTGCCAGGTGTCCCGATTTTGAGGGGTCTGGTGACAGGTCCCGAGATTTTCAGGGGTCTGGTGACAGGCCCCGATTTATCCTAGATCGGGACGCCAAATGTCCCGATTTTTTACTAACCTCCTTAGTGTGTACTTAGATCGATAATTTTGACAGCAAAAATGGATTCTCTCTCTGGCGGCGGGAAAAAACTTATTTTTTTGAAATGCACTATCTTTATACTGAAGTTTCTAACGTCAAAGACGCATTGAAAGTAGCAGACAGAGCAAAGACTTAACGACATTACAGAAATGGCACAAATTATTTGTAACACAAAATATTCTTAATCTGCAAAAAATATTTGCCTTCATGGCATTAATACCAGTTTCAATTGCCGCAACAGATTTTTTTAGCAAATGTAGTTGTCCCGATTTGAAATACCAAATCCCGTAAATTTTTACCTTTCGTCCGAAATTTGACACACTGGGCCTGGCAACACTAGATATAAACCACAACATGGGCCCAGTGCAGATTGGTGGTTGTTAACGGCTGCTAATGCTGCCGGGACCAACGGCTTTACGTACCTTTTGAAACACGGAGGAGCTACAAATGATAAATTTTTGGTCACCCATCTGATGACCGGCCTTTGCGAAAGTTGCCTAACCTCAGCAATCGCAGACCGAGCGCGATAAACACTGAGACATCGAGCTCCTCGGCTATCTTGGTTAGAGTATCATAAAAAATACTTAAATTTGGTTTGTCTAGATACTAGGTTCCCAAATATTATAATATAAAGTAGTAATATATAGATCTACTCCTGCATATAAAAGCAATTTACAACATAACACGATATTCAGGAAATGTTTCGCAAAATGTTGGCAGTTCCATAATTAGTATTTTGAATTGGCATGTTCAATTCCAACCTTTGTAAATCTAAAACGTCAATAGCACAGTTATTCAGCTTTGATGGAGAATGTTGTGCTCAAGTTGTTATCGGCTTTTAGATCCACCCTCATTTAGTTTAAATGATTTGATTTTATTTATGTTTTGCGCTAATGAATTTAGTAATATACCATATGAGCAGGAGAATAAATATTCAAGTAATATAAGCGTCGTCGGTAACCGAAGGCTTACATGAAACAAAGATTAACAGGTTCACTGTCCAAAACTTATAACAATGGATAAATCAATTGTTACGGACCATATCCGCAGACCACTCTGCGGGACAGTGAACCGATTAATGTTACGGCTTTATTTAAATGCATCAAACAAATAATTGAGTATTTACTACACATGCGATATAAAAAAAAGGAAACGCCTAACCACCATACCGAATATGCTTTGGACAGCTAAGTACTCTGTATTACCAATTTAGCCCGAGCAGGCGTTCGTATGTTGTTGTAAATGAATCCCTAAAAGTTACTTTCTTGTGTAATGGCTCCTGGAGTGTCTTTTCAACACAAAAATCATTGTTTAAATGTAGTAATGTTTTTTTTTGTCAACCATTTTGTCTGTCACTGTCACTCCATCAGTTTTATATTTGTTGAATTTTTTTACCGTTTTTAAAAATAGAGTTAGGAATTCAGAGCATACAGCCTATAATTATTTTCTTTTTCTGTTCTAATTAAATATTTTTGTACTTAGGGCTGCCATTTTTGTATTTTATATTTTATACTTTTTATATTACGCTTGTGTTGCTATCGCAGCATCACCTAAACCGGTTCCGACGGAAGATCAGCGCTAACCTTAAGGCTAGCATTTTGCTGAGTCGGAACCGTTTTGGGACTGTCTTATAATTTTTTTTCCACTTTTTATTTGTTTGTTGGAATTGTCTTGTCCCAAATAAATTTATTTTGATTTTGATTTTTTGATTTTGAGTAATATATTAGGGTACATCTATTTAATACATTTAGGGGTAAATATTTATAAAATACAGTGAAAAAATTAAATGCCTACCCGACCCAGCCAGGAATTGAATCTGGGTCTTCTGCAATCCGGGCGGCTGCACTGACCATTATGCTACCGGGAAGGCTTACGTAAGCACTGAATGGTTTCACTGCTTTGATTTTTTAGCGGCAACAATCAGCACTTAAAAATAAAAAGTCAAATTTATTATGGCGTTGTAGTTGTTAAAGTGGTATTTCATCTATAAAGATGAATACCATTAAAAACAAACTTGTAAAAAAACCAAGTCTCGCAACTCAGTTCTTCTATCGTAAAAAGTTGTGAGATCCATGTAATACCAAGTTCTCAATATTAAAAATCTTTTATGTTTTAAATAAATAGATTGACTTGGGTACTGAGTTTCAGCTTTACGAATACAGTTGAACGAGTCAAAGTGTACATCGAAAGTGAAGCCGTACTTATTCATAATGGCATAAAGCCAAACACATCGAAAACATTTCTCAGTGTCAGGTAGTTATCGTGAAGGCAGGGGTGGGTAGTATTTTTATTATTTGCAATTTCTTGGCGCTTGGCTGTATTGCCTATTTTGCGATTTTAATGTTTGCTTGGCACGAATTTTGTTTCGATAACGGTGGATGTTTATTTTGCACTTGGTGTACTGCAGTTGTATTTAAACTATAAGTAGGTACAGTCAGCATCAAAAGTAGCTTAGCATATGAAATTTTCTTATGATTGTTACGGTTGAAATGACCAGAATTGTCTGACATAGCTGTTGAGTCAAAAGTACATGACCGTCACTAACTTCAAAATAAACTACATTTAAATTTAAAAAATAGATAATTACAGAGAAGTTATAATTATTTGACCGTGTGTCATTTCATAACTATCTGACCTTACTGTTTCATAAGTATCTGAAATACATTTGTGAAAACTCTTTGGAATGTATCCAAATAAATGATTGTTCTAAAATCAAAAAAATTTTCTTTGATTTGATTTTCTTGAAGTGACATTGTCATTACTCACTTTACGTCATTAGCAATATTCAAGTGGATATTCCTGTATTACTACTCAAGCTATCTAATCAAATTGGTTATGTTATAAATAATACCTGATAACAAATACTACTTAGTTATGTCTCATTATCAATGATCGGAATAGGTAGAGCAATTTTATGTACTTGCGATACGTTGTATTAATATGGACATTCCCGAAATATTGTCGATAAACAATTTTAATGCTGTAGAAAGAGACAAAAACAAGTGTGTTCTTCTAGCGGCGGAGCCCGGTATTGTATTTTTTTGTTTCCAAAAGCCGTGTTGCGCGGCAAAATCGTGCGGCAACATCGCGCGTGTGCGCAATGGAAATTGGCACCGCGTCGCTAATGTAAGATTGACAACGACGTCGTGGCGCCCACTGCCAATACGTAAGACAAGCCTTCTTTTATCATGTTTATAAAAAAAGTTTCAGTAAGAATCTCGCGGAATGTCCATATTAACATCAAGGTTTACGGTCAATGAACCAAAATAGCTCTACCTATTCCGATCATTGCTCATTATCTAACAGATCATGAGAGACATCGTATTGTAGCATTACACGAAGATGGTTTGTCAATACCCGACATAGCTAGGCGTGTTGGTGTTGTTCGAAATACAGTTGTGCTCTGGATTCGTCGGTGGGAAAGTGAAGGTCACTTAAATGTGGCAAAAAAAACTGGAAGGCCTAAAGTTACGAACACTGCTGTTCGTGATGAAATAGTGCGAAAAGTGAGACAAAATGGCTTTCAACCAGTCGCAGATTTAGCTACTGACTACTACGGTGTCTCCCGGTCTACAGTGCGGCGAATATTACACGACGCTAATGTACACTGCCGCCAACCTGCTCGCAAACCTGCTTTAACAGCTATGCATAAGGAAGAGAGGTTAAGATTTTCCAACGCTTACCTTAATTACGATTTTGAAAATGTTATATTCACCGATGAAAAGACGTTTACATCTAATGAAACTGGACGGTTAACTTTGTGGAGACCAAATAATACGAGATATCTTGACCGCAACATTGTCAACGTCACCGCAAGTGGACGACTGAACCTCGGGTTCTGGGTCTGGATGTCGGCAGCTGGTCCAGGAGAACTAGTAGAGATCGGTGGAAGAATGAATGCCCAGGGATACATAGATATACTACAAGAATGTTTGTTGCCAACTGCGGCCATCTGCTACCCTAATAATGGTCCACTGTATTTCGTACATGATAATTGTTCAGTACACACAGCACGAGTTACAAAAGCGTGGTTGAGAGACCATAGTGATGAAATCATTGCCTTGCCTTTTCCACCCAAATCACCTGACATTAATCCTATTGAAAATTTATGGGGGCTAATGACCCAGACATGGGATCCAACCACTCCTCGCCGACTAAACGCTCTTCGTAGCCACGTTTCTCAGTCATGGGACCATTACCGTGGATAAGACACATGCAAGAATATGGTCAATTCTATGAGGGAACGTCTACAGTGATAATTGACAATGCTGGAGGGCACACACGATTTTAGATCCTTAGTTTTCTATAGTTTTGGAGTATGATTTAATTTAAGTTAATAACGCAGAAACTGCTATAAAAGTGTAGTATTCGCTGAATAAAGCACTTTATAAGAATATATGTCTGTGTTTTACTACACTTAATAATCTTACATATCTTGCGAATTTTGCACTTTCCGTTAATTTTGAAAGTATTTTGTTTACGATTCTTTTGGAAAATTAAAGGTAATATACTTTGGCATTATTGCCTTAACCATTTATTATGAACACAAAAAATGTCATATAATTCTGAAATGTTAAATGATGAGTATGTAAAGACACTTACACGTGACTTACTTTCACCACCTTGTTTTTGTTCAGTTACTTTTGATGCTGACTGTACATTATGAGACTTTATGTGAATGTCGTTACTTCGTTATAAAGCAGTTCAACTTCTTGAGCCCATTCTTTTTACATTTAAAAGACGTTTTACTTGATTGATTTTATTGTCTGTGATTGTTTGATTATGTTTATTTTTAATTATGAACTTATTTATAATTTGTATTAATTTTACAAATTTTATTGAATGTTTGAATTTTAATTACCATCTAGATTTTAATTAATTTATTTATTTATGATTGTTTACTTTCTTTTTTAATTTGTTTTATGTATTTGTATTTCCTACACAAAATTATTTGTTCGTGAAATAAATAAATAAATTAAAAAAAAAAGTGTAAGTAAGTAAGTAAAACGTTTTCTTGAACGATCAAGGGAGTAACCACGAGCTCTTATTATTGCAGTTGTGAAAACGAGACGCGTGTAGCGGCGAATATACTCACGTCTCTTTTCCACAACTGCAATAATACTGCTATAAGAGCTCATAGTCAGGGAGCTAGTTTGATTTTTCTTTGGCCAAACATTTTGACTTGGTCTTTGGCTAGTTTGTAATCCACCATGAGGGTTACTCTATTTTAACGACTGTCATCTTACTTCAACTACTGAGACCAAAGACTTAACAAGCCTGCCAAAGCTCGAAAAAAAAGCTCGAAATGTTGCTTTCAAGATCTTGGTCTAACTTTGACCTAACTTTCAGATGTACTGAGCCAATATTTTAACACAGTCATAATATCAAATTGTATTACCAAGCGACCTTATTAGCGATTTGAAAAAATAATGTATATTTTACGAGTAATTAAACTAAAACTTATTCGGCGCTTACGACATTCTTATTCTGCGCAAAACGCTCCGCAGTCTGCCGCACCTGACCCGAGGCAACAGGCATGTTTTGTTTCATCGAACGTCGTGGTTTATCTTATAGTGTTAAAATCAAATCTACGATTGGATACCCCCTCTTATGCCACATGTCTAGGGGGGCTGTTTCTATATTCCGTTTGTATGAAGCTGACCTTCTGTTTCTGTTCAGTGTGTTAGTTGTTTTATGTTGTTTTTTTATCTGTGTATCCGATTTGTATAGGTCAATAAATGTTTCTTATTCTTATAATTGTTTCATAAGAATTAGAGGAAATTAAGGTAACGAAGCGAAAATCAGATATTACTAACATTTTTATTGGAAAATAATAAACGGAGACATAAAAACAAACAAAAAATTTAAAAATTACAAACAAACTTAAAACACCAAAGTGGACGAAAATGTTGACCCGCTCAGTTTTTGCGTTTGCGTTTTGTTGTTGCAGATAGACGATACCACGATGACTTTCAGCTGGGCCTTTAGGTGGATTCGCCATACTAATATCACAGTCTATATAATTCTTTTAACACTGTGCTAATATTATAAAGCTGAAGAGTTTATTTGTTTGGTTGAACGCGCTAATCTCAGAAACTACTGATTCGAATTGAAAAAATATTTTTGTGTTGAATAGTCCATTTATTGAGGAAGGCTTAGAGACCCCAAAATTTAAAGAACACTTTTTTGTATAGTAAAAAGCTTTCATCTTTCATAAAATATAGTAAGTATATTAGAGAAAACAATCATTTTATAACTTATAATGTCTTTAAAAATTCACAATGTTTGGATTTTTATAGTTATGTTAGTAACCAAAATCGAAAAATGTTTTCAACAAACTATTTGCTGAGGATCTTTAAAAATGAAAAAAAAACTTTTGTTCTTACATTTGTCAGTAATTTAAACACATTTATAATATTCGATTTTGACGCGAAAAGTCAAATTATGAAAACCTCTGTGCATTTATCTTGTTATAAATTCCAAAATAACCAAAAATTTAAAAATGTTTTCAACTAACTATCTTGACGACAAGATCGCCTAATGATATAAGTTATTAACATATTTGTGAAGTAAATATTCATAGATATTAATACGTTTAAAAAGTACAGTTTTTGATCAAAACGGCGCAAAAGAACGTAATTCTGGTGTCTCTTTCTTTTATGCTTATACTTTGTTTACTACAACGGGCGCCTACTTCGTTTTACAGTGAAGAGTGCTTAAGAAACTGCAAAGCTTTATAAATACCGCGGTGGCGATGCCGGCCACGGGCTTGCACAGCAGCAGCAGCCCGTCGAACAGGTAGGCGGGAGGAGTTGGTGGTGTCGGGAGGTGTTGGGGGTGTCGGGGGGTGTTGGGGGTAAGTACCGCGGTGGCGATGCCGGACACGGGTTTGCGCAGCAGCACGGCTAAATTTCTACTCAGCCGATTGTGCTTCTTTGTCGCACGTTCCGCGCTCTCGCTTGCACTTCAAGCCTTACATGGAACGCCTCAGAGCGAGGTAACGCCGAACTTTTTCGTGCGTGCAGCCGGCTCTATCGAATTATAAGACGTTGTCACGTCAAAAAAAATAAGATAATTATTAAGAAAAAAATATAAAGTCGTTAGTTTTGATGCCTTTAGATTTGTAAGAGACTTTCGAGATGTTTAAAGGTAGGTTCATAGTTAATATTGCTCACGCTTACAATTTCGTCTCGGAGGGAACATCAATCATAATAATTATTTGTCACCTAAAATAGAGGATGCTTTAAACGCTTAGAAAATTTAGATTGCCTGTTCACTGTGTTTATTTGATTTCGTAGGTACTCGTGTTGAGCGTTAAATGAGAGACTTGACTTGATGAATTTTCCTTTGGCATTGTTCTGGTGCTATTTTAAGGAATATTCGTACAGTAGTTAGTTTATATTAGCAATTTCATATTCAAGAATCAAATTAAGGAGCTCGATGGCGCCGTGGTTAACGCGCCCGGTCTGCGATTACTAAGATAAGCAATTTTAGCGAAGGCCGGTCATCGGATGGGTGACCAAAAATATATCATCTCAAGCTCCTCTGTGCCTCAGAAGACGTGTAAAGCCGTGGGTCCCGGTTGTATTAGCAGTCGTAAACAACCACCAATCCGCACTGGGCCCGCGTGGTGACTTATGGCCCGTCCTGTCTGAGCTTTTTCCATCTATAGAAAAGGCTTGTGCCCCAGTAGTGGATACATAAAATTGAGCTGGCAATGTGATATGAATAAAATTGAGAAGATAATTTGATTCCCAGCGGGGAGGTAGATACTGTTTGTGTACACGGTATTATGGTTGGTGATAAGGCTTGTTTTGAGTCTACCTGGCTAGCTACCACCAACTTATACAATCTGTAAAAAAATTAGCAATAATATTCAAGGATGCGTACATATACCCTGTAAAGATTTCACTGCTTTTAAGCATTATTTATATATAATAGGTGATATTTATATCACCATTAAATGTGGTAAAAACAGTGGTAAAAAGTGTTTGTTAACATTTTGTACAACCCTATTTTGTTATTGATTGACAAGCGCAAGCGCAGTGCCGGATGAGTGAGCTTTAACACGTGGCACGCTTGTACCCCCGCCCGTCTCCCCCGCGCCGCGCTCTCAGGCCGACCGCGCCCGCCCTTTTTGTCTAAAAAAATAAAAATTCTCAGCTACCTAGCTACTTGTGAAAATAACAGTTATCACCAAACATATAAGCTGCTCAAATTTTACTGCTTATTTTTTCCAGGTTGTATAAATGTGCTAAATAAAGGAGCTCGACGGCGCAGTGGCAATAGCGCCCGGTCTGCGATTGCTTAGGTTAAGCAACTTTCGCAAAGGCCAGTCATCAGATGGGTGACCAAAAATTTATCATCTTGAGCTCCTCCGTGCTTCAGAAGGCACGTAAAGCCGTTGGTCCCGTCTGCATTAGCAGTCGTTAACAACCACCAATCCGCACTGGGCCCGCGTGGTGGTTTACGGCCCGTTCTCCCTATCCATCCATAGGGAAGGCTCGTGCCCCAGAAGTGGGGACATAAATGAGCTGATGATGATTATGATGATGATGATGATGATGATAAATGTGTCACCATACACACACTTTTTTTGAATCGGGGTTTGTAAACCAAATCCTAGCGGAACTAGAGCGACTCACGGGGTTTGTGGTGTAGGCCAAGGTGTTGAAGGCCGACTCACCAAAACCCTGGGTTGTTCCATCTTCCACTATCAGGGACCAGGGATGTGAGCCCTGAGTTATCGTGCTAGCGGCTCTATCACAGCCCACAGTCTAGAGTCTAGGCTTGTAGGTTATATAGCCAATATTAGCGCCACGATACGATACAGAAAGTGTCAAAGTAATTACTAACATAGTACCTATAGGTTTTATATTACTAACATTTTTTTTATTATTTACATAATTATGTTTGTTAGACTTTGAAGTATTTGCAATTGACATTTTAAACCATCGTAGTCTGAAATAATGGATTCATCATCATGACCCCACTCAGCTCATTTTCTGACCCCACTGCTGGCTGGGGCATGAGCCGTCTATATAGATAGATAGTGAGAACGGGTCATAAACCACCACGCAGGCCCAGTGCGGTGCGGTGGTTGTAAACGGCTGCCAATGCAGCTGGGACCATCAGCTATACATGCCGTTCAAAGCACGGAGACGCTCGAGATGATATAGTTTTGATCACCCATCCGATGACCGACCTTTGCAGAAGTTGCTTAACTTCTGCAATCACAAACCGAGCATAATTGTTATTATTATTATAAGCAGACGATGGTGAAGAGTCGCTACAGTAGCAGAAAAGCGTAAGTTCATTAGCAATAATAAAAATGCAGAGAAATGTTTAAACGGGGAGCACTCTCGGAATAGCTTAAAGTAATTTATTCTAACGACATTCTCGATTCGTATGTGGCACATTTGAGAAAACAACTTTAACGATATGTTAGGGAATTGTAGCAGATTACGTGAACCTGTGGCGTCTACGCTATTCCGTTTTTAAGATCGTATTGGTAACGTTGTCAAGTAAAGGGTGTAACAAATTTACATAGAAAAACCTACCGAAAAGGGCAAATTGAGTGAATAGAGCGCAGGAGTGCTAAAATAGTTTTAAATCAGTGGTAAGGCGAGTTTTGTCATAATTCAATCGCGATACCGATAACGAAAATTTGTATAAAATAAAATTTTTAGTAGCGTCTGATTGATTGAAATTTAAATCAAAATTAAATTAAAACATTTATTCAGTAATATTTACTACTATAATTATCATAATAAAAGCTAGAATTTTAGACGGGGCTAAATAAGCATGAGTGAGTAAAGCATCATGTTACAGTTTATAGAAAGAACTAATTCAATTAATAAAATATAATTATTTAAAGAAATAAACCAAAAACTAAAAAATACCAAGTAAGTAAACATTGCTTTTTAATATAGAAAATGCATTACTTTACAAATGGTATAACCTTCAACGCGCCATGCAGGAAGGCACATCACTAACTCTTGGAAACTAAATGAAACAAATAATAGGTAAATGTCGCCCATCTTTAATAACTCCAATATCATTTTATTTCGTAACACACGAAAATCGTTTAAATGCCACGTAAAGCTGTAAATATCGTCCATTTCCACAAGCACACGGTGTCATAATAAAAATATACTTTTTGATCTGTTCCACTAACACAAAAAGCTAGTTTATAACCTTCTGTGACGCGACACCTTTCTGTAAGGTACCTAACCTTATTATTATTTATAACATGAGACAACGGAATTGTGAGTTCACGACGCAAGAGAAAGATCGTGGGAACTACGTGGGATATACGTTATTTATGTCCTCACTAATTGAGATTGGGCTATTATCACATCACACTAATATTATAAGTACGAAAGTTTGTGTGTGTGTATACTTGTTGCTTCTTCACGCTGCAACGGATGGATGGATTTGTAAGAAATTCGGCATACAGATAGTTTATAACCTGGATTAACACATAGGATAGTTTTTATCTCGATATTCTCACGGGAAGGAATGGAAACTGTCAAAGCGGTACGAAGTCAGCCGGGTCCACTAGAGGTATATATTATTAGGTATACAATATGTAAAAAAGCCCTGTCCGGTCTCGGACCGATATTATATTAAAGATATTATTTATTAGGTATTAAGATTCAGTTCTATTTACGTATTCATTTAAAAAAATAAGTGGAAAAAATTTACCCCGATAAAAATTTTGTTAAATGACAAAACTTACATGGCAATACTTTTGTCGGCACTTAAGTAGGTAGGACCTTTGGCACCGCCGCCATTGATGGAAAGTGTTGTCACATTTATAATAATATTAGCCAGATTTTGGAGTAATTTGAGCAAATTCAGTACAAAAAACTTGCGTTTTAAATTACGTTTTAAATTATGGAAAAGGAGAACGGGCCATAAACCACCACACGGGCCCAGTGCAGATTGGCGGTTGTTAACGACTGCTTATGCAGCCGGGACTAACGGCTTTACGTGCCTTCCACGATGAAGCTCGACATGATACATTTTTGGTCACCCATCCGATGACTGGACTGTGCGAAAGTTGCTTAACATTAGCAATCGAAGACCGGGCGCGTTAACCAGTGCGCCATCGAGCTCCGTACAACGTTGTCATTAATTTATCTTACCATCCCCCCCCTCCCCCCCGCCCGATCCTCTAAATGTCACTACACATTTACAGAATACACTAAACATGCACACTAGCTTAGGTCCAAGACACCGTACTCGTAGAACAAGGGTACGAAGAACCGGTTCACACGCGCTCTATACCAGGTACAGACATGTACCTGGGCGCTTCTTTCCTCCTCCACGGCCCGGTCTACCCGAGCCGAGGTCCGAGCCTTTAGAGGCGCCCTCGGGTGGTTCCGCCCCCCGATCCGATCCGAACCCTTCGGAGAATCTAGTAGGGCACGGGGACGCGCACTAGTGCGCGATGCCGTTCCCTCTAGAAAACCTCCAAAGGTGATTCGTTTCACACGGCTTGAGGGACCCTTTACGTTCCTCGCCGCCCCCAAAAAAGCCCGGTGAAGCTGAAAATGCCGTCTGAGGCAATCAGCAAACTCTCTCAAAAAAAAAAAAAAATCTTACCATAAAATAAAATAATTTATCTTTAACGATGATGATGACTATGATGATAGTGATGATTACTCTGACCGATTTCGGTCATGGCGACCACTACGACTCTAGTAAACTAAACTAAACTAATCTAAACTCTGGTAACTTAGACGATACTGAAAAAATTACGAAGATACTCGCTTCTCCACTCCACTTTGAGTAAATACCTACTGATCGTCTTCAGTCATCATAATTATGTATATACAAAAAATTTTAATCATTATGGTTCATCATCATCATAATCATCATATCAACCAAAAGACGTCCACTGCTGGACAAAGGCCTCCCCCAAGGATCTCCACAACGACCGGTTTGTGCTGCTCGCATCCAGCGGCTTCCCGCGACCTTCACCAGATCGTCGGTCCACCTTGTTGGAGGCCTGCCCACACTGCGCTTTCCGGTACGCGGTCGCCACTCGAGGACTGCTCCGCCCCAGTGGCCATCAGTCCTGCGAGCAATGTGCCCTGCCCACTGCCACTTGAGCTTAGCAATTCTTCGGGCTATGTAAACCCACTCGTGGAATTTTTTTCAAAACTTTGTCTTTTATTTTCAAAATTAAAATCAGTTTTCTTTACGATAATTAAAATTCTATTGTGTCTGGGTACTCGACGCTTGAGCTCATATTTAACAAAGCTTAATTAAATTTAAGTACATAGGTACACTAGAGATGTGAGGAGCTCGATGGCGCAGTGGTTAACACGCTCGGTCTGCGAGTGCTGAGGTAAAGCAACTTTCGCAAAGGCCGGTCATCGGATGGGTGACCAAAAATTTATCATCTCGAGCTCCTCCGTGCAGGCACGTTAAGCCGTTGGTCCCGGCTGCATTAGCAGTCGTTAACAACCACAAATCCGCACTGGGCCCGCGTGGTGGTTTATGGCCCGTTCTCCCTATCCATCCATAGGGAAGGCTCGTGCCTCAGCAGTGGGGACATAAATGAGCTGATGATGAGGTACACTAGATACACGTAAAACTAAAGTGACCCTGATTGAATTGACGAAATCTCCTTAAAGCAACATCGTGCCAACCAGAATGTCCAAACATCTCTGACACACATTCAAAGCAGATTATAAACAGACTCTAGTTCATTTTAAACTGGTACCCACCTAACCAATTCACCTGATCGGCAAAAAAACAAATTTGATTACCGATGGAGAGCGATCCAATCTAAAACTATTTACTTGGCGGTTTTTAATTAAACTAAAAACTGTTTGCGATAGAATTTTATTTTTCGCGTTTTATATAAAGGTATGTACCTAACAGTGTTTACTAACTAAATATGATTATGTTTATTTAAATATAATTTTACGCAAATATTGTTGCGAACAAATGAATGGATTGGACGCTGGACCCTATCTTTCAATATTTATAATGTTGATGACGTAGTTGTCGACATTCAATAGGACTCCTTTGGCTTACAGAGTAAGAGTAGATAGAGTTGATTAATTTCGGCGAGTTGGATTGAGCCACGATAGCATAGTTGGTAGTGCACCTGACCTGGCATGTCATGGGGTGCGGGTTCGAATCACGCTCGTGGATTTTGTTTCAACACTTTTTTTTTTCAATTTGTAATTTGTTCGCAACAATATTTGCACAAAATTATATGTAAATAATCATAAATAAAGTTTGCCTAATTCTTAACGTCATCGGATGGGTGACCAAAAATTTGTCATCTCGAGCTCCTCTGTGCTTCGGAAGGCACGTTAAGCCGTTGTTCCCGGCTGCATAGCAGTCGTTAACAACCATCACCAATCCGCACTGGACCCGCGTGGTGGTTTATGGCCCATTCTCCCTTCCATAGGGAAGGCTCGTGCCCCAGCAGTGGGGACATAAAAATAAGCTGATGATTAAGCCGTTATAATGATGATTAATGATGATTAAGCCGTAAGATGAGCCGTGTTAACCACTGCGCCATCGAGCTCCTCCAAAGGTGGTAGCTGATACATTGTTTCCACGATTGGATGTAGCATGTTATGTAGTTCGAAAATACGTTCATTTTACTTTTCTTTTCTGAACGAAACTCATAAAACCAGCTACGTAAGATGAGTAAGTACATCTAATTAGTGAACACATTATTTAAATTAATCACTTCAAATTCATTGTTGCAATAATTACAAGGGAAAGTCATAATTACGAGTATTTACATAGGTATCTGCGTAGTTTTTATTAATAAACATTATTACATTTTAGTATCTCAGGTACACTCACGCATTAACATGTATACAGTTTTGACTCTTATTCCATTGTTTTAAGAGTTAAATTGCTTAAATATTAATTCTCGTGCCTGTAATACTTCGAGTTGTTTCAAAGCTTTAATTTGAAAGAAACTGTTTGCTTACAAAACAACAGACGTTTTAAAAGTTAGTAAAATGCTTTTTCTCAAAAGATGTGTTAATACTGTTACTGTTAAAGCTGTTAATATAATAAAATAATATGTAATAATTATAGAGGATAATTTTTTTTTTTGACTTTGTGGCTATTTTCACATAATTGAAGTAATAAAAAAAATCATATGTAACAACAATACAATTTTTAAACTACGAAACAAGATAAGAGTTTAGTAACTTACCCATTTACCCCGAGTTTGGGGAAATTACCATTTTACTTGCAACATTTATTCGTACGGTTGTGTGTGTAATGACAAGCTGCTGACGCACACGACGGAGTATTTTGTGCCTCAATATTTTGACGAACTTTGTTTGACACTATCGTTCTTGGCGTTACTATTCTAAGCTATAAATAAGCATAGAAAGCTCCATTAAATTATGCTTATTGATATGGAACAATAATAATTTTAAACTTGAAAGTCTGTATAGGAATCCGAAATGTTTAAAGGCTTTAAAGCACATACACCTACCGATTCATCATCATCATCACCACCAGATCCTTTCTATGTCCTCACTGCTGGGGCACCACAACGAAAACGGGTCATAAACCACCACGTCAAAATACATGTTAATGCAGCTGGGACCAACGGCTTTACGTGCCTTCCGAAGCACGAAGGAGCTCGAGACTATACGTTTTTGGTCACCCATCCGATGACCAGCCTTTGCAAAAGTTGCTGAACTTCAACAATAACCGCTGTTATCAAGCTCCTTCGTCTTCGATTACCCAATTAGAAAGAATTATACTGTGATAAGGAATTCCGTGCAACGGCCGTTTGCAAATTACGCGTTTAAAAATGGTGAAAGTCGAATTCCTCAAGCACTCTGCACGATAGCTGTTGAGGATGAAAGTATTCTATTGACAGGCACTTATTACTAATAGGGTAGAGTTCAATATCGAACGACTTTGTTGTGTACAAATAACAAGATGACAGACGAATGTGTTTGGGGGAAATGCGATGGTGTTTTGTTTCTTTCTAAAGTATTTACTCACGCGAGCGTTCGAAAGAGGTTTTACTCGTATACTTAAAGCTGATTGGTCTAAACGGCTTCACGCTTTTCGAATTTGGATTAAATTGTGACGTATACTTACTACGTTTTGAATTAAATTAAATTAAAATTTTATTAGGCAAGGTAGCGACAATAAAAAATAATTTCAGAATATTAAACGTATACGACTGACGTAACCATTCTTTGAAACATTAATTTTGTTTTATTTGACTTAAGCATTCATTTGTGTAACCTATAAAAAGTGTTTAATAAACACTTAATTGACGGAACACAATAGTGACGTCATCGATCACCATTCCCATACATTTTTTTTCCTTTAGTTGATGGCTTCGTGCGATTAGCACATTTAGCCAATGTCAAAGTAATTTGATGATAAATGATAATAGAAATGAGAAGTGAGAAATGATATACCCCCTAAACCGTCGAGTATCTCAGTAAAGATATGGGGCTTTACTAAGTCCTCGGGCGGACTATTTGAGAGAATTTGAAAACTGACATTGCACTGTTTTGTTTCATTTGCCAAAACATGCACACTCACGAACACTTAACGGTTAATAATAAATAAATAATCTCATAAAAATTAATTTAATAATGATTTTTTTACAACTCATTGATAATAATGAATGAATCAACTATGGTACTTATCTTGTATGAATCAACTATATTCTTTTTACAAGCCTTAGGTCTTAAAATTGTACAACTGTTATATTCGGTAATTATTCGGCAATTGAACCGAATATTCGGCCGAATACGAACATGGAAAAATACGCCGAACATACCGAATACCGAATGATTGCCGAATATTCGGCGCATCTCTACTAATTAGTTTCTCTATTGATTAATTAGTCACCATGAACAGCTTCATGGTAGTCACCTACCCCATTATATGCCATTGTTATTTTTAGTTATTTTTGATTTTTAGTGATGGATAATAGACGTTTTTTTAAAGAAAATTTCCTAATATTCGGAGGAGCTCGATGGCGCAGTGGTTAACGCGCCCGGTCTGCGAGTGCTGAGGTTAAGCAACTTTCGCAAAGGCCGGTCATCGGATGGGTGACCAAAAATTTATCATCTCGAGCTCCTCCGTGCTTCGGAAGGCACGCTAAGCCGTTGGTCCCGGCTGCATTAGCAGTCGTTAACAACCACCAATCCGCACTGGGCCCGCATGGTGGTTCATGGCCCGTTCTCCCTATCCATCTATAGGGAAGGCTCGTGCCCCAGCAGTGGGGACATAAATGAGCTGATGATGATGATGATGATGATGATCCTAATATTGACCTACTGCAAATTGCTACAAATAATGGGTATTATATAATTTCATTAATAAATAAATTATTTTAATTAGCCTTTGGCGTTGATCGGTGCGACTCGGTCGAAAAGTTGGGCACTTAAAGGTATCTACGGAATTTTTGTTCATAAATCATTTTGTGTTGGTTTGAAGATAAAACAAAAAACAAAACATTTCTTTTTGTATCCACGTCGTTCAACTTTATTTGCGTTTTTATTCAGTTTCGTATAAATTCATATTGAGAGGCGCAAAAACCTTTCCCCCTGACCCTTGATATAAATTACTACAGATCTCTATATGTTTGACATTTATGTTGTTTATAAAGGAAATGAGGAAAAGCCTCAATAGAAAATATATTTAAAAAAATGTTTTTTTTTATTGCCTCAGACAGCATTTTCAGCTTCACCGGGTTTTTTGGGGGCGGCGAGAAACCTGAAGGGTTCCTCAAGCCGTGTGAAACGGAGGTTTTCTAGAGGGAACGGCATCATGCACTAGTGTTGTCCCAAAAAATGTACCTAAAAGGTGGTTTCGAATAAAGTGAGCATATTTTGAGTATTCATTTGTTTTTATGCGAGTTGTCAAGAAAAAGTTGAATGACATGGACTAGAGATCGATAGCTTTTTACAAGCTTTTATTTAGCTTGCAATGTATGTATGTATAGGTATGTTTGTCCGGGTGGAATCCTGCAACTCAATTTTGAAGCAGATATCTTCAACCGATTGAGCTGAAATTTTGTATACATGTTCAGTTCGGATGACAATGCATGGTTAATTGTGACGTCATTCTAAATTCAAGATGGCGGCACACCCAAGATGGCGGACTAATTATTTTCAATGCATTCCTACAATATGGGTATCAAATGAAAGGGCTTGCTGAGAATAACTCGAAAAATAAAGTCACGTCACTCTAAATCCAATATGGCGAACTTCTAAAGCTTGAAACTCAATTTTGAAGCAGATCTTCCACCGATGGAGCTGAAATTTTATTATACGTTCAGTTCGGATGACAATGCATGGATAAGTGTGATAATTAAAAAGTGAAAAATAAATTAAAAGTAAAAACCTTTTTAAAAAACAAGCTTTTATTCAAATGCGCTAAAAAGAAAAAAATATACTTACTTTTACTTTAAAACTTTTACTATCAACTTATAACGTCATTACACAATTTATATGACATAAAAGCTTGTCGCGAGATTTACTTGTGTAGAAAAACAAGTAAATTAAATAGCTTGATGTGATTGATTTTAACTAAGTATTAACATTTTCAATCTAAGTAAAAAAATATACGAGCAAGTACTTCAATCTCGCGACAAGCTTTTACATCATATAAATTTTGTAATGACGTTATAAGTTGATTGTTGATCGTGTAACTTTCTCAATGGCGGGCCCTCGGATGGGTGACCAAATTTAATAACCTTGACCTACCTCGTGTCTAGGAAAACAAGTTAAGCTATTCGTTGTAAACACCCCACACCACGCTTACAGCGACGTGGTTTGGTTGTCGTGGTTACTGAGCTAGAAAAACTTGACTGCGTAATGCGGACAAATGGTGGGGGCCCATTTATAGCGTTTCTCCCCTGTATTATATCGCTGACAACCATGAAACAGCGCTCACTGTCAAACTGCATAGAAACAAAAGGGATGCAAATAGTGCGTGATCAGCTGAATTCAAATCGGTTTTCGTGAAACGCTATTTATGTTGTTGCAAATTATAGTCTAATATAATATACTTTTATATGAACCATGCACAAGTGACCATTTCACAGTTGTAAACAGTGTAATAAGTTTGGTATAAATATTTCGTGTTTTGTTCCCGTCATGTAAACTTCATTTCAAATTGGAGAAAAACTGCAATAACTTTTCCACGCTTATAAGTACTTTGTTTTTTAAACGGGGCTTAAAGTACAAACATGTGTTGGAATTCGTTTTTAGAACTAGTACTTTTAGAATACATTAAAATGAGTAGCATATTGACAAAAAGACCTAATTAGTAGGGCTTTAACCAAAACTATCAATAGGTGCATGTTAAAATTCCGCTTGTTTTTTTAAAGACTAGACTAGACTATTCAGATCTGCTTTCTATCTGACTCGTTAAAAATAAATTGTGCTTATACTTTATATATACATTAATACTAAAAATATTATAATATTATAACGTTTAACATTTATTTGCCTCTAAAACACACTTATAATGTACATAAACTTAAAAGAAAAATATTATAAGCCATAGACACCAAAAGGTCATTTCGGAAAGTGAAGAACGTTATATGACCTACATACATAAAATATAACAAATAACCAGCAATATAGAGACAAAAAAGACTAATTTAAAGTGACAGAACATTCTTTACCTAACACACAAAAATTAACAATACACATTATTTTATTTTTATAACTTGTTTTTTAACAAAAATTGTGTGTTTGTTATGTGATGCCATTTTTTTCTGTAATTATTCTTTAAAAAAAAACGCCAAATAAAAAACGCTCACCGCTACCACTGAGCACCAACGCAATCTCTTCGACCGTGGCAATGACCATACCGTGTAAGGTCGCAATAGCCACCACTTACTGGGTTAATTCAATAGCGTGTTGCGTTGTATGGGGGACAACAATTGTATGATCGCGAGGTAGAACGTAGTACAATGGAGCCGTCTTTTGTTTTAAACAGTGTTTTGTTTGATCGACAGCCTTAATGTATGTAATGAGACAACGGGACTTCTTGGCGGGAAAGTGAAAAGTCATGTCTGCGGTTTTGTTTTATTTTCTAAAATTTGTGTTATGTCTAATATTAATGTGAAATAATGGTGGATTATTAACCGTTAAGTGTTCGCGAGTGTGCATGAGTGTTGGCAAATAAAACAAAACAGTGGAACGTCACTTTTCAAATTCTCTCAAGAAGTCCGCCCGAGGACTTAGTAAAGCCCCACATCTTTACTATGATACTCGAAGGGTTGGGGGGTATATCATTTCTCACTTCTCATTTGTATTATCATTCATCATCATCATATAGGAAATAAATATTGTTTATTTATGTATAACTTGTAAGAAAAATTACTTTGACACTGGCTAAATGTGCTAATCGCACGAAGCCATCAACAAATAAAAAAAATGAGACAACGATAAAAACACACTTTTGTCACAAAATAAAGAGACTGCAGAAGCTAAGCTTCATACAGTAGTTGAGGATTCCCGGTGAAGTGTGCTTCCACCTTTGGCCTTATTACCACTTAACATCAGGTGAAATGAAAGCCAATACCCGTAAACTTACCCGTAAGTTATAAAAAAATATATAATATATAAGGTCACTTTTTATCAACTGCAAATATTTTGACAAAACATCTAATTATATCAGAAATCCTAGCATTTAAAAAAAATTCAGGCTAGTTTTTTTTTTTACTTTTCCTGACACAAAAATTGTAATATTTTTAAGAGCGGCCTCTCTGTCGGCTCTTTTGAATGAAACTAGGTGCACGTGTAAGCGGTGAAGGCATTGCGGCCTCTCTGTTTCGGCTCCTTTGAATTTAAACTACCGAAAAAACTTTATTTTTTCTTTTTAATCGAAATGTCTTTCGGCGTATATAAACTTAAGATTTTTTCATAACAATAGTTTATAGTATACCTATGTTGTTGAATGTATCCTCAAAATATTTGCAGTTGATAAAATGTGACCTTATATATAGTAGTAATGAGTTATTAGGCACGCTTACAAATACTTTTTGTTATTTAAACTAAGATCAACAATAAAGGCTTTTTATTTTATTTTATTTGTCGTGTGTAGGGTCGTCGTTGAAGAGATAAATAATAACTTGCGAATATTTTAACAGCTTTACTTGTGTTTTACAATGGTACATAGAAAATTAGAGAAAGTATTCAAAAATGGCAAAATGGCAAAATAGCGAATAGTGAACGTTTTCTGTCGAAATTTCGCTTATATAGGTCGGTTTTGAATTTGGTTTTTGACCGCTTTTTCATCGCCAGCCAATCCCATTGCCGCAGCCGTCACTCGATCCGTTTCACGCAGCGGTCGCGACATATTATATTTTATTGTTGATCTACATTTTTTAAAGTTAGTTAGGCAAATGATTGCTCTACCTGATGTTAAGCAGAAGCAGAACCCAGATGAGAGTACAGATAGTAGAATAGGATACTGCCTCACTAGCCGTCCTCACCTAACCGCAAGTTGCATCTTCACACCTTGCTGGAATCACTCATCTAATTATTTTGAACATAGAGTATCCTCATACTAAACCGTGGGGCATAGTTAGTTCAGATATCAAGAAAAAAAATATAGAAAAAAATGTATCAGCCAACACAAATACATAATAGTAATAGCCAATAGGAATAAAGCAGACAATACACAATACGGACAAAAGAAAAGATTTTAAAATAAAATGAAAAAGAACGAAAAAATTAAACGAACAGTGTGAAGCTTAGTGGACACAGACACCTTATTATGACGTCATTTTTTATCAGAACAAAGTTCATTCACCGCCATACTTTCACTCTCAGTCATAAACAGATGACATTGCGTACAGATCCAAAACAGTCAAATTTCTTTAATACATTTTCAACTATGTACCTTAGTAATAAAGTTGAAAGTCTAATGAGGAAATTTAACAGTTTGTGGTAGGTTTAGTAAGGCGTGTGTATCTACAGAAGCTAAAGCAGTAAAAGTATGTCCTTACTAGCGATGTCCGAACCCAGATATTGTTAATCATGTAGAAAGTTACGTTTTGATTGCAATCTTGCAAATTAAGCAACTTTCGAAATGACGGGTAAACGGATGGGTGACCAAAGAAATGTCTCGAGCACCTCTATGCTTCTTAAGGCTCGTTCAGCAGTGATAGCGAGCGGTGGACTGTAAGGATGGATGGTGTGTGGAAATGAAAGAAACACGCGTATTTTTGAGGAAATGTATATACTAAAAATCACAAAGAAATAATTGTTAGTTTGAATGACAGACCCGATGGCAAATCACGAAAAAGCACAGACACTGGCTGTCACCAAAAACCTTAAGGGGGTGCAGCGCGGACGCAAAACTGCGAGTTTCAAGTTTCTTTATGATAGCGAGCGAGCGGCGCGTGGCAGTGGTGTGACAACGGCGCACGACTACGAATACGCACGCACACTAATATCAGTACAGAGTAGGCTGCTGATTTAATTAGAGCAATGTTAACTTTCGTAAAATCATAGGCGTTTGGGTAAAAAATAATAAGTCTTAATATTTTTATATTCATATTTTTTAAATGAAAACTAAGACAACAGTGACCTGCGGAATATCAATACAAACATTTTGATGTCGGATCATTGTTTCATTTGTGCTATATTTACAAAGTTTCTGAAGAAATAAGTTATTAGATATCATTAGTTTACGTATTGTTTATGCAGTTTCTAGGTATTTGTTTCAAATTCCAAGACAACCATGACCTTGTGAAAGGATCAAGCTAACCTAAGTATACTAGTCCTTTTAATGTATAAGACCTATTCAGCGCCTAGCACTAGTGACTTAAAAACACGTAAATTTTCAAATTCCGCGCTGCACCCTCTTAATAGACAAATTCTATTCAAGAGACATGACTTACAGCCGAAATTGATAACCTATCTCTGGTAAGAGATAGGCCCATCTTAGTTTAGTTACCAAGCAACCGCTGCTATTTTCCGATAAATAACAGAAATAACTAAGCAACAAATCTCTAGTATGCCTATCTCTTGCTGAGGATAGGTTATTAATTTCGGCTGTTAGTAAACAAAAGGTCGCACCGCAGCCAGTCGACAACATACATAGTATATTCCAGTTGTTTTAATAAGATCATCACCATCACGGCAGTTGTTTCACCGCTGCAGCCCGGTGTTCTATGTACTCATTAGCCTATCTGCCATATTCGGTTTTATACAGGTATTAAGATAAGATAAGATAAATACAGTTTATTTCTGAAACAATATATATTATTGAAAATTACAAAATTAAAATCTGAGATTATAATAACCTAAAGTAACTAAAACTAATACAAGACTAAAATACGGCGTCAAAAAATTCCTCCGCAGTCGACTGGTAAAGTACCCAAGAGACTGGCGGCATTTCCACGTTGAATGGCAATGCTTATAAGTACAGTTATACAGTTTATTGTACACCAAATATGAAACATTTGACAAAATAAACTTCATAAAAGCACACGTACAAAGAGCGGTCTTATCACAAAGAGTGATCACTCTCTCATCTCTTCCAGACCACTTTTGGACAAAAACCGTTTAAGTTTAAAGTGGGCTTGTCTACTACTGCGGTATTACTAGAACATAATCTTAGTCTCAGGAAGCGTAGGTAGATATGGCAGTTTTGCAGCAGGAGTTAGTTAAAAGAAAAACTAGATTTTTAGAATGTCCACTTCGCAAAATGTCCACTGGTCGCAAAAGGTCCCTTTGCAAAAGAGACTTTCTGCAAAAGGGACCTTTTGCGACCAGTGGACCTTTTGCGAAGTGGACATTCTGCGCCTGCTCTAAATAAATTTTGAAAACCAGTGTAATGCTACTTTTTTTTTTTTATTGATGGCTTTGTGCGATTAGCACATTTAGCCAGTGTCAAGTAGTTTTTGTAACAAGTAATACATAAATAAACAATTTGTCTTTTCTGTATGATGATGATGAATGATAATAGAAATGAGAAGTGAGAAATGATATACCCCCCAACCCCTCGAGTCAGCAAAGATGTGGGGCTTTACTAAGTCCTCGGGCGGACTTCTTGAGAGAATTTGAAAAGTGACGTTGCACTGTTTTGTTTCATTTGCCAACATTCATGCACACTCACGAACACTTAACGGTTAATAATCCACCATTATTTCACATTAATATTCGACATAACACAAATTTTAGAAAATAAAACAAAACCGCAGACATGACTCTTCACTTTCCCGCCAAGAAGTCGTAATGCTACTTAGAAATGCTACTAAGTTATTTTTTTTTTAATTAGAGACCAAGGACACACACAGCCACAGTATGGCCCACGGACGAATATTAAATGGCCCGCGTGAGCAACTTTAAGTGTCCTGCTATGATAGGGCATTTTACAATATTTTTGACGCTGTAAGGGAGAAAAGAGCTGGACACTTGCTGAGTTTCTTGCCGGTTCTTCTTAGTACAAGATCTCCCGCCCAGAGTAGACTTACGAACCGATGGCATAGTGACATTCATAAGAGCTACTTGTAGCCTACACTGAATAAATGATTTTGAATTTTGAATAACAATTGTGTTACAAATTAAAGTTAATAATTATGTCTTAGTAACAACACATACAAGATTTAGATCGGGTACGCTTTGGATATTTTCATTTTGACCACACCTTTCTGTTGACGTTGTTTAAACACGGTGTATAATGAGAAAGTTACACGGATCACAACAAGGAAAAGTATGTAGGTATGCAGGCAGCCTCATCGTGTGGGTAAAAATGTTAATTCCGGACCGGTGAGTGCCAAGTGGGCCAACCGTGACGGCGTTCGGACCATTTAGTCCGACCCGTAATTGCATTTTCGTTACCAACAGATACGAGTACATTTGAACGGAAAATGAAATGGTTTCATTTGAGCTAATCCCCTTTTTCTTTTTTTATATGATATCTATACTTATTTAACGTATACTTACGTATACTTTAAGCCTTTTGACATTTTACATTAAGGCGAAGGGTAAGGCACACTAGCGCCACCAATTGATAATTTGACAATTACTAACGGACCGGATCTTTTTTTAAACATTGCGTACCGTCCGACAACAGGAAAGCATCCATAGTATTTATTTAATGATTGTGCACTACTTTTTGTTGCGTGGTTTATTCACAAAACGGGCTATCGCATTTATTCACAAACAATGGCCGCTGTTGGTGTTAGCGAATGAATACAAAAACAAACCTAATAGTAGTGCACAATTATTAAATAATAGATGTTTGCCTAGTATCGGAAGGTCCGCAATGTTTGAAAAAAAATCCAGTTTAGCAGTTATCAAATTAAGTCTATTAGCGGCGCTAGTGTGCCTTACCCTTCGCCTTAAGTATCGATATGTTTACATTACAAGTTCCCTAAAATACTGTTGAGGTTGCTCTTGCTTACTTGCCTTATTTTATTTTATTTTAGTTTATTTGGGAAACAAACGATATAAAAGACATGCTGGGGGTCAGGTGCACTACGGTGCACCTGACCCAGCATATCATGGGGTGTCGATTCAAACCCGCTCGTGGAATTTTTTCAACACTTTTTTTTTCAAATAGTAAATATTTGTATATATTTTAAAAACATCATGTAACGCGCGTTCACTCACCGTGTGAAAAGCAACGTGTCAATGGTGAGCGGCACGTCATAATGGATAACGTTAACATTATAAACAAGATGGTTTGTAACTATTTTGCATTATTTAATTATTAAAAAAATACTACCTAGGGGTAATTTATAACGAATACTTGCTTCAGCTTTAAGACGGTTAAAATAACACCGTGTATAATATGCATAAATATATGCCATGAAAATAAAAGAAAAAGAAAAAAACGAGCGAGCCTTACAGTCGCATAATGATGTGTAACATTTGACATCTCACCTTAGTAATAAGCAATTTTAACATTATATTCTGATATTACATCATTTTAAAACTATAAAACAAATGCAGTAAATACTCTTTAGAAGACATGTGACATATCAAAATGACAAATAATTAAAAAAAAGTCAAATGATACAATAATATGTCACATAAAATAATAATATGTCATGTTCATAATATCGATTTTAAATTTACAAAATGGCGCGCGCGCTTTCCCGATTTCCTTGTTACACTGTTACACATACTTCCGTCCCATTTCATGAAATCACTCCCACTAATTGCTTATATAGAAAGCGAGCGGAAAGATGTTACACATCAAAAAGAGCTATCCTCAGTAGTTGAGGATTCCGGGTGAAGTGTGCTTCCACCTTCGGCCTTAATGGTCACTAAGCATCATCAGACAAGTGGCAAAACGCTAATATAATAGAAATCAAATAAAATGGTTATTGTACGGGATTGACTTATATCAACGTATACATAAACGTATAAATGACGTTTATGTCAATCCCATACAATAATCATTCTATTTATTTTCTTTTCTATTAGCGTTTTACCACTTGTCTAGGAAGGCACGTGAGACTGAGGACAAGTGCTTGTTTACCCGTAGGTAATTAAAGAAGCTCGATGGCGCAGTGGTTAACGCGTCCGGTCTGCGAGTGCTGAGGTTAAGCAACTTTCGCAAAGGCTGGTCATCGGATGGGTGACCAAAACTTAATCATCTCGAGCTCCTCCGTGCTTCGGAAGGCACGTTAAGCCGTTGGTCCCGGCTGCATTAGCAGTCGTTAACAACCACCAATCCGCACTGGGCCCGCGTGGTGGTTCATGGCCCGTTCTCCCTATCCATCCATATTGAAGGCTCGTGCCCCAGCAGTGGGGACATAAACGAGCTGATGATGATGATGATGAAGAAAAAAAGAATTAAGTCTAACAGTTTTTACATCTATGCTTATTACTAAAATTGAACCTACTGTCTATTATAGTAACATAATAATATTTTCAAGACTCAGTCAAACCATAGAGTGATACGAGTATAACTGATAGAGCTCCCCGATAAATCAGATCGTTGTCTTGTCAAAAACTTTTCTCATAACGCTGCCACAGATTAATAAAAGTTGTTTCCGACGTACCCACGCCTGCACACAGACTACCACAAACTGCCTAATTTCCTTAATAGACTTTGAACTTTAGTTGTATGGCATAAGGTTGAAGATTTACTGAAGAAATTTGACAGCTTTGTATATGTTGATATGTTGTTGTGCGTGTGTACATCAGATTACTGGCTACTTGCTAGTCACTCAATTTAGGGAATACACTTTCGTGGGTATTGTACAGAGTGTTCAGTAATAGGTGTATAATCCCGGAACTTAGCCATGCAACCAAATATTAAAAAACCGGCCAAGTGCGAGTCGGACTCGTGCACGAAGGGTTCCGTACTTTATGACGTATTAAAAAAAAAACTACTTACTAGATCTCGGTCAAACCAATTTTCGGTGGAAGTTTGCATGGTAATTGTACATCATATATTTTTTTTAGTTTTATCATTCTCTTATTTTAGAAGTTACAGGGAGGGGACACACATTTTACCACTTTGGAAGTGTCTCTCGCGTAAACTATTCAGTTTAGAAAAAAACTCAGATCAGAAACCTCAATATCATTTTTGAAGACCTATCCATAGATACTCCACACGTATGAGTTTGATGAAAAAAAAACTAAGTAACCCCCAAAATTAATTGTTTTTTTGTCTATTTTTGTGTGAAAATCTTAATGCGGTTGACAGAATACATCTACTTACTAAGTTTCAACAGTATAGTTCTTATAGTTTCGGAAAAAAGTGGCTGTGACATACGGACGGACAGACAGACAGACATGACGAATCCACAAGGGTTCCGTTTTTTGCCATTTGGCTACGGAACCCTAAAAACACCGTATATATTTGCATACAAAAACTTAAATTTATTTTATTATTACATTGCGTTTGTGTAACCTCGACATGTTTTGACTTCTGTTTTGGTTGAACCATGAGGTGGATGACCAAAAACAATATATCATCTGGGCCTCGGATTGTCACTTAACACTTTCAAACAATCTCTATATATCAACCATCGTCCATAAGGTGCTTTTCAGGTGTGTTCATAATTTTCCGCGATTTTTGTACGGTCTGTTATATTAGGCATTATAAACAGGTATCACTGAACACCCTGTGTAAACCAATTAGGTACTAGCGCACGCCAGCATATGAAACTTTCTTTGCTTATAGAAAAAGAAAAGTGATGAGATATAGTATGTAAATAATGTTGCCAACATGAAAGGAGGAGCTTCATAAATGTCGGTCTAAAGATTAGCGATTGCTAAAGTTAAGTAACTATCGCAAAGTCCGGTCATCGGATGGGTGACCAAAAATGTATTATTATACACTGTGTAATGCTTTGGATTATTAAAAATTTAAACTGTTTTTATGACTTTTCTTCTCCGTTGTACGTTTGTGACAATATCAAGACAGTATGTCGAGTTGCAAATCCGTCAAGTTGAAAACCTGTCGAGTTGGAAATGATAGTTTCGATCTCCTCCGTGCTTTGGAAGGCATGTAAAGTGTAAAGCCGTTGGTTCCGGCTGCATCAGTCGTCAACTATTAAAGCCCGTTTTCTCTGTGGTGCTTCCATCCATAGTCAAGACTTGTGTCCCAGCAGTGGGAACATAAAATGAGCTGGTGATAAATTTAAATATCATTATATCTACTTAGGTATGTCATGACACCTATTTCAGAAGTCGATAGCAAAACTTTCTAATGCATAATGAATGAAGGTGAAAACGAGTTTTCATAATTTAATTTATTCACAAGTTCATAAGTCCATGGACATATTTTTTAGTATTTATCTATCATGTGTGTCACAAAAACAATAGTTCACATCACTAATTTAACCCAAATCGAAAAAGAGAAATGTATTGTAAAAAGTATCTATTCAATTTAAAACAATGCCACCAAAGGTTCATGTCAAATATTGACACTTCTTACTCTCAGCTTTTACTGTATAAATAAATATTTATTTTAAATGAATGTGGTTTTTAGGGTTCAGTGCCTAAAGGGTAAAACGGGACCCTATTGCTAAAACTCCGCCACGCGCCGTCCGTCCGTCCGTCTGTCTGTCGGTCTGTCCGTCTGTCACCAGGCTATATCATGAACCGTGATAGTTAGACAGTTAAAATTTTCACAGATGATGTATTTCTGTTGCCGCTATAACAACAAATACTAAAAAACAGAACCAAATAAATATTTAATGGAGCTCCCATAAAACAAACGTGATTTTTTTGATCGTTTTTGCGCGATATTATTAACGGCAACAGGTAGACGCTTGAACTATTCACAAAATATTTAGTTATATATTCACTTTCATCATTGCCAGCTCCTATACTTCCCCACTGCTGGGGCACGAGCCTTCCCTATGGATGGATAGGGAGAACGGGCCATAAACCACCACGCGGGCCTAGTGCGGATTGGTGGTTGTTAACGATTGTTAATGCAGCCGGGCTCAACCGCTTTACGTGCCTTCCGAAGCACGGAGGAGCTCTAGATAATAAATTTTTGGTCACCCATCCGATGACCGGCCTTTGCGAAAGTTGCTTAACCTCAGCACTCGCAGACCAGGCGCGTTAACCACTGCGCCATCGAGCTCCTCAATTCACTTTAAAAATAAATAATTAAATTAAAATAAAATTAATATTTAAGGGGGCGTCCATACAACAAACGTGATTTTTTTTCCAATTTTTTCTTGGCCTTAATCACGATAACAGGTAGAAACTTGAAATATTTTTTTACCGTGGAGTACAGGCAAAATTCAAAATAAGCCTTCACAGGCCCTTATTGACGTCAAAACTATAAAATCCAAATAATAATAAAAAAACGAGCGAGCCTTACAGTAGTCGCATATCAAAATTACCTTTGATAGTCAAATGAAACTATATGTCACATATAATAATAATATGTCATGTTCATAATATCGATTTTAAATTTACAAAATGGCGCGCGGTATCCCCGACTTCCTGTTACACAGTTACACTGTTACATATTTCACGAAATCACTCCCACAAGCTTCCCCGACTACCAGTTACACACTTGTTACACTGTTACACGTACTTCCGTCCCATTTCACGAAATCACTCCCACAAATTGCTTATATATAGAAAGCGTGCGGAAAGATGTTACACACAAAAAACTAAAAAAATAGTTTAGATTAAACTACAACCAGTTCGGATTTTGGGAGAGCCTTCGACTGCTCAATGACTCCGCTCTTCCTGATGTTTAGCAGAAGCGGAGTTCAGATACGCGGAGAGCTAGTGGAGCAGAAGTGCCTCACTAGCCGTCGGGTCCTCACCATGCCAAACCGCAAATTGTTTCTTCACACCTTGTAAAGAACCCCATGTTGTAGGATGGAGGAAATCGTTGTTATAGGTTCTTTTAAGGTTTGTTTTTTATTCACTGTTTATTTGTGTTTCATTATCATCAGCCTAAAAACGTATTACTACTGGCTTTTCCACATCATCATCATCGGGTCTAGTTCACGAAATCGACAGTCACAACATCGATGGTCGCTGTATCAAAAACGTTCCATCGACGGGTCATAGTAGCGATAGTACACTACATCGATGGTACGCTACATCGACACTTTGGTGAAGGCACCAGATCGTTGTTGAACGTTGAAATAGAAAATAGTAAATGGAGAAATCGAGCTCCAACCCACTACTCTACCCTAAACCCTGGTTTGAAGGGCCTTTTATGACATCTATGACTGGAACTAGGAGCATTTTTGCTGTAACGTAACATGTTCGATGCGAGCATTTAAATGATCCGTACAGTGAGACGTACCGCTCGCCCACGTGCTCCACCCTGTACCCAGTTGTCGGATTTTCGGCGAATCCCATAATAAGCAAGCGCGACTGTTCGCGCGTATCATGCTCGCCGCGAATGGTACGTTACGTTGGGTATGATCAGTTTGAGTTTGTTACGCTCCGGCCAGTAGCCATCTTAAGGCAGGTAATCATTGTACAAAGCAATACCAACTTACAAGATAATTATGATTAGGTACAATCGGTAACAATCAGTAATATACTATTCTGTTCAGTCAGCACCACTATCTCTAACTACATGATAGTCTTTACTAATTGCTGGATATCCTAAAGTCTAGAACTATGTTATCAATCCCTATTGGAGGAACTAATCACAAGCAGTCCTCTTAATGATGATAATGAATAGTAAGGTTATGTAAAATATCATGTTCCAAATTCTGTGTGTTCTTATAAGTCTGTCAGAAATTAAATAAAGTATTTTAATTAATAAATATTGTCTGAACTAATGTAACGGTACTTTGAAATATATAGTAGTATTTCATATCTCAGTTTATTTTTATAATTTCCTAAATGAGTTTGATATTTTGTATGTATACTTAAAGCTTGACGAAATTTCTTTATGCAGTAATAAATCAAATAATATATTGCTCAAAAACTTTTAACCTTGCCCTAACCTACTGTCGGTCAAAAGTTTGTGTGAGAATAAATGCTAACAGTATTATATTACTGGAAATACCAATAACTACCCACTTCTTCCCTTTTTTTGTCTAGTTTAACACATGGTTGTTTGGAAAAAAATGCTGTTTAGCGATAATGTCGCTAATAGTAGGTACTATTTCTTGTATTGTTTTTTCTTATTGTTCTCTGTATTGGTTTTTGTTTGGTGAGAAATAAAGTATATTTTCATTTAATTTGATTTCATACTTTTACTAGATATAATTATTTTCGAACAGATACGTGTAGGAAAAGAAATAGACAAACGTGAAAAGGAGAACCTAGTTATTAGCCAATTATTACATGGAACACGCAAGTTATTTGAACACGAATTGTAATAACAAGATCCATTATTTTAAGGGTAATCGCAGTATTTTCATAACACCTATTTACTACTATTCACTACTCAGATTAAAATAACATGCACAAAAATGCACCCCAAGAAAGCGCAGTGTGGGCAGGCCTCCAACAAAGTGGACCGACGATCTGGTGAAGGTCGTGGGAAGCCGCTGGATGTGAGCAGCACAAAACCGGTCGTTGTGGAGATCCTTGGGGGATGCCTTTGTCCAGCAGTGGACGTCTTTTGGCTGAGATGATAATGATGAGTGCTTTTAATTTCTGGGATATGGCCTAATTCAATAAGAGTCCTTAGGCCATTCATACCGTGGTGGTCCGGACAGCTCACAAACCAAATATACTGGGGTTTCTAGGGTAAGAAAAATAGTTTGGATGTTGTTTGAATAGTCTGAAAACACCGTATTATAATCAATAATTATAGGAATAATTATAATCTATATCTATATATTAATACGTGAAGCAAAAACTTTGAACCCCTTTTTACGAAAATTGCGCGGACGGAGGAGTATGAAAATTCGCACACTTATAGTTTATATAGAGAAGGATTGCAAAATGTTAATATTTTTTTAAATTATGCATAAAAATACATTAAATCAATACAACAAACATTACACACACTACCATGTATTTGACACACACGCATATATACTCTTTTCAAAAAGTTTAAAAAATGGAAGAGGCGATCGAAATCTGTCAATGCCAATCCAAACTCACATTCTATCCTTTTTAATTTTTCATTGCTTAGGATACAATCCGTGCAGCCTTAATAAAATTACGGTCGAATTTCTACCACTGGGCGACCACTACTATTATACTAATTGCTGGACTCAGTTGCCGATGTTGAGACACGCAAATCGGTTAATTCGCCCACATATCACAATTAAATGTAGACAATAATTATATTATTTTGAATTATGCATTCACAATGCTATATAATATTTACAAGACAAATCTCCTCCTCGTGCCTCGGTAACTCAGCGGTCAGAGCGTTGGAACGGTTATCCAAAGGTCGTGGGTTCGATTCTCCCTCGAGCTTCCTGAGGCTGGTTGATTTCTTCTAGTATTTTTTTTTCTTGTAACTACTAACTAACTATATAGATAATAAACTAATAATCATTAAAAAAAACTTCTGAAACCACTTACATTGTTGCAAATTCGAACAAATCCATGTTGTTCCACGCACACCGAAAAAACGAACCGATTCGGCGCAGAAAGAGAAATCGGCCGGCTCAGTTTTTAGCACCTTCTATAAACGACTTCGATCAGGCTTACATATCGTGTCACTATTGCGTTCACATAGAAAACTTGAGAGAATCGCACTCGTGTCGTGTGTGACCACTGAAACGCACTATTTCGCTTTACGACGTTATTGTACTATATTAATCGTAACACATTCGGCATCCGTATGCGCCCAGTGTCACGGCCGCACAATACCTATCACTCGCGACGTGCTCCGCGCAAAAAGGTCGTATACGTTGTTGTGTCGAAATTCGTTCGACTTTCGTTGGCGGCACGAAATTTCTAGTTGACTTTTTTGCGTTGGTACGGGTTTTCTCGCGGAGATTGCAATGGTGAATGCCGCCATGCACACTCTCTTGTCTCTTTCGCCGGCGCGCGCGCACCGGCCGCTACCATTGGTTCTGAGCTCGCTTGTTACTCCCTTTCACTTTGTGTGCGAGTGCGAGGTGCTGGTGAGTTCTCACTCTAAATAGCCTCTTAAGCCGCGCCGGCTTAAAACGGTAGTGTTTATTAAATGTTTATGTAATTTTATATTAAAATAATTATTAGCTCGATATTTATATTTATTATAAATTTCGTCCATTTCAGTATTTGATTTCTATATTATTTTTTTGTTATTTTATTTTTCTTTACATATCTATGTAATAAGCCGTAGTAAAATACCATATAAATTTAATTCTTTTTTAGATACCATGCTAATAGAATTATTTAGAAATAAAACATGCAATTTACTCACTGAATTTATGATTTTTTATAGAATGTAGCTTGTTAGGTTAGGTTTGTTTATAAGTGGTTTATATTATAATAATAGCCAACCTCCAATTAGAATGGCACAAAAAGCAGAAGAAAGATCATTTACGTGTTTAAAACCAGCCCACTAACAACTTAATAACAAAACTTGTAGAATTCATATTTTTTTTCTGAAGTTTACGACGGTGTTTGTTTCACCCAATATATTTTTCCTGACTAATCGTTTTCCGTTGTTTTACCCCTTATTCATAAAAACTATTTAAGCAAAATTTTGTTAATCATTGTTTTGTCTCTTTTTCTCAAATTCAAAATGACGTTTGTGTGACGTTGACAAAACAATAGTTAACTAAATAATGCTTAAATAGTTTTTATGAATAAGGGGGTTATATGTCTAACAATGTCTGTAAAATATAACAATGTAAATAAACTTCAGTAGATAATTGTGTGAAATGTTTCTTTTCTATTGCAGCAAATATCTTTAGTACAATATTGTGTACTTGTGTGTCCATAGTTTTTATACCTGCTTAAAGTCTAGTATTTGTGTGCACTATAGACACACAAGTCTCAAACTTTTTTATTGTTTATTAAATTAGCCACAGAAGTGATATGCCAGTGAGTACCAATAGTACTACCGCGGATTAAACAGGTGAACATTTGACCGATTACTCGCTTGCGAGTTGCCTTGTGACGACAAATAGCATGTTAGAGAGCAGTAGTCTCCGAAGAGCCATTGACTCCACGACTCCATACAAGGGGCATTGATTCTGCTATTTTAAAAAGTATACAATCGATCGTGTGTTGATAGAGTGATTCAAGAGGAAGGTTTATATGTATATAATACATGCATAGAATTAGACCCGGTACTCAAGCAGACGAAGTAGCAAGCGGGCCGCTAGTAAACTATAAGTGTGCGAAATTTCATACTCCTCCGTCCGCGCAATTTTCGTAAAAAGTATAAAGTTTTTGCTTCACGTATTAATATTTTTAAAAGATATATTATATAATTGTAAATAGTTTTTACTTATTTATTCACTGTTTCATTCACGAATACCTATTAGGTTAGAAATGGACCGAAACATCGCTCGCTTCGCACAGCGGAACTTTTAACGAGTCTGGGAGGATGTTTGGCCCGACAGATTTGTCTGGCTCATTGGAAAATATTTTAAATATTGTACTTAATAATAAATATAAAATTCAGCCTTCCTAAAATGACGTAAGTTAGCATTTTTTTTTTCCACCTTTGATACCTGCTACCTGTAAAACGGCTCCGCTTTCAGCTTTTATTTCGCGAGTATTTCCTTTCTAAGTTAATGTTATAACTACTACCGATCCTAAAAATTTCATCTTTCTCTGGTGACTGGGATCTCACTCCATAACCACAAGACTGTAAAACATTTAAATCTGAGCTCCTACTTCTCAGAGGTCGGTTAAATTACAAACAGAATGCTTTTCTAATCCCATAGAAAGTACCGTTTCCTTGGTTCACAACTTAATTAAAAGAGCTCTAACTTGATGTTAGAGCTAATATCTAATTGAGTCGACCTTTAAAGAAAGTAACTTAAGAAACTTTAAGATAGCTCTGAATTTGATACGTCACTAACTGTCTGCGCTTTTTTGTACAAGTCACGCACGAGTACTCGTAATAAACATTATAAACAATGTATCCTATCTTATCTTAGTGGGGCCTTCTGAGGTTTCACTCTCGAAGTAACACTTCGACCCATCGGGATCTTTTGTGCAACCCCATCCTTTCACTCTTCTTCCTTTGTAAAGATAGATGCCATAAGTTTTGGTCTGAAGCAGTGCCGTAACTATACCATCTGAAGCTCGTAACAAATTTATTGGATGGGGCCCTCCCTCTTAGTAAAATTTACATTTACATTACGTTACATTGTAATTTAATTTTAATAAATCATTTGTATAGTTAATACAACACTAGTACTAATATTGTGTGCATTTTAGTTAAATATCTAATAAATTTTATTTTAAAGAGCATAGGTATTACACATTTATGAAATAACAATAAGATATTTGTAAATAAAATTATTTTCTCCGAGCTTTCAGTATCAATGACGTCGTCAAAGTTTAAGGGGGTGCAGCGCGGACGCAAAACTGCGAGTTTCAAGTTTCTTTATGATAGCGAGCGAGCGGCGCGTGGCAGTGGTGAGACAACGGCGCACGACTACGAATACGCACGCACACTAATATCTGTACAGAGTAGGCTGGTGATTTAATTAGAGCAATGTTTACTTTCGTAAAATCATAGGCGTTTGGGTAAAAAATAATAAAAGTCTTAATATTTTCATATTCATGTTTTTTTATTGAAAAATAAGACAACAGTGACCTGCGGAATATCATTACAAACATTTTGATGTCAGATCATTGTTTCATTTGTGCTATATTTACAAAGTTTCTGAAGAAATAAGTTTTTGGATATCATTATTTTACGTATTGTTTATGCTGTTTCTGGGTATTTGTTTCAAATTCCAGGACAACCATGACCTTGTGAAAGGATCAAGCTAACCTATACTAGTTCTTTTAATGTATAAGACCTATTCAGCTCCTAGCACCAGTGACTTAAAAACACGTAAATTTTCAAATTCCGCGCTGCACTCCCATAAACATCAGGCCATAGAATATTCAATAGACAGAATAGCCAAGTTACGTAGCCTGTCTTGTCCCATAGTTTTTAAAATAGGTTTTTATAAATAAATGTTAGTTTCGAAAATGATCTTTGAGCACTAGCTGTAGTCACAGAAATACAACAAACAGTAGTAACAAATAACATTAATGCAGTACGTATACTTCAAGAAAGCTGCATGACATAAAATTATTAAATAAATCGGCAAGTTCTCTAATAGGTACACGAAGACTTTTCTATTTCACTTCTGAAGTTAGACCGAAAACTGAGAATTTCCCTGGCAAATGATTCAGATTTATCTTTTTTGTATAAATCAACAAAGAACTATGCTTAAAATGCTCCTCAAAACATCAAAGGCTACTTCACGAAAACGATATTCCACAGAATTATTCATTGAACTTTTTTCACCATTTTGATTCCAAAGAGTTTTTTGAAAACTCCGACTGAAGGTATTTAATCTAGCTTTATTGTTCTTTATTTAATTATCCCACAAAAGAAGAAAAACGTCGTGAGCTGTCACATCCTCTATATTTTTTCCATATTTTTTAATAACAAATAACACTAAACGGCAACATAAAATTGTGCCTTGTGACTGCAGATTTCGGTTTCTCATGTCGATATAACTTTTTTCTGATGAACATTTCAGATTTGCTGTCATACAATAAATGATAAGATGGCATCGATTAACATAGGTTTTAAAGTGCTTCCCTATGGGTAAGACGGTGTCCATACATTTTTGAGTATTGTTATTTTAGAGTTTTATTTAATAAATCAGTGTCGTTTAAATTTCGCACAGTTGCAAGTTGCAAAACATTGAAACTTGAAACAATTTCATTCATTGGAAGGAAACGCGATTTCAGTTGATTAATAATGATGTCCAATACTCGATAAAATATGTTCACATTGAACAACTTTTCCGGATCTTGGAGACGCTCATCTTCCCAAAATTCGTCAAAATGGTGCAACACCATTCATTAATTTTTCAGGGTTAATTTTTCAGCAACACTATTTGCTTCCTTTTTAAATTTTCAAATTTATGTCGATACCTTTCCAATTATTCCAGACAAATCATCAAACGTTTTCAGGCATTTAAAAGATCGTACTTTCTTGGTTAACAAAATGCGGGGATTCCCGGAGCGTCACTGCTGGCTCGCCCGCACCACCAAAGGACCGTGACAAAAAATGAAGCAAAAAATTAACCAACCAACCATCCTTGTCTTTTAAATGCGTTTAAATCTTAATAATATATTTGAATTTGTATATGGTCTTTAGTTATATGTAAATTTAATTAATTTTAAGTTCTTATATAAAATTTATAATATTTACTCAATTTTGTTAAAAATGTTAAGTTACTTTGAGCATTTTGCCAGCCCTAGCACCCTATAGTTACGTCACTGGCCTGAAGTCCTCCGGGTTCGGATAGGCCGACCCCAGGAGTCCCATTCTTTCTAGCTAGGGCTAGAGAGTCGCAGTCACACAGTAGGAGCTGCATTGACTCCGTTTCCTCTCCACATGCCCTACACAAGCTATGAACAATGTAACTTTTAAAGCAACGGATTAAGAGTCAAAACTAGACAAAATTGTATTACATGTTAATGCCCGCGACTGTACCTAAGCCTAAGGAGTCGTATTCATTATCAACAATTTACGAAATAAACTTACAAGTAGGAGTATAGTGCTGATTAAAGCCACAATATCATAATGAAATTGGAAATGCATCTGACCCAATACGTCAGAGGGTGCGGGTTCAAAATGGCCGTCGAAAATGAAATAACAGAGGATGCAGGTCAATGCATCTTTTTTCAAATAATTTTCCAAATTGGTTTTTGTTCGCGACCAGTAAACTGTAAGTTTTTAAGGCCTTGGTGGACGATTGCAAAGCTCTAGGCCCTACCCGTACTACTGCGTGGAATTTCCAGTTCAAGCAAAATATTTTTCTGAGTTTTTCGTTGCATAGTCCAGGCTTGTAATCATTAATCTGCATTTGGTAGGCGTCGTGATTAAGCCAACGCCTATCAATTGTAGCAAATACTAGACTTTGATTGCAATGATGGCGACCATCGAGCTGGTCGACACCTTTATGAGGGAAAACTTCTGGCCCAAGGGCGTGGTGTACCGGCTTTTCCGCGGAAGATTACCCGTCAACACTACCGGAACAGCACAAGCTAGTGCTTAATATACGAACATAGTTATAAGTTATATATCTACTAACAAAAATTGTTTTATATTGTATGTATGTTAGTCTGTAAGGTATTTATTATATGGGCCCCTTTGTATTTTTACCATCTTGTACATTGTGTGTTGCCTAAAATAAATGATTTATTATCTCCTTTATTTATTTTCTTTCTTAAAACTAGATTTTTACAATATTTTAATATAAAAACCTAATCCTAGAGTACCACCGGCAGGGGGGCAGGGCCCAAGCTACCGATGGTCAGGGCTGCAGAGTGAGGAACCTTCTGACAATACGTGCCGTGTCAAGGAGTACTATTATTATTGCCCAGCAGTGGGACAGTAAATAGGCTTACTTACTTACTACCCACCTGATGACTGAACATTACGAAATTCACATTTCAAAATCTCGCAATACGCATAGTCGCAATCACCCTGTCCCTGAAGACAAAATGCGTGTATGTATACGAATATACTCGTATTACGCGCCAACTCCAATATTGTGACCTCCAATTCCTCGAACCTTTTCTAATTACTACAGAGACCCTCTTTATGAGTAATTTCTGAAGAAATGCCGGATATTTGGGCTAAATGACATTGTCCAGAATGTTTGCGATAGCGTTAATTGGTCTATCTAAGCGTTGCGTCGGTTTATTTATAGTGTTGTGTTTAAGATAATGAGGTTTTAAGCTTGGCAGCGCTGACAATTTCGGAAGCGATTAGAAATAATCATCCTACAAAAACACACAAATTGCAGGATGTTTGGTTACACGTGTTTAATCCTGAATATATCAGTAAGAGTCCCAGAAAATTCTGAATATGCCTGAAAAGCACAACTTGGCTGGTTGAGGTTGCTTTTTACAAAGAAAAATGGCAACCATCCAACTGATATTGTTATTGGTCATCAACCTCAAGAAACAAAAGTCAAAACATGTCAGGATTGAAACAAAATAATGCAATTTTTTTTATAGGTAGCACGGCAAATTACTCCATTTCACCTGATGTTAAGTGAATATGGAATTCAGATGCGACGACAACTGGTGCAGCGTGAAAACAACGCAGCATGAGTTACCCCTCACTCTGCCGGCCCACAAGGTGTCTCTACACGCCTCGTTTGAAGGACCCCATATCATAGGAAAGAGGGAAAACGTGTGCTGGCAAACTATTCCATATTTTAGAGGTGCGACAGAGAAACGAGTCACCAAATTTCTTAGTGCGTGATGGAATATTTGGACTCCGAAGGGCAGCACGTGTACTCCTATGGAAGAAGGTGGGGCGAGGTCAAAGAGTTCTTTAGAGCACTCGCCATGGTATAAGCGGTAAAACACGCTGAGTGACGCAATATCTTTACGCGATTGCAGAGATTCAAGAGTATTTGTGACTTCTGCGTTGCAATAAAACTAATTTAAGTTTTCGACTGGAAAAGTAAATCTACATTATCACGGTGTCCTTTTTAATCCTTTGCTGTCTTTGGTATCTTTAATCACTAAGGCACTAGCTTTATTATCTATGACATAGGCCTCTCCCAGAGTACACCACCGAGCACGATCCGCCGCTACTTTCATCCTTCTCTTGCCAGCCATCTTGCGAAGATACGCTCTCATTTAAATATGACGGTGTAAGCTAGCCAGGCAGACGTAAAACAAGCCCTACCACCATCCAAGTGACCTATGAAACAAATTAAAAATCTTGCCAAAGATGATTTTACCTACTTAATTGGTAATTTTCGAAACCGTCTGTCGTTTGGTGATTTCTGCAAGCGAATTAAAGAATGTCCCTATTTGTTAGTGAAAGTAAGAATGAAAATGGATACGGTACATCAATGATATACTGTATATATGCCATGAACGCAAATCTATAGCAAATACATCAAATGTAACAGCATTAACTGCTGTCTCAGAGACATCAGTTAACATTAAAGATTATTTAGTGACTGTCAAATCAACTCATTTTATGTCCCCAATGTTACGTTGAGAAAAAAGATAGCCACAAGAAAAACAGCCCCATAAGTTAACGATACGTATAAATGACGTTTATTTCATCATCATCATCATCATCATCAGCTCATTTTATGTCCCCACTGCTGGGGCACGAGCCTTCCCTACGGATGGATAGGGAGAACGGGCCATAAACCACCATGCGGGTCCAGTGCGGATTGGTGGTTGTTAACGGAGAAGGCTCGTGCCCCAGCAGTGGGGACATAAAATGAGTTGATTATAATGATAATATGTATTAAATTTAATATATTATTCTCTGTAAAAGGCAGTAGGACTAATGTGGTTCACCACGCTACCATGAATAGATTACAGCGGCAATATAACCATCTTTGCAAAATATTACGTAACATTGACATCTTCACAGACAAACCCCAGAAATTCAAGCGTCAAATACTGCAGTCCCTTGAAGTAACGCCAAATAATTAGTGAGCAGTTGCAATAAATTGTATTAATTTTTTCGTAACTTAAATAACTTGTATTGAATACTAGCTGACCCGGCGGACTTCGTATCGCTTTGACAGTTTCTATGTCAATAATAGATACAAACAAATCGTTTCTATGACAACAAAACAAACAATTCGTGAAACATTTTGTGCCTTATAAATAAACAAAGAATAAGGTCCGAATAGTTATTCCGTGTTTTGTTCCTGTCATTTAAACGTCATTTCAAATTGAAGTAAAAAAAACAAAACCTTTTTAATTAATAATAATTAAAATAATGTTATCTCCTCCTGTACCTAACCTAAGAAATTTTAATAATACCTGTTCGCAATTCAACTTCGCTAAAGAAAAGCTTGCAAGTAACACTACTTCTTCTCAATTAACTTCCTTTGCACTACATGAAACGGATCACAGAGAAGTGTACAATGTGCTTATGAGCCTCAAATAACTGACAGCGCACCTGGATGGGATAATATACCCTCTAGGTTCCTAAAACTTGCGCACAAGCTGCTCGTACCCATTATCTGCCACTTGACTAATCTCTGCTTTCAATTAGGTATTTTTCCTGTAGCTCTAAAGAGGGCATTAATTACTCCAGTTTACAAGAGTGGTGATAGGGACAGTGTCAGCAACTACCGCCCAATATCAGTCTTAACGTCCATTTCAAAAATTTTGGAAAAATTAATAAACAATCGATTGGTTAACTACCTAAAAAAATTTAACATCTTATCTAACTCGCAATATGGTTTCCGACATGGACTTTCGACTGAGGATGCAGTTACATCTATAACCTCCTTAATAGTGGAGCATGTAGATAACGGTAAAAAATGTCTTACAGTATTTCTAGACCTAAAAAAGGCATTTGATACTGTCTCTGTTCCCATTCTTTTACATAAGCTGGCGCAATACGGTATCAGAGGTATGCCTCTTGCACTTCTGACTAACTACTTGCAAAATAGAAAGCAACAGGTTAAGATAGGGAACAACATTAGTGATATAGTTGACATATCCTATGGAGTTCCACAAGGAAGTGTACTGGGCCCTACATTATTTTTAATGTATATAAATGAGCTATGTGCCCTAAAACTGAACAATGCAAAAACCTTCTGTTATGCTGATGATACAGCCATTGTATTTTATGGAAACTCCTGGGAGGGTGTGCGAAAGACGGCAGAAAGCGGATTATATACTGTGGCTAAATGGTTAAACGTGAACCTCCTTACCTTAAACATCTCGAAGACTAACTACATTTGCTTCTCTATAGATAAAAGAAAACAACCAAGTGCTGATTTTCAAATTAAAATTCATAGCTGCGATAACTCCAATAACCTTACATGTTCTTGTCAATTAATTGATAAAGTAAACTCAACGAAATATCTGGGAGTCTTAGTTGATCAAAGCCTCTCATGGCATTTACACATTGAAATGATTATGGGTAGAATTAGAAAACTTGTATGGGTTTTCAGCAGGCTGAGGCATGTTGTGAACAGAGAGTTGTTAAATAAAATATATGTTTCTCTGGCTCAATCTGTACTAACTTACTGTATTCCTGTTTGGGGTGGAGCTTCCAAAATAAAATTTCTGGAATTAGAAAGAACTCAAAGGGCGTTGCTTAAGATGATGTACTTTCTACCATACAGATTTCCCACAAATTTACTTTATACATATGGAGACCTTCTGTCCGTGAGAAAACTTTATATCCTAAATTCTATACTCAAAAAACATAAATCTACTAATTATGATATAAATATAATAAATAGAAGAAGAAAGGATATAGCTTACCGCACCAAACCTGTTAAAACATCATTTGCTGCTAAACAATATCACGTCCAAGTTACTCACCTATATAACAAACTTAATAAAACACTAAATATTTACCCATTAAATCTATATAACTGTAAGAAGGCTGTAACGGTTTGGCTAAAATCGATTAGTTATACAGATACTGAAAATCTACTCAATACTGATAAATAAGTCAACATAATTAAACGAGATTCAACGCAAAATATTATATAAGTTGAACCTAAATATAATGTATTTATTAATAATATTTTTTACTATTATTATTTAATATTTCACTATTACAAATATATAATACACTGGCATGAACTAATAGAACTTTAGAGTATTTCAAAACTCACATGACACACATACACGCACACACCCACCCACACGCACACACACACACACACACACACACACACACACACACAACACACACACATATACACGCGAACACACACACACACACACGCACACACAAACGCGTACACACACATACATTTATTTTTACCATTTGTCAATTTTTTATTTTAATTTCACTTTTTGTCTTTGCTTTATTAAAATTTCACATACCTGTAGTTAAGACAAATTGGAAGAGCGGTGACTCCCTTATACAGGTATTTTATACTTAACAGGAAAGTCACCTCACCATTGTAAACACCTGGTTTGTTAATGAAATAAAACATTTTTAATTTTTTTTTTTAATTTTTTTTGTTTATTTGTAAGGCACTTTGTATTCGAAAATGAAATTGTAAAAAAAATGTTTGGGGTGGACCACCCTTATCACTTAGGGGTATGAAAAATAGATTACGACCGATTGGCAGACCTACCTAATCACACTAATTATGTAAATGCGAAAGTTTGCGTGTATGTGTGTATATTTGTTGTTTCTTCACGCTGCAACCGATGGATGGATTTTCGGATGGAAATTCGGCATACAGATAGTTTATAACCTCGATTTAGACATGTAATATATACTTTTTATCCCGATATTCCCACGGGAACGGGGACCATGCGGGTGAAACTGCGGGCGGCCGCTAGTTTTGCTTAAAACAGATGTGATATCTTTAGACAGAAACACAATTGTTAAACACGTATGTAGCCATTGTTTGACTTTACGTGTGGACTCCATTTGCCCTTAACATTAGGTGGGATGGAGTCATTTGCCGAGTTATCCATAAAAAAATAATAATTTGGTCACTTAACATAGCGAAAGTTGCTTAAATTGCAAGATTCGCAACCAGAACCTTAAACACAGTTTACAGTTTCGCTGTAAAAGTCATCGGCGGTCAATAGCACTTTAAAAAAATGTGCGAGCCTTACCGTAACCCATATGATGTGTAACATTTGACACCTCACCTTAATAATAAGCAATTTTAACATTATATTCTGAAAAAAAATGGGTTAGGTATTACATCATTTTATAACTATACAATAAATGCAGTAAGTACTCATTAGAAGACATTTGAAACATAAAAATGACCTTTGATAGTCAAATGACACAATATGCCACATATAATAATAATATGTCATGTTCATAATATCGATTTTAAATATACAAAATGGCGCGCGCTTGCGCGCTTCCCCGACTTCCTGTTACACTGTCACAAATACTTCCGTCCCATTTCACGAAATCACTCCTACAAATTGCTTATATAGAAAGCGAGCGGAAAGATGTTACACATCAAAAATCGGCCAAGTGCGTGTCGGGCCACGCGCAGTGTAGGTTCCGTAGCCCATCTCAATAATGTGGACTCTGAGAAGAGGGCTTTTATGAACATTTATTTAACGATGGCACAACATGTAGTTAATACCGGTTTCACACACCTGTCAACTTTATTTAAGTAGTTCCCAATGAGGAATTTGTACTGCGCCAAGTACATTTTATAAATTGGTCGACTGTTACTCGTAAACTTGTAAAGCCTACTTAGCTGTGATAGTTTTCCTTTTAACTTCGTCATATATACAACAACCGTGAATTTTTTCACGTATCCAAACACAGCCATTTGGCTGGCAGGAAGGGGGGCACACTTGACTCTAACAAAATTTTGCACTTTAAAGCTTAATAGTTCATAAACGGATGCCTCAATCGAAAAACTGTTTCCTCAAACCCGCAATATTGTTGAAATTGCTATCCAACGACACCCCACACTATGGGGTAGACAAGAAAAAAAAATTACATCCCCATTGCACGTGTAGAGGAGATAACCTAAAAAATTATATTTTTCAAAATTTTACTTCACCACTTTGTCGGCGTGATTAGTATTTATATCCATGTCAAATTACAGTTTTCTAGTACTAAGAGTCTATAAGCTAGTCTGGGGACGGACAGACAGACAGACAGACAGATATGGCGAAACTATTAGGGTTCCTTGTTTACAACGGAACCCTAAAAATGTTTTTATAAAAAAAACTACCAACTGCTGATGGCACTGGTAATGTGATTATTTCTTATATAGACACCACCTCGCAGTAGATACTAAAATTTGGGCGGACCGGTCTTCCAACTTTCTCCGTACAAATATTTTAACGACCAAGTTTCGAAGGTGCCCCCTTTATGGTTTTAAAAAATCCACTTCTGATCGTCTTTCGTCGGCAACGAAGCCGTCGTTGTTCGATGTACAATTGTACAGTCAGCTACTAAAGTAGATGAACACTTTTATGGTTTTTTATTTGTTTTGTCAAAACAATTTCAATCGTAGAATTATCAGAATAATAATAGTTTTAGTTATCGTTCTGCGGTAGAATAAAAAAGAAAAAAAATCGGAATTTCGGGAGATACTACTGTCAAATTCAGAATTTATACGTGTTAACATAAATAAATCATGTTTAAATTTAAAAGCTTACCGAGATGATAACTGATCTTAGTATTATTACTCACCACAGACCTATTACCCACTGTTTCTACACGGTTGTGACAAAATTGTACTGCACAAACCGGTATATAAGATTTTATTTTACGAGCATAACAACGCGTAGTTCTTAGATCTATCTATATTACTTTTAATAAAGAGGTAAAGTTTATATTTTTGTTTGTTTGTTTATATGTCGGGGCGAATCTCTGAAACTACTAGTCCAATTCCGAAAAGACCGAATATCTTTCACCGATAGAATGCTACATATCTTGCGGGTAACACAGGCTATATTTTATTTTGAAAAAAAATATGTAAAGTGCTAGTTATACAATATAATTTAAGAGTGTAAGTAAGTACCTACCTACCTACCTACCTATTTCTACCATTGCTCATTAGTATTAAACTAGTGGTCGCCCAGTGGTCGAAATTCGACCGTAATTTTATTAAGGCTGCACGGATTGTATCCTAAGCAATGAAAAATAAAAAAGATAGAATGTGAGTTTGGATTGGCATTGACAGATTTCGGCCGCTCCTCTTCCATTTTTCAAATTTTTGAAAAGAGTATACTATATGCGTGTGTGTCAAATACATGGTAGTATCTGTAATGTTTGTTTTATTGAGTTAATGTATTTTTTATGCATAATAAAAAAAAATAACATTCTGCAATCCTTCTCTATATAAACTATAAGGGTCTTACAAATAAACAAAGAATAAGCTTCGAATAGTTATTCCGTGTTTTGTCTCTTTTACTCTTATTTGAAATGACGTTTACATGACAGGAACAAAACACGGACTAACTATTCGGAGCTTATTATTTGTTTATTTGTAAGGCACTAGGTGTGTGAAATTTCATACTCCTCCGACCGCGCAATTTTCGTAAAAAGGGGTAAAAAGTTTTTGCTTAACGTATTAATATATAGATAAGTACCTACATCAAACTATGCAATAACTTGAACTCGTGTGAAAGTGAAAACAACACTTCGGTGGCATAAACAAACATATCACGAACAGTTATTGTCTTCCGAAATTGATGTGGAAGTGAAAGTATTGACGGCACCCTAATTTGCAGTTTTAACTTGCCGGCATAAATAGGTACTGTGGCATCCTCTGTTTAGATTAGAGGATATAAAACACTGCTTGCTTGCAAAGTAGGCGTGTGACAACGTCCGTTTGCCTCAACGCTCGGCTGACAAGTGAAGCGGGCAGTCTTACCCTGCAAACTTATGCATTTGAGGAGCTGGATGGCGCAGTGATTAACGCGCCCGGTCGCAACTTTCGCAAAGGTCGGTCATCGGACCAAAAATGTATCATCTCGAGCTCCTCTGTGCTTCGGAAGGCACGTAAAAACGTTGGTCCCGGCTGAATTAGCAGTCGTTAACAACCACCAATCCGCACTAGGGCCGCGTGGTGGTGTATGGCCCGCTCTCCCTATCCATCCATAGGGAAGTCTCGAGCCCCAGCAGTGGGGACATAAAATGAGATGATGGTGAATGAAACACTGTTTGCTTGCTGAGTAGGCGTGTGGTGTGACCACGTCCGTTTGCCTCAACGCTCGGCTGACAAGTGAAGCGGGCAGTCTTACCTTATTTGAGGAGCTCTTTACCTAAGTAAGTAAGTATAGGTTATGACATGTCCACTGCTGGATAAAGGCCTCCATCATGGAAATCATTTTTAAAGTAATAGTTAAAAAGTTAATTACCGACACTAATTCGCTAAACAGTCGAAACAAATTTAATTAAAACGCTTCTTTTTAAGTCTTTAATCGCCGTGGTGGTCACCGGTGACCGACAAACAATACATTTTCTTTTGTGTCTGGTATCGAGGCAGTCAACGTGAATATTAACATGTAACACAAAAAAAAATAATAAAGAAATCGATTCAGTAGCCGATTCTTATTTATTTATTTAGTTATTATCTTATACAAGAATTAACATTTAAAAAGCTACGAAAAGACAGTCACAGGAACTCACAGATCTGATAAAGGCTTTTTAAACAAACTACTTTCAGACTGTTTGCTTATTTTGTGGCATGTAATAAAAACATTAAAAAAATACAAAAAAATCCTTAAAAACACCCAACACAAAGTAATAAATCCCTAAAAGCCTGGCAAATGGCCCATCTCGGGAGAATACATCTATGCATTACAATAAGCACCTTTGGAAATTTTTTTAATGTTTTATTCCGGGAACGTTTCACACGTGAGTGGAATATTGCATTAATGGACTTCATTACTGGATTTCCCGGTTTTAAGCTCTCCATTATAAAATTGGGTAAGAAAATATTTTTAAGTGATTTTTAATGTTCCTAAATGAATAGAGCTTTTTCAATAAGGCACCATGTGAGGAGCTCGATGGCGCGGTGGATAATGCGCATGGTCTGCGTTGGATTGCTAATGGTTAAGCAATTTTCACAAAGGCCGGTCATCGGATGGGTGACCAAAACAGTATGAGAGAGAGAGAGAGAGAGAGAGAAACATTTATCGACCACACATACATAAAAAATAAAATAAAAATAAAAAACAAAAACAAACAATAGGTCAATCAGGACCCCGCTTCAGCTTGTGTTGTTGCGAACGAAACGTGTCGTATCAACGCTGCGGTACAAAACATTAATAGTAAGTTACTACTTACTCGAGCTCCTCCGTACTTCGGAAGGCACGTAAAGCCGTTGGTCCCGGCTGCATTAGCAGTCGTTAACAACCACCACTGGGCCCGCGTTGTGGTTTATTGCCCGTTCTCCCTATCCATCCATAAGAAAGGCTCGTGCCCCGTGTAGTGGAGACATAAAATGAGCTGATGATGATAATGAAACTGTTATTAATAAACACTGAATTGACGGAACGAAATAGTGACGTCAAAGTTACCATTCCTACTCATACAATTCCTATAACGGAAATTGTTTTGACAGCTGCTAAAAAGTTTCTCAATTCAATTAGAGTATGAACTCTATTTTTATGCAACAGACAAACAGAGCTAATACACTTCTCATCAGAAAAATCGAAACACTTTCCCGTTTTTTGGTTTCTGTCCTATTTTTACACAAAAGAGTTTTCATTCCATGAAAAAAATCACATGATTGTATAGCTGGCAGTTTGGCCATTACATGACAAGCGAAAATTCTAATCGATGAAGAATCGTATGGAAGCAGTAATAAGAGTGTGTTGTTTTATCAATTTCTTTCATACTCCATACAGGGTTAATTTTTTTTTTTTAATATTAGAAGGAGGCAGACGAGCAGGCGGGTCACCTGATGGAGAGTAATCACCGCCGCCCATGGACACACGCAAAACCAGAGGAATCGCAGACGCGTTGCCGGCCTTTGACTTGTTGAACAAAATACGAAACCTATGAAAATTTAATTTCATTAACATTAGGATTTGAAAACCTTATATTATATACTATTAAACGACATTTGACATATATTCCTAAATATACACATTTTTCTGATAATCCTTACAAAACATAAACTTGCAAACTGCAGTTGAAAACAGATTATTATCTCCTTTCCGCCAAAAGACATTCCGATTACAAAGTAAAATAAAGCACTTTCGGTAGTTTCAATTCAAAAGAGCAGAAACAGAGAGACCGCAATGCCTTCACCGCTTACACGTGCCCCTAGTTTCATTAAAAAAAAACCGACAGAGAGGCCGCTCTTAAAAATATTACAATTTTTTGTTAGGAAAAGTACAAAAAAACAAGCCTGATTTTTTTTTAAATGCTATGGTTTTATTTCTCTGATATAATTAGATGTTTTGGCAAAATATTTGCAGTTGATAAAAAGTGACCTTATATACCTATATAGATAGTACCTGGACGCTTCTCTTCACCACCACGACCCGGTCAACCCAAGCAGAGGTCCGAGCCTTTAGAGGCGCCCTCGGGTTGTTCAGCTCTCCGATTCGATCCGAACCCCTCGGAGAATCTAGTAGAGCACGGGGACATGCACTAGTGCGTGATGCAGTTCCCTCTAGAAAACCACCGAAGATGATTCGTTTCACACAGCTTGAGGAACCCTTTAAGTTTCTCGCCGCCCCCAAAAAAGCCTGGTGAAGCTGAAAATGCCACCTGAGGCAATCAGCAGTGTCTCAAAAAAAAAACAAATAATTTGTAGCATAAACACGTTTTTACAATCTCGTTTTAAAACGCGAGCAATCCTATTGAGTTGGAGCTTATCGATCTATTTGGTGTCCAACTGTCCAACCAACGGCTTTAGCTCCTGCCTCTTTAAAACCGCAACAAATTGGAACCAAGCGAGACGGAGATATATATAAACGGTGCGCCAGAAACGGTCGGTGCCACTTCCTGCGTTTTAGGCGTTCCGCAAACAGAACAACTTTAACTGCAAAAATTATTAACTTAGTTGAAGAAACTATCAACTTTTTACAAGTTTTTCGTTGGTTGCCAGTTACAACAAAAAGGCCCAGTGCCCGATAGCCGCTATTGTAAATACACTTTTCAAATACATGGTCAACAGTCAATATTTGCCAGTTAAGGCAACAAATTTGGCAGTTGCCAGTTGCAGCAACTAAAAACTGTTATTAATCATCGAAGCACGCAACTAGAATTGCTGTATCTGTGCAGTTTCATTAGGTTATTTGGAAACGGCGAGTTGCGAGTTGCGTGTTGCCAAATAACGGAGATCAAAGTTACTTTGAATGCAGTGCCCCTTATCGGCTGGACCACTGTCATTTGTTTGTTTGTAAAGGAACGGTGGTAGCCTAGGTCTAGATTTGCAGCTAAACTTCAAAATATGGGTATACCGTCAGGTCAGATTTTGTTTACATCCACATCACTGCTGGGGCACGAGCCCTCCCTATGGATGGATAGGAAGAACGGATCATTAACCACCACGCGGGCCCATTGTGGTCTGCTGGTTGTTAACGACTGCTAATGCAGCCGGGACCAAGCAATATAAGATATAAGATTAAGCAATATTGCGGAGCTCGGTGGCGCAGTGGTTAACGCGCCCGGTCTGCGAGTGCTGAGGTTAAGCAACTTTCGCAAAGGCTGGTCATCGGATGGGTGACCAAAAATGTATCATCTCGAGCTCCTCCGTGCATCGGAAGGAACGTAAATCCGTTGGTCCTGGCTGCATTAGCAGTCGTTAACAACCACTAATCCGTACTGGGCCCGCGTGTTGGTTTATGTCCCGTTCTCCCTATCCATCCATAGGGAAAGCTCGTGCCCCAGCAGTGGGGACATAAAATGAGCTAATGATAATGATGAAGCAATATTGCTAACAAAATATGTAAGATAAGTCACAGTAGTAGACACGATAATTAGATAAACTGCTTTCATCGGTACGCCATAAAATTGCGGTTACATTAACTGAATTACCGAAGCGATTCGGCTTAAAATGAAGATGTCATTATGCCTAGTGCCAATTCAATTTGACATTCAATTACGTCAACGAAAATGGAAATTTGTATCGCATCAAACTTTTTACGTTCACCAAATATTAAATAAACTTTTACTTTGTGTTTTTCCTTGAGCAGCGCCTCTTGATGACAAACGATGAGAGTTACAATGCCACCAAACATACACGAGACATATTAGTAATCTTGTAAAATAGAATAATAATCTGTTTGGTATTTTAAATGTTGTTTATTAAAGTTTTGAAGTGTTTTTTTTATCAGCTAGAAGTCGGTTGTCTCTTTTATTACGGGTACTTACCAAGGAATTACAGGATGTGGTATGTTGTCTTTATATGGTATGGGGTTATTTCAGAACCTTCCAGTTCCATGAACTTCCTCACAATTCGGCAAGTATTAAGGATAGCAGCTTTCTATAATATACTAGCTGAGCCGGCGGACTTCGTACCGCTTTGACAGTTTCCGTCATGTAGTTAAATATATATCAATGGTTTCCATGACAACAAAACAAACAAATAATTTTGTATTGGAAAATTAAATTGTCGTTTTTAGTTTTTTTTTATATAGTCTATGTTACTCAGCGCTAATGTAGCATTCTAATGGTCAAAGAATTTTTTAAATCGGTTTAGTAGTTTTTGAGTTAATTCGTTGCAAACATACAATACATACATACATACAAAAATACAAAGGTTTCCTCTTTATAATATTAGTATAGATTTACTGTATTCTGTTTCAGGTTTTTTCGATATTATTTGGTACTACGCCGATGGTAGAGACAGAGTGAACGACTCTGGTAGAGATGACAATGGGAACTAAAGGGTCTTTCAAATAGAGCAGGTCGATGTTAATAATCTGTGGCGGCCATTTTGTTTTGGCGGCATGTGTCAAATCTGTTGTTTCTTATTCAGTCACTAATGCCAAATCACCATGGCAAGTTACACGGTTCAGCAGCATGTGCAAATGATAAAACTTTATTATCAAAATGAATGAACGTTGCGCGCATTGCGCCCATTTTACGGCAGACGCGGTGGACCTTCAAAGTCTACTCTCCAACGATTGGTGACCAAATTTGAGACGACCGGTTCGGTAAACAACCAACCAAAACCTTTACGTCAAAGGAACGCCAGATCGGCCGAGAACATCGCCGCTGTACGTGAGAGTGTTCAGGAGACTCCGAGGCAGTCGATTTCTCGCCGTGCACAAGAACTCGGTCTTTCGCAGACTTCAACTTGGAGAATTTTGCGTCGGGATTTGGGCCTGCATCCGTACAAGATCCAACTGACCCAAGAGCTCAAAGTTAATGACCATAGACAACGCCGTATGTTCGCTGAATGGGCTTCGGAACGTTTGGAAGAGGACCCCGATTTTGGCCGAAAAATAATCTTTAGCGACGAGGCACATTTTTGGAGGAATGGTTTTGTTAATAAGCAAAATTGCCGTATATCGGATGACCACAACCCACACGAGGTTCACCAGGTGGAAATGCATCCTCAAAAAGTTACTGTTTGGTGCGGATTTTAGTCTGGCGGCGTCATTGGTCCGTACTTCTTCGAAAACGACGTTGGCGAGGCCATCACCGTCAACGGCGAGCGCTACAGATCAATGATTAACAATTTCTTTTGACTTGAATTGAACAATAAGGACGTGGACGACATGTGGTTCCAGCAAGACGGCGCTGTGTGGCAACACAGCGAACGACACAATGGACATTCTGCGTGAACGGTTTGAGGGTAGGGTTATCTCTCGCAGAGGTGACGTGAATTGACCACCAAGATCGTGTGATTTGACCCCGCTAGACTTTTTCTTGTGGGGTTTTCTGAAGTCACAGGTCTATGCCAATAACCCACAATCGACCGTTGCCCTGAAAGCCAACATAACGCAGGCCATCGCTCAGATTCAGCCGGATCAATGCAGCAGAGTCATTGAAAATTGGACCTCTCGGATTCGGGCCACCATTTGAAGCCGCGTCGGACATTTGAACGATGTTATATTCCATTCATAATGGCATTAATGGGCCTTTCAAATAAAAAAAAAATTCGTTAATATCTCACACACATCTAGTTTTATTCAATTTTAACATCGACCCGTCCTTGTTGAAAGACCCTTATATACACTATTCTTGTTTCCAAATTCAAATATTACAATAAATATTATTCACGGGATTATTACCATGTCTTTTGTTGTGTTTGAGTATACGATATTTCGACACAGTTGCATGCGCCATGATCACGGATGTACTGAAGTTATTGCAGGTGGGTGATTATGAGCAGACAAATCGATCTACCCTCTTTCTTAGTAGTTTTTTGCGCTCGATACTCGTACCACTGTTTTCTAATAAGTCACTATTCACTCGAACTTGTTCTCGACACACTACACTGACCGTATCAGATCGCGAAACGGCACTTTTGTTCTTTTTGCGGTCTTTACATAAGCTAATCACTGGATTGAAATTCAAATAATTCTTCTCCTGAGTCTGTTATTGTTATTATTATTATTATTTATTGTATAAAGACAACAAAGATCCATAATTGTTCGTTGTACTAAACAGTCTTAAACTTCAACTATCTGGTCCTTTGCAATTATTAGATTTTTGCGATTACCCGCATAATTTGTGATGTGTGATGTGTGTGATGATCCTATGACAATCGAAATGATCCGTCATGCATGTGTAAATGGTATGGGGAATAACAGATCCGTGGACCTTTAATGCTGTAAATAATGGTGGATGGATGAGCGGCACGCTTCGTCGCATTTCTTTGGAATTTACTGACGATGTGACACACTGATCATTAGATAGTTAACTGTCTACTGACGTAGTGTTGTACAAGCGCGTGCCAACACAAAATCGTTGGCGTTTTATTATGACTAGTGGTCGCCCAGTGGTCGAAATTCGACCGTAATTTTATTAAGGCTGCACGGATTGTATCCTAAGCATTGAAACATTTAAAAAGATAGAATGTGAGTTTGGATTGGCATTGACAGATGTCGGCCGTATTAAAGACAAACAATACGTGTCTGTCAAATACATGGTAGTGTGTGTAATATTGTTTTTGTTGGTTAAATGTATTTTTTATGCATAATTTAAAAAAATATTAACATTCGGATGATCTTCTTTATATACACTATAAGTGTGCGAAATTTTATACTCCTCTGTCTGCGCAATTTCAGTAAAAACGGGTACAAAGTTTTTGCTTCACGTATTAATATATAGATGTAGCACTATACAACCTGGAAAAAAATAAGCAATAAAGTTTGAGCAGTCTACATGTTTGGTGATAACTGTTTTTTTTCACAAGTAATAGGTAGCTGAAAAATTTATATTTTTAGACAAAAAGGGCGGGCGCGGGCGGCCTGAGAGCGCGGCGCGGGGGAGACGGCGGGGGTACAAACGTGCCACGTGTCAAAGGTCACTCATCCGTCACTGCGCTTGCGCTTGTCAATCAATAACAAAATAGGGTTGTACAAAATGTTAATTTTTTTTCCACATTTAATAGTGATATTAAAGCAGTGAAGTCTTTACAGGGTATATGTACGCACCCTAAAATATTAATGCTTATTTTTTTTACAGATTGCATAATGTTACTGTAGTTTTCATAGTCACCGTCATCGCCAGCTCATTTCTATGTCCCTACTGCTGCGGCACAAGCCTTCACTATGGATGGAAACAACACCACAGGGATAACGGGCCATGAACCACCACTCGGGCTCAGTGCGGTGCGGTGGCTGTTAACAACTGCTAATGTAGCCGGGACCAACGGCTTTACGAGCCTTCCAAAGCACGTTCAGTCACAAGAACAAATTATATTACTATAGTAGATAGGTATAAACTAATCGACACCAATATCTACACCATAAAAGTATTGAAAAATTTTTGCCTTAATCTTGCAGTAATAATAATTCAATAACGACATGATCTCAAAACTGGGGCAGACCGTCCAGCAAACCATACAGCAGACCGTACAGCAGACCGTACAGCAGACCGTACAGCAGACTGTACAGCAGACCGTACAGCAGACGTACAGCAGATCGTACAGCAGACTATACAGCAGACCGTACACCAGGTGAACAACGGCTCGTACAGCGGACCGTATATTGGAACATACAGCGGCACGTACGGGGGACCATACAGCGGCCTTACAGGGGACTGTACAGTAGGCCATACAGCAGGTGAACACCGTACCGTACAAGCACAGCGGGTGAACACCATGCCGTACAGGACACCGCACAGCAGACCGTACAGCAGACCATATAGCGGACCGTACAGCAGACTATACAGCAGACCGTACAGCAGGTGAACAGCAGCGGGTTGTACAGCGGCCCGTATGGGGGACCATAGAGCGGCCTTAAAGTGGACTGTACAGCAGACCATACAGCGGATGAACACCGTGCCGTACAAAAGACCGTACACCGGGTAAACACCGTGCCGTACACAAGACTTTACAGCGGGTGAAGACCGTGCCGTACAGAAAACCCTACAGCGAGTGAAAACCGTACAGCAGGTATAGTAGGGCATACAGCAACCCGTGCAAAAGGCCGTACAGCGAAGCGTACAGTGGGACTGGTCTTGATGTGTCTTCACAGCCTCATTTTAAAATAATGATAATAGTGTAACTGCCTAAATAAATATAACCTAATTTATAATGTGGTCTATCAGTGCCAGGTTTGTATTAATTATAGGCATTATAAGCCACTAAATATGCACTATTGCGACAAGAACGCGGTCGCTTAACAAAAACCTATTAATTATGTAGCTAGAAAGAACGGCAAGATTATTATGTTACTGGTACAAAAAATATTATGATCTAAAAAAGAAAAACACCAATTTTTTTACTGGAATTAAGAAATATTATTGAAGGAAAGAAACTGAATCTGTAGGAGTAAACATCTCTTATGTTAATACGTCACCTTCTAACTTTGAACATATCCCAGAGGCAACAACGGTGGATTTTTAAAAGTTGGACGTTTGTTTTATGTTTTTCTGTTCCTGTCCTAACAAACACTTTTTTATTTTTTTTATTAATGGATAAGCTCAGTGCCTTCAATCAAGGTCAACCCGGAATCCTCAACTAGTGAGGCACTGGCCATCTTATCTCCAGCTGCCGGAACACAACAATGCTACAAACATTGATGTTATTGCGACATATTTAGATAAGATGGTGGTAGCTAGCCAGGCGGACAAACAAGTCATACCATCAACTTAACCGAGTACACAAACATGTACCCCCCGCTGGGAATTTTGAAGTTTGTCGGACACTTGTCAGTTTACCGATTTCTTTGACTACCTCTGTTCATGTTTCATTCACTTAGTTTACTTAATATTTGTGCTCTTATGAATATCACTACGCCATCGGTTCGGCAAGGTCTTCCCTTATGTAGACTTGCGAACCGCCTCATGTCGGACTACCACAACCTAAATATTTATATCAAATACAGTGAATAAATTAAACGCCCACCCGACCCAGCCAGGAATCGAACCTGGGTCATGGGTCCTCCGTAATCCGGGCGGCTGCACTGACCGTTATGCTACCGGGAATAAATATTTAATTCAGCTTAAGTGTAACAATTAACACTTAAAAATAAAAAGTAAAAAATTCTACCACAACCTGTCAAGTTTCTTCTATACAGGATGTTTGGTAATACTGATAGATGTATATTCTCTATACACAGCCATGCAACCAAGCATAAAGAACACTATGATAACATGCTTAATCATATTTACGTAGATTTACTTTTCCATAAAAATCACAAATTTATTTTATTCCATTTTTTAGTTCATACCTGCAATATTTCAACTTTTGATTATGTTTGACCATGAGGTTGACGACCAAGAACACGTATCAGCCTGACCTAGGGTTGTCACTTTACAGTTTTATTAGTAACAAAGAACCTCAACATCTCGGCCATGTGGTGCTTTTCAGAGTTATCTGTAAAGATCTGCATAGCCATCGGTTGCAATAACCGTTGGATAGATGGGCACTGTGTCGCTAAAAGCACTCAAAAACTAAAAAAGCAGTGTAAAAATTCAGTGCTTACGTCAGTCTTCCCGGTAGCATAATGGTCAGTGCAGCCGCCCGGACTGCGGAAGACCCAGGTTCGATTCCTGGCTGGGTCGGGTAAGCATTTAATTTTTTTACTGTATTTTTTAGATATTTTTTTTCAGTTATTTTCATAATTTTTCAGGGTTCTATGAACGGTACCCTATCTGCCATATTCGGGATTACCAAACACCCTGTCGACTTTGAACTTCATGTCTTAGGTATATGGGTGAAAATGTATTGAAGAAATTTGACAGTATCGGATATGGTATGGCGAGAAGGACTACAAATGGTGGCACGGGCGATGTTCTACTATTTATAGTGGACTATTTTTTATTGCAGTTATACTAGGCGAGGTTTCGAACTGCGAGGGATGGCGACGAGGGCAATGGGTAAACAGTTCGATATAGAAAAAAGGAGGAAATACCTTGATCAGCAAGCGGCAGTAGGCACCACGTGTCCGGCAGGGCGAACAGTCTGAACCGGCATCAGGTTGGTGGCCGGTGGATAAACTTGGCTGGAATACGGACCTGGACCACCAGCGCGTGGTCTCTCACAGGTTTTAACAGTCGTAACGCGGCTATAACTATCAGATGACCAAAATGGAGATCTCCTCTAAGTGCGATAAGCCATCTTTCCAAATGTTATCACTGCACTAAGTTTGTGATTGCAGCCGCAGCGCTAGTTGGCGTGCGGCGTTCCATATTGCGGTCTTCTTGTGCGCGAGAAAGGTATTGGAGGGGATGGGTAAAGGAAGCTAGTATAGCGCCAAACTATCTTTTGCGCGGCAAATTTAAGTCACTAACTGGCGCAACCAGGATTGGTTGATGTGTAGGCGTCTGTACTAAAAAGAAACGGTGATAAATTCAGCAACGACATTTCTTTTCTTTATTTCTTATCTTATTATTTTGTCAAACTCTGGAAAATTTCCTCCCGCGTGTACATTAGGCATACCTACCTACATTTTGATAATACACATCATCATCATCATCAACACCAGCTCATTTTTTGCCCCACTGCTGGGGTACGACTCTTCCACATAGATGGAAACACCACCACGCAGGCCAGGTATAGGTGGCTGATAAAGACTGCTAATACAGCCGGCCGCGACCAACGTGCCTTCCGAAGCACGGAGGAGGAACAATTTTTAGTCACCCATCCGATAAGTGGCTTTTGCGAAAGTTGCATAATATGGATTTTAAACGCTTCGGTGGCCGAGTGGCCCGATACTTGAAGGTCGCGAGTTCAATTCCCGGTTTGGGCAAAGTATGTTTCGGGTATTTCGATGCATAGTCCGGATTTATAATCACCAACCCACATTTGGCAAGCGTAGTGATTAGGCCACTACCCATAAATTGTAGTAATGACTTGATTTCAATGAAGGAGGCCTTTGGCCAGCAGTGGGACAATTATAGGTTATTTCATCATCATCATCATCATCATCATCATCATCAGCTCCTTTTATGTCCCCACTGCTGGTGGCCTTCCCTATGGATGGATAGGGAGAACGGGCCATAAACCACCACGCGGGCCAAGTGCGGATTGGTGGTTGGTAACGACTGATAATGCAGCCGCGACCAACGGCTTAACGTGCCTTCAGAAGCACGGTTATTTATTAATATGGATTTTACTGTTATAAAATAAAAGCGGTATGGTTGTCACAGTCTTCGAACATCACTAAAACCTCATACGATTTGAGTGTTACACTGTAGAATCGTTCATTTGGAAAGTCAACTACTCCCCGTTTGTGGTACCACATTTCGAGAATTTCCCCTCATTCTAGGTACCTACGTCTATAATTTCGTTCAATAATGTCATCATGTACGATTTTATTACTGTCGCAGAGTTATTAGGGCTTGACTGGCATAGAAACTTGGGAAATCACGTTGGTATTATAAGTAAGGCAATCTTGTGTTTTTGAATTTCCAATTATGTGCTTTTGTTTTAACGTAACAGCTTGGGTAGTCGCACCACTTTTAACCTCTGTAGTCTAGTGGTTATTAACACCGGCCTCGAACTCAGAGGTCCCGTGTTCGATGCCCAGCGGGGAGTTTGTTTACTCGGTTTGGTTGGTGGTAGGGCTTGTTTGTCCGCCTGGCTAGTTACCACCATCTTATCTTTGTATATTGCCATATGAGCAATGTTAATTGCATTGTTGTGTTCCGGTAACAAGAAATATTTAAGATAGCTAGTGCCTCAGTAGTTGATGATTACGGGTGAAGTGCGCTTTCATCCTCGACCTTATCATCACTTAACATCAGGTTAGATAAAAGCCAAGGGCTACCCATTAAAAAAAAAGTTGCTGAAGTCAAAAGAGGAGAAGGAGGGAAAAGAGCAGGCGGGTCACCTGATGGAAAGCAATCACCGCCGCCCATGGACACCTGCAAGACCAGAGGAATCACAGATGCGTTGCCGGCCCTTAAGGAAGAAATAGGCTCGTTTCTTGAAGATCCCTAAGTCGTAATGGTCCAGAAATACCGCCGCTGAAAGCTTGTTCCACAGCACTGTAGTTCGTGGTAAAAAATTACGTGAGAAACGCACAGTAGTAGACCGCCATCCGTCAAGTGTGGATGGAAAGACAGTCGATTGCGTGTAGTGCGGTGAAGGATATCAGCGGCAGGGATCAAACCGAACATTTCCTCAGAGTACTCCCCATGATAAAGGCGACAAAATATACAGAGAGACGCAACGTCTCTCCGAAGGGCCAGTGGATCGAGCCGACCAAAGGTTACCATGTCGTCGTCGACAACTCGAGCAGCTCTGCGTTGAATGCGGTCGAATGGGAGGAGTTGGTACTGAAGTGCTCCAGCCCAAAGATGGGAACAATATTGGAATACATATGGATATGAGGCCTGCGCACTGGGCCCGCGTGGTGGTTTATGGCCCGTTCTCCCTATCTATACATAGGAAAGGCTCGTGCCCCAGCAGTGGGGATATAAAAATGAGCTGATGATGATGATGAGGCCTGACCTGTGCTTTGTAAAGCTGTAAGCGAGCGAGCGAGCTGGGTAATGGGTCGAACACTGGTGCAACAAGTTACCTTAACTTCAGTAATGGTAGATCGAACGCTTTAACCACTGCTCTATCGAGCTCCTCGAGGAACGCCTATTTTCATTGCATAATAATTTATATCTACAGAAATTTTTTTTTTGTACATTTAAGGCAAAGTTATACCTTCGTACATATCTATAAAGAATATGACTCTAAAATATATTTTTTTAATTCACTTAGTAGACAAGTTCTTTTAAAAATTACCTTCTATTTATTCAGGATGTTATCCACAGGGCTTATTGTCTCATTTCAACCTCTATCACGATACCTTTCAAAGGTATTTACGCTTGTCATTTTGCATAGACGATTCCAAATAAATGTCAAATTGACGATGTCGTTCATTCAACATCATTCAAATACGCGTCGCGATATGGTCGCGATCGCTGTTACTGACATTTGTTAATTAGTTTAAAGTTTTGAATAGCTTTTAAATGTCAATTTGAAAGGTATTACGATCATACAACTTCATGATCACGATAGGTAGGTAAGACAATAAGGAGGCAGCATACAAAGCCCTCGAGGCGCTCGCGAGGAGCTCGATGGCGCAGTGGATAACGCGCCCGGTCTGCGAGTGCTGAGGTTAAGCAACTTTCGCAAAGGTCGGTCATCGGATGGGTGACCAAAACTTTATCATCTCGAGCTCCTCCGTGCTTCGGAAGTCACGTAAAGTTGGTCTCGGCTTCATTAGCAGTCGTTAACAACCACCAATCCGCACTGGGCTCGCGTGGTGATTTATGGCCCGTCCTCCCTATCCATCCATAGGGAAGGCTCGTGCCCCAGCAGTGGGGACATAAAATGAGCTGATGATGATGATGATGATGATACAAAGCCTTTCGTTTTTTTCTTGTGCTACTGCACCAATTAGCGTAAAGTAATGTCATGCAGCTATATTTGAGTTTTTTATTAATTGATAGTTTGCACGGCAAATGACTCCACTGGCACCTTATGGTAAGTGGAAATGGAGTCCAGACGCAAAGACAACTTCTGCAGCGTAAAAGCAATGCTGCATCGGTCATCATCAGCCTACCCATAAAGTGCTTCTTCACGCCTCGTATGAAAAAAAAGATTTAAAAAAAAATAATCCACAGTAGACACAAAAAGACAATGGCTATATAAGTAGGCACAGATATGGTAAAAGACTGGTGCTCAAACCAGATTACCCTGTTCTTAGAGCACCAGGTCACCCCTTACTCATAATACAATGATCAAATAACATATCAAACTAACACTGTGATATTTATAAAATTTAAAAATATAAAAGAATTAGAAATTAAACATGAAAAATAAAATTTTAGGACCCCTTGTCATAGGAAGGTCTTTAAACGTGTGTTTGTAGAATATTTCATAATTTGGAAGTCACAGGGAAACGAGTCACTTAATTTCTTTGTATAATAGCAATAATAACAATATTTAGTATCGAAAGCTATACAACACTGAATTGTTAATTGCCAAACTATTTAAATTGATTGAAGATGAAATTATGGGTTCGTTCCGTTGTGTGATGCCCCCGTGGTGGAGGCACTCGATTTTGTTGTAGTGCGATAAAATTTATTAGTTGAATATTTTTATCAAAAGTACAGTCAGATAGCAAAGTGTAACCTATTATAAAAATGTTTATAAGTGTCTACATGAAATGATGGTGTCAGACAACTAACGTCAAACCCATTCCTAGCGAAAGCAAATACGAGTAAACATTAAATGGGAATATTATTAATGAGTCAAGGAGCATTCAAATAATAATTTAATTATAAATATTAAATATTAGACAACATCACATACATTAATCTGATACCGATTATACCTTGTATAATTATAAACACTAGAGGTCGCCCAGTGGTCAAAATTTTATTATAGCTGCACGGATTGTATCCTAAGCAATGAAAAATTAAAAAAGATAGAATGTGAGTTTGGATTGGCATTGACAAATGTCAGCCGCATTAAAGACAAACAATACGTGTGTGTCAAATACATACTTTTTATGTATTTTTTATGCATAATTAAAAAAAAAAAAATAACATTCGGATATCAAATCAAATCAAATCAAAATCATTTCGTAAAAACGGGTACAATATTTTTGCTTCACGTATAAATAAATAAATACCATGGCGAGTGCTTTGAAGAGCTCTTTGACTTCATCCCACCTTCTTCCTTCCTCCATAGGAGTACACGTGCTGCTCTCCGGAATCACCGCTTCACTGTCTCAAATATTCCATCGTGCACAAAAAAAGAGAGGAGGAAAAACGTGTGCCTACCAGCACATTCAATTATCACAATCCAAACTGTCCGCGTCCATCTCACAAATAAACGCGTAACTGTTCTCACACCATAGATCGTCGAACATAGCGCTTCTGTACACAGCTCCGCAGAATTCGCCAGTAGTGGCGTTGTTTGGTTCGCCGGGCGAGAATTTGGCATAGCCCGCTTCGCTAAGAGTTTGACCTGTAATTGAGAAAAGTACTGGAGCTGGGCCCCGCCCGATCCTCTAAATGCCACTACACATTTATAGAATACACTAAATATACACATTAGTTTAGGCCCAAGACACCGTACTCGTAAAACTAGGGTACGAGGAGCCGGTTCACACGCGCTCTATACTAGTTACAGACATGCACCTGGGCGCTTCTGCCCACCCCCACGACGCAGTTAACCCGAGCCGAGGTCCGAGCCTTTAGAGGCGCCCGCGGGTTGTTCCGCTCCCGATCCGAGAATCAAGTAGGGCACAGGGACACGCACTAGTGCGTGATGCCGTTCCCTCTAGAGAACCTCTGATGATGCTTCGTTGCACACGGCTTGAGGATTCCTTTAAATTTCTCGCCGCCCAAAAAATCCTGTGAAGCTGGAAATGCTGAGTGGAAACGTGCAAACTCTATCAAAATACATCATTCATCATTCATCAAAAATAAATTGGAGCTGCAGCTGGAGATGGAATGGCGATCAGAGCGGCTGGCAGTAAGTGGATCCGGAAAGTCGACTACCGGCCTCGATGGCCCTGGGGAAAGGCCTATGATCAGCACTGGACTGCAATAGGCTGTAGTATTTTTGAATTTCTGTAGGTAACTAATTAGTCTTATAATTATGGTTATAATGCTCTTACGCAAATTTTGTTGCGAACAATTTGGAAAAAGATAAAGTGTTGATAAAATCGCACTCCATGACATGTCGGGTCCTTACCAACTATGCTATCGTGGCGCTATCCAACTCACCGGCATTACTCTTACTCTGTAAGGCAAAAGAGCCTTTCAATGTCGACAACTACGTCATCAACGTCCGATCTTAATATTTGCAAATCGTAACGTATTTTGTATGCAAAATATACATTGATAACCAGAAAATCTTACCATGAACAGTCCTCCAGTCTCCATGTTCCTGCCAATCGTGGAATCCCACAAAAGCAACATCCTTCCAGAAGTTTCCGAGCATAGATGACGCAGGGTGCTTGGCAAACAGCTCCCGAATCACAGTTGCTTCCTCCTCCGAGTTTATGATGGCCAGATAGCCGTTTTCAGCCATGCAAGCCATGTACGCTCGTGACCAGGTCCTTGGCACTGAGTGAAACTTGTAATAACTGCCAGTGCGACTGTCAAAGGTGTATCCTGAAAAAATGTAGGAGTAGAAATTAACGTAAACAGTACCTCGTAGCTGGGCAATGGCCTCCATCATTGAAATCAAGCTAATGCTACAACTGAAGGGTTTTGGCTTAATCATCACTGCTGCCATAATACGTGGGTTAGTGATACAAAGTCTTCAAAGCACGCTTTGCCAGTAAACCGGGAACTGTACCCAGGAATACGCAATTATTTAATTTTAAAAAATCTGCAGCAACGAGCTTTCAATTAAGGTCTGGTTATACTTTTAGTGTTTCCTGAATTTTTTTATTAATGTTCTTTATTTTTTGGGAATATAGTCTTAACGGTGCCCGCCCACGACCGACTTTTTGTAGGACCGATAATCGGACCGATTTTTTTGCCGAGGTTTTATTACCGATTTTGTGACCAAATATTAATATAGATTTCTATACAGTCAGTCACCGATTAACGGACCTGGGCACGTCACTAAAAGATTGCCTTCAGAAAATTAAAAAATTGAGTTTCAGCAGATACATCCTTCTTTCCACAGAGCAAAAATATATACCAAAAAAAAATATAGACCCAAAGAAATTGGGTTACCAAAATTTATTATCTATAACTTCTCCATGCTTCGGATGGCAAGTAAGTGGTAGAACCGCGCTGCGTTGCAGCACGAAATGGGCCGGCTCGCCCGGCGTAATACCACCCTCTCACAGAATATCGGCGTGAAACAATGGCACTCGTTGCTGTTGTGTTTCATCTGGTGAGTGAAAGTACCGGAGGCCCATCTTTCACCCCTCCCCCCTCTCAATTCCTACTTCCTCCTCAAGATCCAACTCCTTCCTCAAGGCCGGCAACGCATCTGCTATTACATTGTAGTATATAAGTAGTTATTTAAGTCATAATTTAATATCTATTATTTGTCGCACTCTAGGTATGTGCATCGACGAATGTATGTAGGTCAATGACATACGCGACCTCACGCGCATGTCGTAGTTTTAAGTTATATATTAATTAGAAATGTAATGTGTGCTCTATCTGAATACACGACCATCGAACAAACAACATCTTTAATTTTGCCCTTCACGATCCTCATACTTCAGATTACTTCCCATCAGGTGACCCGCCTGCTCGTTTGCCTCCTTTTAATATTAAAAAAAGTAATGTCGTTGGTCCCGGCTGCATTTAGCAGTCGTTAATAACCACTAACTGGCCCGTTCTCCTTATCCATCCATAGGGAAGGCTCGTGCTCCAGCAGTGGACACATAAAAATGAGCTGATGATGATGATAACGTACCAAGTTTGTAAGAATTGCGGTTGTCATTAACACATATAGGGAAAAGCGTCTTTACAATTCTCATCACCCATTGTGCCATCAGGCATCATAACCAGGCAGCTTTCGTCGTCCTGGTAGTTGTCTGGCTCGTTTTTAGCCCAGGTGTGAGGTATTCTCGATAAAGGTACACCTGTAAATTAAAGACAATATTTTTACAGCTAATTTCTAACACTATCTACACATTTAAGATAGGTTTTTTGTGCTATGAAAACTAGAATGAATTAGTAACGTTGACAAAATGTATTATTTATTACAATATGAAATTACTTTGTGTGGCTTAATTTTTTTAAATATATTGTATTTATTATCTATATACTATTCATAAAAAGGTAAGGTTGGTGACTTTGTTTGTTTGTTTGTTTGTTTGTTTGTAGAGGGTAATCTCTGAAACTACTGGACCAATTACAAAAATTCTTTCACTGATAGAATGCTGCATTCCTTGCGAGTAACATAGGCATAGGCACACATTATTTGAAAAGATTTTATTTTTAAAATCTCAAATCCACGTGGACGAGCGAGGTCGCGAGTAAAGTGCTAGCCTACAAATAAATAGTCGCCATGTTTGAGTATTTATTAAATTGATAATGTAAAGTAAAAGTAAATGAATAGGTATAAAAAAACAATATCTTACCTTCTACTGAAGCAAAATCTCCCCTGGAGAACGTGGCGTGAATGCCAGTGAAGGCTGCGCACTCCACGTTTTTGTTCTTCATCAGTGACGTCATTGCATCCTTCAGTCTGTGGTTCAGGGGAGAAGCCAGAGTGGCTCCTGCAATTGTTGCAATATAAATCATTCAAAAATGTGAAGTACATACTTTTACACATTAAAAAAAATGTTATTTATAAGTAGTTTTTTTTATATCTTATAAGACAGCTCTTGACCTCAATCTTGCCTGATGGTGAGCGTAGCTGAGGTCTACGATGGAGCGAGCTGCCTCAGAAGATGCCTATTAACTATCGCCTTGAAGGCATTCAGGTTATAAGTTTTTGGGAACACAGACGATGGCAGAGAATTCCACTCCCTGCCAGTGTGCAGTAAAAATGATGATGACATGAAGCGCTTAGTGCGACATAGTGGAATTTCTACTAGGTGGGGATGATATCTTGCAGTACTAAATAAATAAATCTAAACAGTAGGGCAAAACCATAATGTCAATATTTTTATTTATTTTATTTATTTCATTTAAGTTACGCCTGACTTATTATGCCAAAGTAGATTAGGGGTCTTACAAATAAACAAAGAATAAGCTTCGAAGAGTTATTCCTGCCTCTATTACTCTTATTTGAAATGACGTTTACATGACAAGAACAAAACACGGAATAACTATTCCGACCTTATCCCCTTGAGCGTCGATCGAGCACCAGGTGGCCGATAACAATTAAAATTCTATTGTGTCTGGTATTCGCGTGCTCGAGCTCTTATTCTATATTTATTTGTAAGGCACTAACTGCCGCACTCAGAGACGTCAATTAAGTTTTAATGACAATTAAATGTCCTTCCTTCTCTATTTAGCACTATACATAAGAAAGTGACAGCAAGAGACTTAATTGTCATTAAAACTTAATTGACGTCTCTGAGTACGGCAGTAAGAGTTTAAAAATTATGCGAATTAAAGGTATCACTATTTACACCTTGCATTCCGCGTTTGTATTTTTTATCTAACCAAATTCTTCTTTTGGGTTTAAAAGTGGAAAGTTTGATTTTAAAATTTACACTAAAACATTATATATAAAGTAATATTATCTAAGACACAGCACAACTTGATCGCGCTACAATAGCATTATGTTAATTTCAGCAACGTTAGCAACATTTGGAGTTTCTGGGCTTTCTCTTATTAGACGTTAAATTTAATTGCTGCCACGCTGTATTCACAATTTACATCTTAATTCAATGGAATAAGAGTTAAAACTAATCAACAGTGTAAGTATACATGTTATTGCTCGTGACTGTAAGTGCATATGGATTAGTTATGCATGCTAGAACTTACCTTCCATGTGACACCTGAGTCGAGCTTCCCGCCAGTTGGAAGGGATCTCGTGCAGTTTCAAGAAGCCCTCAGTATTTCCGAATTTGGTATAGTCACATCGGAATTCCGGATGGCGGCCGACTGCGGAAAGGAATCGTTTGTTGTACTGTCAACATCAAATTGTTAGAAGCATCCTAAATATAGGTACATTCTTATATTAACATACATTACAGGTGGAAATCGATGGCGCAGTAGTTAACGCGCCTGGTCTGCGATTGCTAAGGTTAAACAACTTTCGCAAATTACCATAAATTTTTCATTTCGATCTCGATCGACCTATCTATTAATACCTAGGTATTTTATAGAATAAATTCTCAGTATTGATGGACAAGAACAGCTGGAGAGATCTGAGGGACAGTAATGAGCTGTAACTGTAAAAGTCGAAGGAGGCAGTAGGTTTAGACAGTAGGCAAACGCTATATCCTTAGTTTTTGCGATATTATGCGTAAAGGATATTATCTGTGCGCTGCTAAATACGTCCACCCAGCTATCACCACTGAAGAAGAGAGCGGTGTTATCTGCAAAGGTTATCATTTTGCTGTTATTTAGTTGAAGGTTTCAGAGGGCGTTGATTGACATACATTGGCGGCAAGCCGAAGGTCATGGTTTAGTCAATGCTACGCCAACCCTCCCCAATAGGTGTGGAATTGATACAGCGGCGAAGGCTTTGGCTAGGTCAAGAAATACGGTCAGGCATTTTTCTTTCTCATCTAGAGCGGTAATAATCAAGTTGTGAGCTTTGACACTGCGTGACGGCAAGATTGAGATGGGTCTGTAGTTATCAACACAGTATCTATCACCCCCTTTGTGTATAGACTTTATAAGTGTCAGTCAGAAATGGCCAGATTACATAGATGATTAATGGAGTAGCCAATCAGTAACTGTATCGTTTTATAATTTATCGACACCCACTGTAAAGTGATCTTTGAGGCCATTGGTTATTTGTGGCACCTCAGTATTATCTGTTGGGAGTATCACTAAAGAGTTACTAGGCGCGCTACAGTCTGCAGAGGCGAATCGACTGGGGCTCCCTTAACTTGAGTTATTAACCGCCAGACTTCTACCTACATTTGCAAAGAACTCATTTACTCTATTTTCACTGAGAAAAATGACATTTTGGCTTAATCTTAAAATATTTAAGTTTAAAATAGATGCGTTGTCCTAAAATTATGTAAATAATAAGTCAATATTACGCTAGAACTGAAATGTGTTAAGATGGAATCGAATTGTTTGGGTAAATAATGCAATATTATGACACTTATCATCGTAAAAATTGGTCAGATATAAATTTTTTATATTATTATTTTTTTAGCCCATAGTATTTTCTTGTCATTTTTAGCGCTGTCAATTTCTTGTTTGTCGTATCTCCGCTTAGCTTTTTTAAAGATATGTTTGCAGTAATTTCTATATCTTTTATATGTTACCTTTATTTTAGTATTTCATTGTCAGGGTCCTTTTTTGTTTTTTTGCCTTTTGTAACCCAGGGCTTATATCTATATTTAGGGGTATATTTAGGCTTATATTTAGGGGTATCTTTTTGGAATTGAGACTAAGCGCGAGTTCTCCTGAATCGAAACCTAGGTATGTTTACATCATTACAGTCAAGAGCAGGTTTGACATTTATTAATTGAAAGGAACTGCAAAGGGTTTTATGGTCAATACTGATTCTTGTTTTATTCGTTAACCCATTAAGGCCGGAGTTTTTTTTCAAATGGGGTCTTAAAACCAACACTTAATGATTAGTGACAGACGATTAAGTTTTTAACATCATGTGATCAAGACAAGTAAGTCCGTGAGTATTTAGGAAATGTCCCGGAAGTATCGATGACTATCCAGCAGGTTTAGATAATCGTGAGATCGAGAGTCTATGGAGTTTGGTGAGACATCAATATTTATGTCGTAATAGGAATATGTTTTAGAGTCGAAGTTATTGGTATTGTGATAACTCGGAGGGCGGTAAATACCAATAATGCTAGTGTCAAGGGTTATCTTACAAACACGTATGGTTCGAGAGGTCGTCGTTTCATTAATTTCTATTATCGTAATTAACATTTTTATACAATCATAACAATTACATTATTCATCAGTAGGTAGTTTTAAAATAATTAACTTTGTGTTTGTATAACAGCGCCATCTAGTCGAATCGCGGCTAAACGGCTTGCAATTGAAACAGATGCGCTCTCACGCGCATACGCAGCAAATTCGCAAATATATTTTAATAATACTAGTTTTCAACTATGTGGCCAGAGGGCGCTGTTGGGAAGACATTTGACATATAAAAATGACCCTTGATCACTATGCTGTAGATATAACTGATAGTCAAATGACACAATATGTCACATATAATAAGAATATGTCATGTTCATAATATCGATTTTAAATTTACAAAATGGCGAGCGCTTGCGCGCTTCCCCGATTTCCTGTTACACTGTTACACATACTTCCGTCTCATTTCACGAAATCACTACCACAAATTGCTTATATAGAGAGCGAGCGGAAAGATGTTACACATCAAAAATATGCCAAGAAATATATTGTAACAAAATACTATATTTGCAAATGTTATTGTTTTCAAAATGCAGATTTATGAAATTTTCTCGATTGAAAAGAAAATACGAAGGTACCTCTAAACAGTATCTATTTGCATGATCATATCCTTTTCATTTACTAAAGTAGGTACATACATCAATTAAATTAAATATTGTTTAATTTTTACAATAAAACGTCTAGATTTTAAACAAATTGCGTATTTCAAGTTTTTGACATGAATCCAGTGGATCACTCGCTATTTGTATCCCTTATGCAGATACACAGAGAGCGCCGTTTCATGGTTGCCAGGCAGCGCCTTAATAATTACTAAAGTATATTAAACCACTCACATAGCACTGACACACAAAACGATGCGAACAAGACGAGTGTAAGAAGCGGCCGCATCATGCGAGATGCCTAAACGGTATTGGGTACAAAACTTGAAATCCATGTTATTTATTATTGCTCGCTATCGCGTTTGATAAAACACAATGACTAATGACATTATTAGTCGCAGTTACGGATTCGAATGCCAGCTGAGGCATATTAGTGTTGCCAACCATACTATCATGCATAGTATAATACTATATTTCGGGTCTGCGTACTATATGTATACTAATAAAGATAAAAGATAAAAAAATATAAAAGATAATTTATTTATAAGGACATGTGTGTCATTCGTTACATGGAACTTTATGGAATGTTAGAAGTTTCAACATGTCTTGCCTTGCCAGGCGTACAAAATAAAATAATAAAATAATAATTACATTTATGGTACAGTCAAGGAATTTAATTCCCTACCTATTTCGTTAAAATGTCGTTAGACATTCGCAATGCATTATGGTCGAAAATTCTATTTCAGTGATAGTATTGAAATGTCAATACGTCTTATTTGTCATTTCATACAGATAACCTTTTTGCGAAAAGTTATCATTTGCTTCTTTAATTACGAACATGACTGTGTCAGTGTCAATCGAGTAAATTGTAAAATAATTTTTAAATTCGTTATTAATTTGAAAAATAAAATGCTTGCCGCTAACCGTGAACTATTAAAAGTTCAGGAACAGGGATTCATGGGATAACACGTCGGTTAAATGTGAGTAGAGACACAGTTCGCCGTTGGGTACGGCGATATAATGCTGAAGGAAACCTTATTGATCTACGGCAAAATAACCATCGCCCGCTTGCAATAGCCGAGAAGGCAATACATTCTGTATGGCTTTACGTCAACGGGACGATTTTCAGAAGTATTTGACGTTCACCTAGAACAGGAATTACATACATGCTATGAATTTGCATCACTGGCGGCCTGCGAAAAAAATTGCCTTAACCGAGAATCATAAATTAGCCCGACTTCACTTCGCCCGCCAGTATTTAAATTTTGACTGGACGTCTACAGCTTTTATTGACGAAAAGACATTTTCAAGTGCTCAAACCGGAGGATTACATTTGTGGCGGTTTGATCGAACCCGGTACACAGAAGACCACGTCGTGGCTATAGACTTTAAAAAAAAACATTTAGTTTATTCATTCCGTTGAAAAGTTTCGTTACAGTTTTTATAAAGACCTTGCTCAGTGATTGAGATCTAAAATAATGTTTTTGTTTTGTTGTTTTTGTTAAGAGTAATTAAAGAAAACGTTTTTAAATTGTGGTTTTATTAATTCGAAGGGTAAGGCACACTAGCGCCACCAATTGATAATTTGACAATTAGTAACGGACCGGATCTTTTTTTAAACATTGCGTACCGTCCGACAACAGGAAAGCATCCATAGAATTTATTTAATAATTGTGCACTACTTTTTGTTGCGTTGCGTCCGCAATGTTTGAAAAAAATCCAGTTTAGCAGTTATTAAAATAAATCCATTAGCGGCGCTAGTGTGCCTTACCCTTCGCCTTAACATACCTATTAGCATTTAATTAATGCTAATAAATATAAGTGTAATAAATATAAATATAATAAATTAAAGTGAGTTATTGAATTTATTACTCCTTATCTTTGTTATACTTTCTGCGCAGTTTCTAAAGAAAACAAATACTTTATTACGTTCATAGCAAATCGTAGTTTGATCATCATCATCATCATCATTAGCTCATTCTATGTCCCCACTGCTGGGGCACGAGCCTTCCCTATAGATGGATAGGGAGAACGGGCCATAAACCAGCACACAGGCCCAATGCGGATTGTTGGTTGTTAACGACTGCGAATGAGGAGCTCGATGGCGCGTGGAGCTCGATGGCGCAGTGGCGGTCTGCGAGTGCTGAGGTTAAGCAAATTTCGCAAAGGCCGGTCATCAGATGGGTGACTAAAAATGTATCATCTCGAGCTCCTCCGTGCTTCGGAAGGCACGTAAAGCCGTTGGTCCCGGCTGCATTGGCAGTCGTTAACAACCACCAATCCGCACTGGGCCCGCGTGGTGGTTTACGGCCCGTTCTCCCTATCCATCCATAGGGAAGGCTCGTGCCCCAGCAGTGGGGACATAAAATGAGCTGATGATGATGAACGACTGCGAATGCAGCCGGGACCAATGGCTTTACGTGCCTTCCGAAGCACGGTGGAGCTCGAGATGATAAATTTTTGGTCACCCATCCGACGGGCGCGTTAACCACTGCACCATCGAGTTCCTCAATTAGTAGTCAGTTCGATCAATTAGTTTTAAAAACACATAAAAAATGGAAATTACTCCACATATTCTACAGCAGTAGTACAAAACGTCAGAATTACTTAAATACTGATCAAGGAATTCTATCATATTGTGCCCTACAGATGATAAATAATTTTTTTTATAATACATTTTTTTGAATACATTTTATTATTTTTAAATATTCAATACAACAAAAGTGCGTGCGCGTGAGTTCGAGTCCTCACCTTTTAAGTTGTGTATGATAAAATCTCGATTATAAGGTAGAGTATAGATGATATCAAATCAAATAAAATTTAAATATTTTTGATTTAGTTTCACATAAGATTAGAAAATATATATTTTTTTATTATTTTTGAATTTTGCATTCACAATGCTATAGTTATAGTTACCTACAAGATAAAAATCTACCAGCCTCAGGAAGCTCGAGTGAGAATTAAACTCACGACCTTTGGATAACCGGTCTCTAGTTGAATTTTTCTAGTAGTTTGTGATTTTCGCTGCTAGCTAGCTATCTTTTTTCTAGTATTTTTTTTTTATTTTTTAAAACAAAAATCAAAATTAATAGATTTTATGTAATGTTGAGACTAGCGGAGCAGAAACAGCAGCGGCTACAATAATGTAGGGCTTAGTCGAATCAAGTGCAGATATTTTCAGGTTCGTATGTAAGATATTATGTAAGATTTTAAAAAAATCGAAAAACTTTTAAAAAATATGATTAAAAAATATAAGTATCAGCAATAATAATAAATATATAATATATTATAGATTTTCCATGTATCGAATTGCGTTGAATATTTACCATTATTTTATTATTACATTTCAGGGGGAAAAAAGAGTGGTTTATAGTACATAGGTGGTGGTGGACTTTTTCATCATCATCATCATAATTTCAGCCAAAAGACGTCCACTGCTGGATTTCCACAACGACCGGTTTTGTGCTGCTCGCATCCAGCGGCTACCCGTGACCTTTACCAGATATTAAAAAACCAGACTTTTTAATTCAAAATAAATCCTTCATGTATCCATAGCCTTAGGCTTTGTTAATCTGGCTGTATAACTTGCGTGTGGTTCAAATCTGCGATATGACCACGGCTAAACTTTCAAAGCTCATTTGATTTAATACTAAGATTAGTTAAGTATTTTATTACGCAACTCATGGCATACAACACGACCGACTTTTTGTAGGACCGATAAACAGACCGATTTTTTCGTCGAGGTTTTAGTACCGATATTGTGAGCGACTTTTTGTAGGACTGTCTGAGTGGTAGAGCCACGCCTCATCGGTGACACTCCGTGTACGTGAGAGCTCGAGCGCCGGTGACCTTTAGCAGAACGTGTAAACGCTAGGGTTGATATAGTCAGTCCGTGCGTGCGGTGCACAATACAGAGTCAGGTCTCCAGACCGCCCACTCCGCGCCCAGCGCGCCGCGCGCGATTTTTTTTTCAAACATTGCGGACCTTCAGACACTAGGCAAACATCTATTATTTAATAATTGTGCACTACTTTTAGGTTTGTTTTTATATTCATTCGCTAACACCAAAAGTGGCCATTGTTTATGAATAAATACGTTTTGTGAATAAACCACGCAACAAAAAGTAGTGCACAATTATTAAATAAATACTATGGATGCTTTCCTGTTAGCGGATGGTACGCAATGTTTAAAAAAAGATCTGGTCCGTTAGTAATTGTCAAATTATCAATTGGTGGCGCTAGTGTGCCTTACCCTTCGCCTTAACAACAGTCAATAACCCTCCGTATCGTCGTAGGTAAATTTTTGTACAACCTTTTCGCAGTTGATAATGTTTAGTGGATAAATATAACAGTAAGCATTTATCTTGTTGTACAGAAAAGGTCATAAGAATATAAAGAACCTTGATGAGAAAGAGCATTTTGTACATTTGAGATAAGTGCAAACAATGTCCTTCCTCCTTTTCGAGGCTCGACAAGATTCGCAACGAGTACGTGCGAGGAAGCCTGGGCGTCCGCGATATAGCCGACAAGCTGCAAGAAAGTAGGCTGCGATAGTTCGGACATGTGAAGAGGAGGCCATCTGACTACGTTGGAAACTTGGCACTGCATCTTTCTGTTCCTAGTCCAAGATCGAGAGGCAGACCCAAGACAAGATGGAGGGATGTAGGGCAAAGAGACATGAGGGACTGCCAGGTAACAGAACAAGATGTCGAGGATAGAGCGAAATAGAGGAAAATGGTAAGGAAGGCTGACCCCACCACCATGTGGGATATATAGTCGGGAAGAGAGAGAGACAGAGAGAGTGTCCTTCCTCCTTTTATTAGTAATTTCAGTGCTGTAAGGAAGAGCCGTATGCTGTTTTAGTATCGTGCTCTTTATAAATAATTGCCGAACTGTTAAAACTTTACAGGATTCATATAAAAGATGAGTAGGATATAGATAAGGACGGAAAGTGGCCAGTTTATGGCACAGGCCAGTAGTTGCTAACAGATTATCACTGCGGTACTCTTTGGTAGCGTCATGATTTTAATTATTTATCTTAGTATCTTATATATACAACTACACTTGTTTCATTTGTAAATATCTGACAATAAAATGTACAATTAATATTTAACGCAAATTTAGTTGCGAATAAATTACAAAAACACAAATGTTGAAAAAACTTCCACGAGCAGGATTTGAACCTGCACCCTTCTGACATTCCGGGTCAGGTGCTCTTCCAATGGAGCTATCGTGGTTCTAACCAGCCCGCCGAAATTATTCAACACTTTTTACTTTGAAAGCCAAAGGCGTCCATTCAATGTCAACAACTACCGTCACTAACAACCGATCATAATATTTTAACAAATATTAAAGATCAGAAATTTTTTCAACATTTGTGTTTTTGTAATATCTGACAATATTTTAATATGGCAACACAAAACTGCCGTTAACCGAGCAGAAATGAATAAAGAAACGGTTAGTATGGAAGGGGAAGCGGTTGTCAATTAGGAAGCAAGAATGGTGTAAAAAAAAGACAGTGTTAAAAAAACCACGAGCGGGATTCGAACCCGCACCCTATGACATGCCGGGTCAGGTGCACCACCAACTATTCTATCGAGGCTATAGTGGAGCATAGTTGGTAGTCCACCACCAAACGGGTTCGAATCCCGTTCGTGGAATTTTTTCAAAACTTAGTCTTTTTTCAAATTGAAAAAAGACAAAGTTTTTGTTCGCAACAAAATTTACGTAAAATTAAATTTGTCCGCCTAGCTAGCTACCATCATCTTATCTAAATATGGCGCGTTAACATCAATGTTTGAGCATTGTTGTGTTGTTCCGGCAGCTAAAGATTAGACAGCCAGTGCTTCACTAGTTGAGGATCCCGGGTGAAGTGCGCTTCCATCATTGGCCTTATCATCACTTTCAGGTGAGATCAAGGCACTACCCTTAAATACAAAAAAAAATCAAGAATGATGTGACTCGATTTTGTCAGCAGCCACCAAAGAGGATGGAAGCTAAAGGGAAATTCTGCTAGTACTATAATCATTAGAGTAGTACGTCCTCTTTAGTGGCTATGCCCTATCTATACTAATATTATAAAGAGGAAACCTTTGTATTTTTGTGTGTATGTATGTTTGCAACGAATAAACTCAAAAACTACTGGACTGATTTAAAAAAATATTTCACCATTAGAATGCTACATTAGCGCTGAGTAACATAGGCTATATTTAAAAAAAAGAAATGCGGTACGAAGTCCGCCGGGTCAGCTAGTCTTGAATATTTTGAATCAGTCAGCTATGTGGGCCGGTGTCGCGTCGACTACAAATCCCATTCCAGGATAGTCTGTAATGGTTATCCGTGGTTCAGGGATTTAGAATGGCAGCGCAAGGAATAAGCGAATAGATTTAATTTTATTATACTGTGACAACCAGAAGGATCGTCACTTATAATACCGGGATTTTATAGAAGAAAACGCAAGAAAATCATAAGGGGGTGCCGCGCGGAATTTCGAAAATTTACGTGTTTTTAAGTCAATGGTGCTAGGCGCTGAATAGGTCATATACATTAAAAGGACTAGTGTAGGTTAGCTTGATGATAAATAAATAAATAAATAATTTGCCGTGATTTTTTAAATAAAAATATATTAATAATAATTTAATAAGAGTTTTTTTTAGAGTATGCTGATTGCCATTGGGCATTTTCAGCTTCACAAGCCTTTTTTGAGGGCAGCGAGAACAACTTAAAGGGTCTTTCAAGCCGTGGGAAACAACTTACCGTCAGAGGTTTTCTAGAAGGATTGGCATCACGCTCTAGTGCGTGTCTCCGTGCCTAACCAGAATCTCCGAGGGTTTTGGATCGGATCGGGGTTAATACATAAATAAAATCCTATAAAAAAATCAAATAAATATAACATAAACCTAAATAATAAAATCCCGAAATTGCAGCTTGCTTGCAAGCCATTTATCAAATCAAATCATATATTTTCTCATACAATTTGTACGTAATTTGTTCCTACCTAGATGTTAATAACACTAACGCAATAGATATTCAGAACAGTATTAGTTCAGATTGAGATAGATGTTATAAAAAAACGCTATTCTCTCCTAACTTGACTACAACATTTAAAGTGGGCGGTCTGTAAGTAATAGAATACATATTCTGACGTGCTAGGGATTCAACGCGTATTGAACGTAACGGACCGCGATAAATCAATGTATCCACTATGTTTTTGTCTATACAGTAATTTTTTATGTATATTTTTTATGTAACAAAGTTACGTACTACTTGTTCGTTGATACATTTTGAAGGTTATGTAAAACTGTAATGAAAAATTGTTCAAAAGCTGTCACGACCTCTTTGTTTGATGTTTGTACATACGCCTTCAGACTACCTCAAACTGTAATTTTTTTTTGTTGAAAGTGTATTGAAAAAATTTGACAGTTTTGGATAAGGTTGATATTGTGCAGGCGTCCTAATACTTTTTAAGACTGCGTTTCCACCAGAGATGTGCGAGGTAGCTAAGCGGTGTGCGAGGTAAAAATCCACCAATAGGATTCCTTCATTGTCCTTGCAGGATAAAATGGAGTTCTCCTAAAGCCTAAAGAAGAGAAGGCGAATCAATTTGGTAATGGATCATTCTGAATAGGCAGACGAAGACTGTATACAAGCGAACGCTTTAATGACGAAAGCAGACTAAACCAATAGGTAGTACGTTTTTGAATACAAACCAAACCAAATCAAATCAAATCAATTATTCATACAATAGCTACATAGTGAATAGCTGAGTCAGTGGAACGACTGCCGAAATGCTTATCCTGTGGCTTTACGGGTACTACAAACTCTCCGAGCAGTGTTATTGCAATATTATTGCAGTTGTGTAAACGAGACGCGTGTATAGACGCCGCTACACGCATCTCTTTCTCACAACCGCAACAACCTTTCGTGATCGTGGTTATCCACCTGTAAGTTATATTTGGTCTGTGATTATAAAAGACAACCTTCGAAACCGTTAATCCTTTGTATACCTACATTCCTTTCCTTGTTTGTCTATTGTTAAAAATATCTAATAAATATCTCGTTATTTATCAATTAATTAATTAATTACACGACCGCGGCCAATTACTATAATTAGTATGAAAAAAAACAACAATGATAATAATTCAGATTAAAAATTATACATTATTATATATATAGATATAGTATAGATTGAAATAGTTAACATAGTCAAAAAATTAAAATTAATAAACTTGCTTCCAACAATAATGATATGTGTTTTATATGGTCAGTAAATGTTTCAGAAAAAACCAAAACGTCATCAATAAAATTGACAGTGAATTTTGACAATTTATGTTTCCTTATAATACTGCTAAGTACTCTTTGAAAGAGATCGCTTGGCGGGAAAGTGAAGAGTCATGTCTGCGGTTTTGTTTTATTTTCTAAAATTTGTGATAGGTCGAATATTAATGTGAAATAATGGTGGATTATTAACCGTTAAGTGTTCGTGAGTGTGCATGAGTGTTGGCAAATGAAACAACAGTGCAACGTCACTTTTCAAATTCTCTCAAGAAGTCCGCCCGAGGACTTGGTAAAGCCCCACATCTTTACTGAGAAACTCGAGGGGTTGGGGGGTATATGAAAATATATATATTTTTTTTGAAAATATTTTTTTATTCAATTTACATTAATCTTTCAATTTTACAAGTGGTTGTTAAGTATACAAGATACCTGTACCAGGAGGCCCCGCTCTTCCTTAGCTTACTAACATAATGTATAATTGAGTTTATTACATAAAAAGAAATTAATATTCATAATATTCACTAAAATAATCTTTTAGTAAATATGCTTAATTTATTATTTAATTGACATTATTCAGTGTTTGTGTGTGTGCGAGGGTGTGTGAGGGGGTGTGTGGGGGTGTGTGTCGAGTGTGTGTGTGTGTGTGTGTGGGGGTGTGTTTGTGTGTGTGTTTTTTTTTTTGCAAGCAAGTAAGTATATCATTTCTCACTTCTCATTTCTATTATCATTCATCATCATCCTACAGAAAAGAAATATTGTTTATTTATGTATTACTTGTTAGAAATATTACTTTGACACTGGCTAAATGTGCTAATCGCATCGCATCAACAAAAGGAAAAAAAAACTCTTTGAGAAATTGCTGGAGAATTCAAAATCAAAATAAAGTAGGTTATTTACATAATATTTTTACAAATTTAAGATCAGATGTTGATGACGTATCTGTCGGCATTGAATAGGGCTCCTTTGGCTTATAAAGCAAAAATAGATAGTGTTGATTATTTTCGGCGAGTTGGATTGAGCCACGATAGCATAGTTGACAGTGCACCTGACCCGGTATGTCATGGGGTGCGGGTTCGAATCCCACTCGTGGAATTTTTTTAACACTTTGTCTTTTTTCAAATTGTAATTTCTTCGCAACAATATTTGCGTAAAATTATATGTAAATAATCATAAATATAGCTTGCCTAATTCTTAACTGATCTTTCAATATTTGTAAAAATATTAAGATCGGATGTTGATGACGTAGTTGTCGACATTGAATGGCTTCTTTGGCTTATAAAGTAAAAATAGATATCGTTGATTAATAAAGTAGGTTTCAATTTACACAACTTAATAAAAATTAATAAACTATCGTTCATACATTCTTCTCACAGTACATCAGACATCTCCTTCTTTCATGTAGTAACCATCACAGAATTAGTTCTGTGATGGATACTAAATAGTTAGCTATTTAGAAGTAAATATTTATATAAAGTACAGTGAAAAAATGAAAAAATTAAACGCCCACCCGACCCAGCCAGGAATCGAACCTAGGTATTCCGCAATCCGGGCGGCTGCACTGACCATTATGCTACCGGGAAGGCTGACGTAAGCGCTGAATTTTGTCACTGCTTTTTGATTTTTGAAATGCTTTAGAGCGACATTAGTGCCATCTATCCAAAGGTATTTGCAACCAATGGACATGCAATTAATTCAGCTTAAGTTAATTATTTAATTCAATTATTTAATTCAGCTTAAGTGTAGCAATTAACACTTAAAAATAAAAGTAAAAATTTATTTAGAAGTAGGTTAGTAATATTTAAATTACATAAGTATCGCAAAGTAGGAAAATAAAACACAGGTAAACTAAATGTTCAAACAATTTATTTAACAAACATAGTAAATAATCCACATAGAGGTAGCCACATATAGCAAAACAAATTAACATTTACCATAATAATTTAACATGTACCGAACTCATAATTGGTACATAAGTACTACAATAATAGTTTAAGGAAATTTATTTATTATCCCTTGGCGATGCCTTGAGCTTGCCCAACGACTGCTACAGCTGGGCCAGCCTTGATGGCACCATCACGGATGCGTTGCCCAAGCTTTTCCTGCAACAATATTATTAACAATTGCATTAAACAAAATATGCAGGAGCTCGATGGCGCAGTGGTTAACGCGCACAACTTTCGCCAAGGCCGGTCATCGGATGGGTGACCAAAAATTTATCATCTCGAGCTCCTCCGTGCTTAGCTTAAGGTACGTAAAGCTGTTGATCCCGGCTGCATTCGCAGTCGTTAACAACCACCAATCCGCACTGGGCCCGCGTGGTGGTTTATGGCCCATTCTCCCTAACCATTCATAGGGAAGGCTCGTGCCCCAGCAGTGGGGACTTAAAAATGAGCTGATGATGATGATGATGATGAAACAAAATATTTAAGCACTAGCGTCCGATTCAGTAAACACACGTATACCATGATGATTTAAAAAATCCTAGAATCCCTATAGCAGCGCCACCTAACGAATCTAATTGTAAATCGAAACTTTCCAGAGTCCCACTCAAACACACATAAAAAAATCATTAAAATCGGTCTAGTCGATTTTAATGATTTTTTTATGTGTGTTTGAGTGGGACTCTGGAAAGTTTCGATCCTCTTTTCTTCTTCTTCTTCTTTTCGATCTCTTCCTGAAGGAAGAGTTCAGTGATACGCAGGGCCTATCTGGACCAGATATATGTACTATCAGGATCATTGGAGGAGAATTGGAAAGACGTAAGGCCCTATTTTATTTTTTTCACCTTACTTATCTAGGGGCGTCAAGAACCTTAAAGAGAGTTTCAAGGGCATCATGCAAGCGTGTCCCCCGTCTCCTACTAGATTATCCGAGGGGTTCGGCTCAAATCGGGCACGGAAAAAAGTGAGAGCGCCTTTAAAGGACCTCGGCTCGGGTTGACCGGGTCGTTTGATTGATAGGGAAAAGATCTGGTATATAGCGCGTGTGAACCAGGTCTTCGTACTCTTATTGTTTGTTGTCTAGGGCTTGTTTTAGTGTACATGTGAATTGCATCTGATTGTGTTGTGGCATTATGAGGATCGGGCGAGGGCATTACGAGGATCGGGCGGGGTATTCATGTAACCACGCGGGCCCAGTGCGGATTGCTGGTTGTTAACGACTGCTAATGCAGCCGGGACCAACGCTTTTATGTGCTTACAGAAGCACGGAGGAGCTCAACATGAAACATTTTTGGTCACACATCCTAGGGCCGACCTTTGCGAAAAATGCTTAACGTCAGCAATCGCAGACCGGGCGCGTTGACCACAGCGCCATCGAGCTCCTCAATTTTACTGAGCAAAGTTGACAAAGTAAAGAATCACTCGAAAAAAGTCACAGGCACTTAAACGTAGATATATTTATATCACTACATAGTATAAAACAAAGTCGCTTCCCGCTGTCTGTCTGTCCCTATGATGAGATATGGTTAGATTTTTAAAACTACGCAATAGATTTTGATGCGATTTTCTTAATAGATAGAGTGATTGAAGAGGAAGGCTTATATGTATAAAACATGTATATAATTGGACCCGGTAGGAGGCGCTGCGCTGCCATAGGGTTCTATAGGATACGGGTGTTCACTCAAGCGGACGAAGTCGCGAGCGGGCCGCTAGTAATCTATATTTCGTTCCAAAAAGGATTTCATTATAACTTGGCGGAACTATAAGGAAGCTTTCAGAATAATAATGACAGATTGTATCGTGGCACTATGACGTAAGTTTTTTTTGTTAGTTTGCTGATAGCCTCAGACGGTTTTCATTTTCATTGGCCTTTTTTGGGGGCGGCGAGAAACTTAAAGGGTTCCTCAAGCCGTGTAAAACGAAGCACCTTCCTAGGTTTTCTAGAGGGAACGGCATCACGCACTAGCTCGTGTCCCCGTGCCCTACTAGATTCTCGAAGGAGTTCGGATTGGATCGGATGACGTGTCTCATATTAAATTTGAGCTATGAGCGGTAGGATAAAAAAGAGTTTTAGATTAATATTTCTAAAGGGTGGAGCACATTTAATGCACTTGCAGTATGCATCCATATGTGTAAATTGTTTTGTTTTTTCTTAGACAGGTTTTGACTATTACTAGTACTGTATGAAATTGTAAAAAATTTAACTGGTAAATGATGTTTTTGCAAACTTAATTTTTTTTTTGTGTGTTTTTTTTTACATGTTGTGATTGTCCTTTATATTATGTGTTTTTATTTGTGATGGAATATGTCCTTTTATGATAGGGCATTTTTCAATATTTTTGACGCTGTAAGGGAGAAAAGATCTGGACACTTGCTGAGTTTCTTGCCGATTCTCTGATCTCCCGCCCAAAGTAGACTTACGAACCGATGGCATAATGACGTTCATAAGAGCTATTTGTAGCCTAAACTGAAAAAATAATGTTGAATTTTGAATTTTGAATAGAGTTTTCTGAATTTTGAAACCAAAAAAAAAAAACTTATTAAAAAAAAGATTAATGTAGTATTTAGCACAAAAATGATACTACTCTGGTATTATATATTTTGGAGGTTTATTTCAGACAAAGACAACAAATAATTACTTAAACATGTCCGCGGAAAGTTCACTCTTTAGCAACAAATTTCAATTTATTTTTTATATTTTGTAATACAATTTAGCATTAATAAATAAGAGTAGTTATAAGTTTGCGATGCCCTAACAGGGTGTGTATCAAGCCACTATATAGGTACTATTATATTACGCAATTAATAAGGTATAATTATATAAATAAATACTTTCAGCTCAGTTTCAAGCCTTTCTGTTATTAACAACCACAAATCCGCTCGAGGCCCGCGTTCTGGTTTATGGTGTTTCCATTCCTAGGCACCGTAGGAGAGGTTCTGCCCCAGCAGTAGTGACATAAAAATAAGCTGGTGTTTGCTGATGTAATATAGACATCTAATGTAGCGTTCCACCATGCGAATATAGAGAGAAACACGTATCGGCTATCGATGCGGTATCATTTGCGTTGGGTTGCGTCATGAATAAATGCGTTTCTCACGAGATGCTGATAATAAGCAACTTTACGTTTATAACACACTAGCTGTGCCCCGCGATTGCACCCGCGTTAATAGTCATAGTGTGATGTAATATAACCTATAGCCTTTCTCATTATATGGACTATTCAACACAAAAATATTTTTTCAATTCGAACCAGTAGTTCCTGAGATTAGCGCGTTCAAACAAACAAACAAACAAACTCTTCAGCTTTATAATAATAGTATAGATGTATTTTACGAGTAATTAGAAAAAATATTGATAGAACCTTATATTTTAACAAAAAGTCTCAAATAAGTAAATGCAGTCTTCGTCGGCCAAGCTTGCTTGTCTTACCTAAAGCACGTACCTACTAACTATGCTAAAAAAAGTATCACTTTTGAGGGGGCTCAACTTTACCTTTCTTCCTGTTTAAAAGATGTTAGCTCATTTAACAGTTTTAAATCCAAACTATCCAAATGTTATTTAAAACTATGTACTATTTATGACTTCATTTTTTTTGTTTAAACATACCCACTTATTATTAATTATTTACTGAGCTGTCACATGAGTGTTCCCGGTGATCATTATTAAGATATTTTTTTGTTTATGTTATTTTTATTATCATGTAAGTGGCATTTGTCTTTTTTGAGAATAAACTCTTTAAACCTTATTTGATTACCAAAAAATACCTCATAAAGATACCATCATCATCATCATCATCAAATTTGTGGTATCCAACGACAAATAACATAAAATTGGAAACAAAAAGTCACGTTCAACGGGCGAGAATCAAAAATGATGTATCTTTTACTTACTTTGTCATTGGCAACGAACAAACCGCAAGAAGGATATAAAACTATTGTTTTCAAAAACAGGCACGGCACCGAATGGAAGGAGCAGCCGGGTATGAAACACTCCAAGTCCTTTCTAGGTGAAAACGCCTTAGGACGGAGTAAGTTCATATGCGGAGGCAGTAGAAGGCAGGCCCGATTAACCATCGGTGCCTTGACAGGGTACTATGCCACAAAACAAATGCTTCACAGAATGCATCTATCAACAAATAGCTTGTGTAGGGCATGTGAAGAGGAAACGGAGTCAATGCAGCACCTACTGTGTGACTGTGACTCTCTGGCTAGGAAAAGAATGGGACTCCTGGGGTCGGCTTATCCGAAACCGGAGGACTTCAGGCTCTTCGCTCTTAAGGACGTGGCCAAACTTATGGCATCTATCTTTACAGAGGAAGAAGAGTGAAAGGACGGTTACACAAAAGGACGGTTACACAAAAGATCCCGATGGGTCGAAGTGCTACTGCAAGAGGGAAACCTCAGCAGGCCCCACTAAGATAAGATAAGATTGTTTTCTAAAGTTTATGCGAACAATAGTTACACTTTGTAATTAATCAACTTTTACAGTCATCATCATCATCATCATCGTCAGCTCATTTTTATGTCCCCACTGCTGGGGCACGAGCCTTCCCTATGGATGGAAAGGGGGAACGGGACATAAACCACCAATGCAGCCGGGACCAACGACTTAACGTGCCTTCCGGAGCACGGAGAAGCTCGAGATGATACATTTTTGGTCGCCCATCCGATGACCGGGCGCGTTAACCGCTGCGCCATTGAACTCTTCACTTTTACAGTAAAGGCTTGCATTAAAATTACCAAGAAACGACCAGCAGAGCAGGTTATGCTTGATGAATTATGCAGTATTAGGTATTAGAGTATTGTCTAACACCTGGCTATCTTTTGAGGAATGGAATTGACTACGTGCAAGTAGAAAGAGTTGCTATTCGGTCCCCTGTATCACGTCTCCTCGCCGATTCATTCATTACGAATTCATTACATGGTAAAATACAATTCACGATGAAGTTAGAGGCAGATAGTGAGCTATCTTTCTTATATAGTTATCTAAGGTTAATCAACAGGAAAGGAAATTAAATCAATGTGTAAAATTAACGCGAGTAGATCCGTAAAAGAGTCTGTAAAAGAGATAAGATGTTGACGTATAAAAATAAATAAGATAGATATAAGATAGACTTACCAGCTTCTTCCATCCTTTCCAGCGAGGCTCTGGGGCTGCTACCACCATAGACAACGCCAAGAAACAAGCGAAGACGAAGAACAGAACCTTTCCGAAGTTCATTGTTATTATTTTCTTGTAACAGTTACGAAAAATCACAGTTCCAAAACTTATCACCTCTAGGGAAGTGCAATGGGACGTCTATGTTGACTATGGTTCCAAGACTTTCTTTTTTATACCAGTTCAATTACGACTCCTTGCAATACGATCTATTTCAATACTGCTACGCCGTTTTAAACTGTATTACCTACGTAATAGATGTCATTGCGAATGCAATTACGTTGATTTTTCTAGGTTAAGCCACTTAAGTGGTGTGTCTATTTTATTAAGAAACAGGGTGATCCCCTTATATTTATCTGTTTGTTAATTGTTTGTTGAGTGATAACGTGATGCTGTTATCAGAAAATGATGTGAATGGTACTCGTGATCCGGTGTGATTTCTTGTCGTTTCAATTAATGTAATTAATGTAAATATTTCTACACAATTTCCTTAACTGGACCATCGCTGTGGCGTAGTAGTTACAAACTCTTTACTATGTTTTCTATTAACTTAAAAGATCACTGTATTTCACTGAAACATTTCATTTATTTATTTTACTTATTTATTGTTTGCCATAATATTAGTAGAAAGTTTCATTATAATTCGCTCATTGGTTTGAAAGAATTAAAATTTTGATATTTGTATGAGACTTCGATTTGAGGAGCTCGATGCGCGCCTGGTCTGCAATTGCTGTGGTTAAGCTACTTTCGCAAAGGCCGGTCATCAGATGGGTGACCAAAAATTTATCATCTCGAGCTTCTCCGTGCTTCGTAAGGCACGTAATGTCGTTGGTCCCGGCTTTTATTTTTTTTTGAGAGAGTTTGCTGATTGCCTCAGACGGCATTTTCAGCTTCACCGGGCTTTTTTGGGGGCGGCGAGGAACGTAAAGGGTCCCTCAAGCCGTGTGAAACGAATCACCTTTGGAGGATTTCTAGAGGGAACGGCATCGCGCACTAGTGCGCGTCCCCGTGCCCTACTAGATTCTCCGAAGGGTTCGGGTCGGATCGGGGGGCGGAACCACCCGAGGGTGGTCCCGGCTGCATTAGCAGTCGTAAACAACCACCTATCCGCACTGGGCCCGCGTAGTGGTTAATGGCCCGTTCTCCTATCCATCCATGGGGAAGGCTCGTGCCCCAGCAGTGGGGACATAAAAAGAGCTGATGATGATGAGATTTCGAAATGTAACATGACTCTTATATTCTGTATTTATCTTTATAATATTTTTTATAGAAAAATACCTCTTACGTATTTACTGACTTATTATAAAATCCCAGGGATAATGAAGTTTAGCATTGAAGCAGCGCCTCCTCATCATCACCTTCTCATTTTAAGCCCACACTGCCGAAGCCTTCCCAATGGATGGAAACACCACAGAGAACGAACTAAAAGCCACGTCGCGCGCCCAGTGCGGATTGATGCTTGTAAACGACTCTCTACTCCAAAGCACGGAAAAGCTCAAGCTAATAAATTTTTGGTCACCCATCCGATGCCCGGCTCTTGCAAAAGTTACTTAACTTCAGCAATCGCAGACAGAGCGCAAGCGAGATTATTGCCATACAATTTCTCTTTTTTTTAACATGATCGAATGGTATATAAAACTTGCTTTCAGCACATCTACGAAAAGTATTCAACCAAAAACATTTGTTTCTGAAGATAATACCTAATGTTTGGTTCCACTGTAACGAGGGACAGCTTTGTTCGTCGTACAAGTCTTTACGAGTATACGTCACCACAAATACCGAGGCAAAGCGCTTAACATGGAAAGTAATGTACAGTAAATATTGCTATTGATACCTAATAAATCGCTTTTCGAAATACACAGTCGAACAATGTAATAACATAAAGGCGCTGTCCTACTACTGCGGCGGATGACCACGGCACTCACGTTGAAATTTTTCTTCTTCTTTTTTATTTATTTGATAAGAATACTAAGTAAATCCTCCCCGTGTGGTGCCGGGGGTAAAGAATTGCACCACCCCATCTCTTCCCGTGGGTGTCGTAGAAGGCGACTATGGGACCATTCCAGAGGATGGGCAGCAGCGTCTCTCTGTGATTATTCTCACCTTACAGCGATCGCCAACCCGCCTGCCAAGCGTGGCGATTATGGCAAATTCCCCTCAAAATTTTTTGAGGGAGGCCTTTGTCCAGCAGTGGACGTCTTTTTGGCTGAGATGATGATGATGACTAAGTAAAACAATTGATTCTATTCTATAGTAGGTACAACATTAACTTTAACGGTTTTCCGTGTACTAAGATTCATATAGAAAAAACAAACTTAGATTTTTTTTTAATTAATTAATTTCTGTTTTGATAAAACCTTATGAATAGAATTTAAATATTGTGTTTTATGTTACAAACATTTATGTTACATTGCGATAAAAACGTATCCTAGCTCGTTGTTTGACTGATAAAAATGCCATTTGGCATTAAGTCCGCCTTTTTTAGTATTTTATGTAGTGTAATAAAAATTAAAACAATAAATAAATAGCTGTTAGGGTGAGTCAATAAACCTATTTTTGAATTATGGTATCCAAATGTTCTAATTATTATTATTATTATTGATAATAATAGCAATATAAGGTTGTCATTGTCAGCCGTGGGTCAATACTCGTGTATAAAATGTGCTGCAGAGGAGCTCGATGGCGCAGTGGTTGATGCGCCCGGCCTGCGAGTGCTGAGATTAAGCAACTTTCGCAATGGCTGGTCATGGGAGGGATGACCAACATTTTATCATCTCGAATTCCTCATTGCTTCGGTCGTACAAGCAGCAATCGTTAACAACCACCAATCCATCCTGGGCGCTGGGTTTATGGGCCGTTCTCTCTATCCATCCATGGGGAAAACTCGAGCCCAGCAGTGGGGACTTAAAATGTGCTGATAATGATAATGTGCTGCAGTGGAAACGTAGATTCAAGTCGTTTCAAGTTAAAACACTGTAATTTGCTACAGCATTTTTTTTTGCTTTAATTTGTATTGTGCTTAGTGTACTATATTATTAAGTACAAATATTTTGCAACCTTAATTTAATCTTTATTATTAGGATTTAAGGTTCATAGTAAGCTGAAGTTGTTGATGCTATCCAATGTTTTTTCAGATTTTGTTATTCGAAATTCAAATGTATAAGTATGGGCAAACATTACCACTTTCGAGATACATTTCTGTTCTGGATCTTTTATCTAGTACATAATTTATCAAAACTTGTCATAATAAATAACCGCGCCAGGGCACACCGGTGCGTCGCAGTGAGAGGGCGCCTTAAGGCTTGTATTAGGTTAGCTGCCAGTTTAATGTGTCTATAAAATGATAAATGTTTTCCTCGTCCGTTGTGTATTCATTTTGTTGTATGTAAGCGTATTGTATCGTATTGTTTTATTTATTAAGAATTTGGATAATTTAGCTATGGAAAGGGCTATCTATACTCGGAGTTTCTCTGAAGGATCGACTTCGGAATGAGGTGATCCGACAGAGAACGAAAGTAATCGACATAGCTTATAGGATCAGCAAGCTGCAGTGGCAGTGGGCCGATTATGTTGAACCGACAACCGTTGGGGTAAACGAGTTCTAGAGTGGAGACCGTGTATCGGGTAGTGTAGGACGCCCTCAGACTAGGTGGAGCGACGATTTTCGCAAGGTGGCTGGCAAGAGCTGGATGAGAGTAGCGTGAAACAATGGCACTCATTGCTGTTGTGTTTCGTCCGGTGAGTGACAGTACCGGAGGCCCATCTCTCACCTCCCCCCTTCCAATTCCTACACCCTCCTCAAGATCCATCTCCTTCCTCAAGGCCGGCAACGCATCTGCGATTACTTTGGTTTTGCGGGTATCCATGGGCGGCGGTGATTACTTTCCATCAGGTGACCCGCCTGCTCGATTGCCTCCTTTTAACATAAAAAAGAGCCGCGGATCATGCTCGGTGGCGTGCACTTGGAGAGACTAGTACAGGCTGATGATGATAAAGATGATGATGATAATGATGATCAAGGTGATGATGATGATGATGATGGTGATGATGATGGTGAATTGCCTTGAGTTTATTACTACATTCATACAGGACTATTATTACTTACTTACTTAGCTGGCACAACGACCCGATTATCATTTTTGAACCGAATACTTTGATATCATCATCATCAACTCATTTTATGTCCCTACTGCTGGGGCACGAGCCTTTCCTATGGATGGATAGGGAAAACGGGCCATAAACCACCACGCGTGCCCAGTGCGGATTGGTGGTTTATATCGACTGCTAATGCAGATGGGATGGGGATGGGATGGAGCTCGAGATGATACATTTTTGTTCACCCATCCAATGACCGGCCTCTGCGAAAGTTGCTTAACCTCAGCACTTGCAGACCGGCCACATTAACCACTGCGCCATCGAGCTCCTTTTGATATAAATATTTATATAAAATACAGTGAAAAAATTAAACGCCTACCCGTCCCAGCCAGGAATCGAACCTGGGTCTTCCGCAATCCGGGCGGCTGCACTGACCGTTATGCTACCGGGAAGGCTGACGTAAGCGCTGAATTTTGTCACTGCTTTTTGTTTTTTTTTTAATGCTTTAGAGCGACATTTGTGCCATCTATCCGCAGGTATTTGCAACCGATGGCCATGCAGATTCATCTTTGCAGATGAATACCACAAATTGATAACACAACGCTAAATATAGTTGTTATGTAGTGTTAGTGTAAGTATACTGCGGTGTACGCAAGAGAGTTTTTGACAAAACTCAGTGAGTTCTGAAATTAAGGACTCACTTGTGTCGTAGTCAAATGTGGATAACAATCTGACCAGTTCAGCTTTGACCTCCCTCATTAAGCGGTTCCTTAAGTTGCAGCGGGACGCTACTACGTTGTAGTGTGTTGTGGTAAGCTCTTGGCGTTCATATGACGTAATGGTAAAAGTGAAGGCTGAATCTGGAAGCGTTTTATTCGGAATCCTCAACTTCTGAGGGTCTGACTATCTCTATCTTAATTGACTAGGTTATATTGTTGTTATATGATTATTACATATAATTTAACGCAAATAATGTTGCGAACAAATTACAATTTTGAAAAAAGACAAAGTGTTGAAAAAAACACGAGCGGGATTCGAACCCGCACCTGCCGGGTCAGGTGCACTACCTACTATGCTATCGTGGCTCAATCTCTACTTTATCTACCTATTATATGTAAATAATCATAAATATAGCTTGCCTAATTCTTAACTGATCTTTCAATATTTGTAAAAATATTAAGTCCTTTGGCTTACAGAATAAGAGTAGATAGTGTTGATTAATTTCGGCGAGTTGGATTGAGCCACGATAGCATAGTTGGTAGTGCACCTGACATGACCTGACCGGCATGTCATTGGGTGCGGGTTTGAATCCCGCTCATGGATTTTTTTTGTTGTTATAGATACTTAGATATACTCATTACTATAACTTAGGTCACTAACCCGCATTTGGCAAGCGAGGTGATTAACCCAATATCCATCAATGATAGCATGACTTGATTTCAATAAAGGCAGTGGTCAGTACAGTATTATAAGGCTTATTACTTTTACCATAGACTAATTATTAAATATATTTTAAAAACATTTGCGACCTTTTTAACCTACTTCAAAAAGGAGGAGGTTATCAATTCGGTTGTGGTTGCATTATGTTCGAGCATATCTCCGTAACCTATACACCTATGCACCCATGCATGTTGTCCCATTTTAATGTGGTGGAGATCTGATGAAGACCTTCGGAGATAGATGACTCCAAAAACTTTAAAACTGAATTAAATATGTATTTCAATTAATTCAGGAACTTTGTACATTTTTAATTATAGGTTAACTATTACTGAAATACTCATCCTCCTTGTTTCATCTCAAAAAGTTCCGGTGAACAAAAGTATCTTATTACCAACTCCTTTTGTGGCGTTCACACTTTTCATTATCACGGCGCGGCTGGCCAGGGGAATGAACCTCGCGTGCGTGACTCAGAGCGCAACAACGCAACCGTTAGTCAATAAACGATTATGCGGAAACGTACAAGGTAAATTTAATTATTCGTTATCTATACTAAACTAATATTATAAAGAGGAAACCTTTGTATTTTTGTATGTTTGCAATGTTTGCAACGAATAAACTCAAAAACTACAGGACCGATTTAAAAAAATATTTCACCATTAGAATGCTACATTAGCGCTGAGTAACATAGGCCATATTTAAAAATAAAAAAAATAAAAAAGAATTGCGGTACGAAGTCCACCGGGTCAGCTACTGATATAAAATAATTCTATTTTCGAACTTAACTGACTAAGTTCAAGAGATAAGAGCTGCTACCACCAGAAAATAAACAGTATTATGCATAGTTTTATTTGTTTTTATAACTCATACCTCTCTGTGGTTTCGTGGTTCAGTCCAAGTATCAGACCCAGATCCTGGGTTCTATTCCCAGAGGAACATGTTTGTGTACTCAGTTTGGTTAGTCCTTATCTAACCATCAGGTGAGATGAAGTGCTGAACCATAAAAAGACAACCGCCTCAAACCTCAACCGCCTCTGTGGTCTAGTGGCTAAGACCACCGGTTGAAACTTAAGTAACAAAGGTACTATAAATAAAGAACTAGATAAATATAAGCTTCCACAAAAAAGTAAGTTAGTATCTAAATATGTCGCCATAATATCAATGGTTGTAGCATTGTTGTGTTCCTGCAGCTAGAGATAAGATAGCTAGTAAGTACCTAATTGAGGATCCCGGGTGAAGTGCGCATCCATCATTGGCCTTATCATCACTTAACATCAGGTGAGATCAAGGCACTGTGCTTACCCGTTAATATAAAAAAAAAAGAAAAAAAAAAAAGAAAACTAAATCGAAAAGCAGCCGAACTACGCGTGCATGTCGGAAGAGGCGACGGAACACTCCAATGTTTATGCTTATTGTGGCGTCAGGTCATTAAGGCGAAGGGTAAGGCACACTAGCGCCACCAATTGGTAATTTGACAATTACTAACTGACCGGATCTTTTTTTAAACATTGCGTACCGTCCTACAACAGGAAAGCATCCATAGTATTTATTTAATAATTGTGCACTACTTTTTGTTGCGTGGTTTATTCACAAAACGGGATATCGCATTTATTTACAAACAATGGCCACTGTTGGTGTTATGCGAATGAATACAAAAACAAACCTAAAAGTAGTGCACAATTATTAAATAATAGATGTTTGCCTAGTGTCGGAAGGTTCGCAATGTTTGAAAAAAATCCAGTTTAGCAGTTATCAAATTAAATCCATTAGCGGCGCTAGTGTGCCTTACCCTTCGCCTTAATGGCGAGTAAACTCAAAATAGGTGATTTCGAAGCTCTGTCTACCCGTTTAGGGACAAGGACGTGAGTTTATGTATACAATATTAGCTGTGCCCCGCGGTTTCACCCGCGTTATTTCCCGTTTTTGCAACATTTTTAATTGCTGCTCCAGTCCTGTTAGTCATAGCGTGATGTAATATAGCCTTCCAGAATAAATGGACTATTCAACACAAAAATAGTTTTTCAATTCGAACCAGTAGTTCTTGAGATTAACACGTTCAACCAAACAAAAAAACAAACAAACTCTTCAGCTTTATAATATTAGTATAGATGTAAAAAAAACCTGTACGATCCGTTAAGGTGTTATTAGGTATTAAGATTCAGTTCAATTAACGTAATTATTTTTAAGTAATAATAAATATGTGAAAAAAATTTACCCCTATAAAAATTTTGTTAAATGACTAAACTTACATGGCAATACTTTTGTCGGCACTTCGGTAGGTAGGACATTTATAAAATTAGCATTATTTTGGGGTAATTAATTAAAATGGAGGAGCTCGATGGCGCAGTGGTTAACGCGCCTGGTCTGCGAGTGCTGAGGTTAAGCAACTTTCGTAAAGGCCGGTCATCGGATGGGTGACCAAAAATTTATCATCTAGAGCTCCTCCGTGCTTCGGAAGGCACGTAAAGCGGTTGGCCCCGGCTGCATTAACAGTCGTTGAAAACCACCAATCAGCACTGGGCCCGCGTGGTGGTTTATGGCCCGTTCTCCCTATCCATCCATAGGGAAGGCTCGTGCCCTTGCAGTGGGGACATTTATGAGCTGGCGATGAATTAAAATGGGGTAAAAAAATTGCTCATTTCTGTACAAAAAACTTACGTTTTAATTTACGATAACTCTTTTAGTTTCATGAATAATATTTTTTTATATTTTTTTTGTTATAGTTATTTGTGTACCTATGTACCCCTTTCCGATCGGACAGGGTTTTTTTACAAATCGTATGTAAGTTAGTAGATATTTTGGAGTTTTTCAAAATGCCTTAATGAAATGTAAAATACATATTATTGTCTCCTTGTGACAACCTTTTAAGCAATCATATCACAATCTTTGCATTCATTATCTATATTCTCGGTACATCGTTAAAGTAGGTGCACACACCAGCGAGACTACTACAATCTGTCAAATTTCCTCATTAGATTTTGAACTTTATGTATATGGCATATGGTTGAACATTTACTTAAGAAATTTGTCAGTTTTGGTTAGGTTGATATGCAAGCGTCTGTAATATATCGAGATAGTAATTTACCTCTTACATTGAAAGGGATTCCACTCTATTCAGATGTCAGTCGTGTAGAAAGCTAGATGTATCAATGTTTGGGTGCGCCGTCCGTAAGTGACAAGTGTCATTATTTGAAATGTCTTTGTCTAGATAATTATTTGATGCCGCGCGGCCATACTAATTTTGTATGGGGAATTTAACGTGTTAATTTGAAAAATAATAATTTAATTAACCGCTTGTTTAATCGAAAATGTGAGACGGAAAATTTGTAGTTTAGCTATTGGTGATTGTTTAGACAAAATCAGAGGTACAATAATTTAGGTTAACTATAAGAAATCAACTAAACGCCGCCACTCGTTTTCATGATTTTTTCCCAACTTTAAATGATATTGTAGAAAAAACTATAGTGTGTTTTGAATTTATGGATCGGACTAATTGTAAACACGTTCCCTTTGATATTAAATATATATTTTGTTTATGTAATACGATAGTATTTACAATTATATCAACTTAACCGTGACTGCACTTTTGGCATTTTTTGCTCTGGTAAGCTTGAAATCACACTCACTCGTTTTACAGATAGGACTCAAGATCAAGTAAGGTGTGTTTTATATTTTGACATGTTCTTGAAGAAGACGAAGTAATGGCGCTCGGCCTGCGATTACTGCAGCTAAGTAACTTTGATAAAAGCCGGTTATCGCATGGGTGACCAGAAATGTATCTTTTCAAACTCTTACGTGTTTTAGAAGGCACGTAAAGCCTTGATGCATTAGCAGCCGTAACAACCAACAAACCACATCATTGGTCGAGTGGCTTCCACACCGGTTTTCATGGTGTCGCCATCTCTGAGTCCCGGGTTCGATCCCCGGTCGGATCAATTAAGAAATAACTAATTTTCTATATTGTTCTAGGTTTTTAAGTATATTAAGTATGTTTATCCATTGTCTAGTTAACCATTTGAGTGTGGGAAACATTTGTTTTATTTTTATTTACATTGGGCCCGCGTGGTGGTTTATACCCTGTTCACCCTGTGATGTTACCCACAGGGAACCCATAGGGAAGGCTCGGGTCCCAGCATTAATTTAATGAAACCTATATTTACATCGCCATGTCACAAAATAAAGAGACAGTTTCTACTGTTCAAGCTTATACATACCGTGCTCGAGCAACGCACACATACGATTAACAACTTTATTAGTTTACTAGCACTTTAGTTTTATTAATATTTTATATATTATATATATAAGGTCACATTTTATCAACTGCAAATATTTTGAGCATAAATTCAACAACAAATTATAAACAATTATTATGAAAAAACCTTAAATTTCTATACGCTAGTTTTCAAAAAAAACGCCAAGAGACATTTCAATTAAAAAGTAAAATAAGGCACTTTCGGTAGTTTCAATTCAAAGGAGCCGGAACAGAGAGGCCGCAATGCCTTCACCGCTTACACGTGCCCGTAGTTTCATTCAAAAGAGCCGACAGAGAGGCCGCTCTTAAAAATATTACAATTTTTGTGTCACGAAAAGTTTTAAAAAAACTAGCCTGATTTTTTTAAATGCTAGGGTCTTATTTCTCTGATATACTTAATTAGATGTTTTGTCAAAATATTTGCAGTTGATAAAATGTGACCTTATATATATCATATATATTATATTTTATATAAGAATTTAAGATTTTAAAAAGATACTATTTTTACATGATATGTTACGCGCTAAGAATGTAATGTTCTATCAGTGAAATAACTTTGGGAATTGGACTAGTAGCTCCAGAGATTACCCTCCGCAAACAAACAAACAAACAAACAAAGTCACAAACTTTACCTTTTTATTAATAGTATAGATTTGATTATCTAGTTGTATCTAAATATAAAAGCAAAATGATACGTTTTTCGGAATCCTCGAATTTTTCTCTATATTTTGGTATCTATGTACCTCAAGGTACAAACATGGCCAAAGATGTATGGACTATTAGTGACCTCCTTTATTTGTATAGAATCAAACTAAGGGAGGAGCACTCTGGTGACCCGTACTACGGATCTCTTCCAAAGAAATCTTTATCGGGCACTAGTCGCTCACACTTCGGCGGTTAACTTAATGTCAAAAAAGATTTAAATATCAGTTCAGCTGTAAACGTGTGAGAGAAAACAAATAAATTTATTATTATTACTAGCAACCCGCCCCCGGCTTCGCACGAGTGCAATGCTGATATTATCAGTGTTTCTCTACTTATTATGCATGTATTTATACATATAAACCTTCCTCTTGAATCACTCTATCTATTAAAAAAAACCGCATCAAAATTCGTTGCGTAATTTTAAAGATCTAAGCATACATAGGGACAGACAGACAGCGGGTAGCGACTTTGTTTTTACTATGTCAGTTCGAGAGCTGTCAGATGTTGCGACAGTCCGCGCCCGTGAAAAGTTGTCTATAGCACAGATTAGGTAATAGTTACTTTCTATAGTGTGCGTTACTCGAGCTCGTTTATATGCCACTACACATTTATAGAATACACTAAACATGTACCTACTCTAGTTTAGGCCCAAGACACCGTACTCGTAGAATAAGGGTACGAAGAAACGGTTCACACGCGCTCTATACCAGGTACAGACATGTACCTGGGCGCTTCTCTCCTTCTCCACGGCCCGGTCTACCCGAGCCGAGGTCCGAGTTTTTAGAGGCACCCTCGGGTGGTTCCGCCCCCCGATTCGATCAGAACCCTTTGGAGAATCTAGTAGGGCACGGGGACGCGCACTAGTGCGTGATGCCATTCCCTCTAGAAAACCTACGAAGGTGATTTGTTTCACACGGCTTGAGGGACCCTTTACGTTCCTCGCCGAACCCAAAAAAGCCCGGCCCAAAAAAAAAAAAAAAGGTTCACACGCGCTCTATACCAGGTACTGACATGTACCTGGGCGCTTCTCCTAACCCCTAAGCCCCGGTCAACCCGCGCTGAGGCCCTAAGCTTCAGAGACGCCCTCGGGTTGTTCCGCTCCGGATCTGAATCAAAACGCTTTGGAGAATCTAGTAGGGCGCGGGGACACGCACTAGTGCGTGATGACGTTCCCTCTAGAGATCATCTGACGGTGCTTCGTTTCACACGGCTTGAGAAACTCTTCAAGTTTCTCGACACCACCAAAAAAGCCCAGTGTAGCTGAAAATGACGTAGCAATAAGCTAACTTTAAAAAAACTCATAACAATAAAATAATAAACTTAAAAAAAAATACTGTCTTTTTTCAAAACTTAAAAAAAACTTTGAAAATCTGTTTTAAAAAACAAACTTTTTTTTGTTGGAAACTTTTCATTTCTCAAATATTTACTTAAAAAACTTTTTTGATTTAACCGCTCATCTGCGGCGAGCACTGATCAGTGCCCTAAACAATTTAAATGATATTGTGTGTTTAAATAAGTTTATAAGTACCTATATAAAAAGCATCTGAAGGAAATACTTAAACAAAATTATCTCCTCACGCTATATTTCCATACAAACTTATTTAAAATTATAATGTCTGTATTTAAATGCAAAATTCTCTATAAATACTGTGACTATACGAGTACTCTCATCTCACACTTGCCTTCAGGGGATAAACGCTGTATTAAGACGCGGGGCATCCCTCTTTCTTGTCAGTCCGTAAATATCTTTACACTGTTACCAATAACATAATGCAGTCGACTAAAACATTATGAGCCTTAGTTGCAAGATATACGACCCATTTTCGCATCGAGCGGTTAACCGTTGACAGCAAAAGAACATTGGACAAGTTGCTTGTATATAACATGTTGCGCTTTTGAGCAAAGCATCATTCGTTGCAAGGAGTTTGCATACCAAATTTGAAATTTGAATTAGGAACACAAAAGTTTTTGGTCCAAAATGAACTTCGCAAAATTATTCTTTTTCGTTTTCGCCATGTTCCTGGCCGTTTCGACGGTATCGGCTGCCCCAAAATGGAAGTTATTCAAGAGACTTGTAAGTTTTTTTGCTTTTTTATGATACTGCTCTAAAAATGTGAGGGTAGTGGTACAGTGTTCGACACTTAAAGCCCAATTTTCAACACAATTTTTCTTTGCTAATTCTAATGCTAATTCTAATGCTAATTTGTTCGCAACAAAATTTGCGTAAAATTATACTTATAAATATAGCTTGCCTAATTCTTAACTGATATTTCACTATTTGTAAAAATAGATCGGATGTTGATGACGTAGTTGTCGACATTGAATAGGACTCCTTTGGCTTACAGAGTAAGAGTAGATAGTGTTGATTAATTTCGACGAGTTGGATTGAGCCACGATAGCATAGTTGGTAGTGCACCTGACCCAGCATGTCATGTAGTGCGGGTTCGAATCCCGCTCGTGGAATTTGGAATTTGGAATTTGAAATTGAAAAAGACAAAGTGTTGAACACTTTGTCTTTTTCAATTTATAATTTTTCGCAACAAAATTTGCGTAAAATTGTATACAGGTGGAAAAAAAAGACCGTGGTTGGAGGAAAAATACCCTTAATATTGATAATGCCAAATTTTACTGAAAGGAAAAATTCATTTATTTTCAAAAATAATTAAAACTGCATTTAAAGATTTTTCAAAAATCACCTGTTTGAGCCGGGAATTGAAAGTGCCTACTAAGTGTAAAAAATTTTTTCTTGGTCTTTCTTTAATTTAAGATACTATGTTGTTTAAAAGTAATTGATCCCTATGAATGACTCTTTCGGTTGGTATAATAAAATACAGGATGTTTTTTTTCACATTTCACCGGTTCGATTCCCGGAAAGGAATGTTTCCTATCAGTAAAATTTGCCATCATCAATATTAAGGGTACTTTTCCTCCAACCAGTCTTTTTTTTCCACCCTATATAGATAAAAAAAATTAATAGCTACTTTTACAAACAACCAAGCGTAACAACTAAACTTCCTCCTGCGCTATTGCAACAGCATAATATACACAATTTTAAACAATAACCTTACAAAGTAAAACTGAGTTTTTTTATTGAACAATAGGTGATATCCCTCCCTCCATTTAATAAAAAAATTCGGTACCACTGAAAAATTAAAATTTCAGACGCCTCACCTTTTAATTAGATAAATACAGCTGTTCCTAGACTCAATGCGCGTCGCCTTAATACTCTAGTACTTCGTATTCGCTTAGCGTTTTTTCTGACTTTTTGCTCGTCATAGCGTGATGTTAAATAGCCTATAGCTTTCCACAACAATTGAACTATCAAATGCAAAAATATTTTTTCAGATCCATCTGGTAGTTCTTGAGATTAGCGCGTTCAAACCAAAAACAAACTCTTCAGCTTTATTAAATTAATACTTATATAGATAACAATAAGGCCCTTTTTGCTGACAAAAACTTTTTTCTTTTTACAGGAGAGAGTGGGACAGAACATAAGAGATGGAATCATAAAGGCTGCCCCAGCGGTGCAAGTAGTGGGCCAAGCAGCTACCATCTATAAGACCGGATAAATGATACTAAAATCCTTTTAACCACAAACTGAAATGTATCAGATAACCTTGTCATCATCATCATCATCACCAGATCACCAGATTTCAACCATCTCCGTGGTCTAGTGACTAAGACCACCGGTTTAGATCCGAGGTCCCGGGTTCGATTCCCAGCGGGGGGTACATGTTTGTGTACTCGGTTTGGTTGGTGGTAGGGCTTGTTTGTACGCCTGGCTAGCTACCACCATCTTTTCTAAATATGTCGCCATAACATCAATGTTTGTAGCATTGTTGTGTTCCGGCAGCTCACTAGTTGAGGATCCCGGGTGAAGTGCGCTTCCATCATTGGCCTTATCATCACTTAACATCAGGTGAGATCAAGGCACTGTGCTTACCCGTTAATATTTTTAAAAAAAGATCATTTTATGTCTCTTTTGCTGTGGAACGAGCCTTCCCTACAAATGGAAAACCACAGAGAGAACGCAACACAACGTGGGCCCAGTGAGTGCGGTGTGTGTTAACGACTGCTAATGCAGCCGGGACCAACGGCTTTACGTGCCTTCTAAAGCATGGAGGAGCTCGATATGAAAGTTTTTGGTCACCCATCCGATGACCGGCCTTTGCGAAAGTTACGTCTACTTTAACAATCGCAGACTGGGTGCTATATCGAGCTCCTCTGATAGCTTATCGGGAAGTTTTATCTGTTTCTACATATTGTATGAAAAGGTTAAAGTTGTGAGGTTATCTGACTTAATTTTAGGAACTAGTGAATCTTAGTGTTTAATAAATAAGTCATCAAAACTGAACCTGATTATGTTAAAATGTATAATGTAAGACCTAATTTATTTAATAAATAACAATTTTTTTTATAAATTAATTCCTGATTTTTATTTTTATACTGTACAGGATGTTTGGTAATATGTGTATATACCCGAAACATAGCCATGCAACCAAATATAAAGAACACTGTGATAACATGCAAAATCTTATTTACGTAGATTTACTTTTTCATAAAAACTTAAAATTTTATTACAATTTTTGTGTTCACTCATGCAATGTTTCGACTTTTGTTTATGTTTGACCATGAGGTGGACGACAAAGAACAACGTATCAGCTTGACCTAGGATAGTCACTACAGTTTGTAACTGGATATCCTTAAGCTTTGTCGATAGTACATAGTAACAAATATCCTCAATATCTTGGCCATGTAGTGCTTTTCAATTATGTTTATAATTTTCCATAGTTTTATGAACGGTACCCTATCTGCCATATTCGGGATTAAACAGGTATTACGAAACACCCTGTATATTTGTTTTATATATTTTAAGAGATATGTGTGGATCCCACTTTATCCATTGCGTATATACATTGATGGATAATCTGGGACTGTTTGTCCCACTATATCCATTGCGACTTAGATAAATTGAGATCAATACAGGAACTGCATACTGGCCATGTTTTATATAAAAGATAAAATATCTTTCAAGTATCTGTCAATAGTGACATTCATTGACGCTGATATAATTTTATTTGCGACGTTTGTATCAGAAGCGTTATAAAAAAAATTGAAATAATAAAAAGAGACAGAGGCATTGCATCTAGCACCAAAGTACTCGTCAAGACGAATCATACGAGCCCAACCTCGATGGGGTTGTGTCGTTTAACTACCGAATTCCTACGGGCACCTTCCGGTTCCATCATCAGATCAGCTCCATGTCATAATAATTTTGCATTGTCATCCGATTTACACATGCATGCAAAATTGCAGCTCAATCCGTCAACAGGAACGGGGTCAAATTTCAATGACTAGATTTGACTCAAACAAACAAACAAACAAATAAATAAATATGTTACAGGGCAAGCTAAATAAAAGCTTGTAATGAGAAACGTGCGTGTGCAAGCAACCGCGCGTGAGTAGCGCGAAACTCGCTACAAAAAGTCGCAATGTATTTGTCGTCAGTGGATAAAGTGGGACATAATTAGAAAAAAAGCTTTGTCCCACTGAATCAACTTTGTAAATATAGTAGTTTACAAATATTAAAGATCGGTTAAGAAATAGGCAAGCTCTTTATAAAATGTTTTTGTTTTTGTTTTTTTAACGCAAATTTTGTTGCGAACAAACTACAAAAACACAAATGTTGAGAAAATTTCCACGAACAGGATTTGAACCTGCACCCTTCTGACATACCGATACATACCAAAGTAAAAAGTAAATAGTGTTGAATAATTTCGGCGGGCTGGTTAGAACCACGATAGCTCAATTGGGAGAGCACCTGACTGATGTCAGAAGGGTGCAGGTTCAAATCCTGCTCGTGAAAATTTTTTCAACATTTGTGTTTTTGTAATTTGTTCGCAACAAAATTTGCGTTAAAAATTATATAAACAAAAACATTTTATAAATAGCTTGCCTATTTCTTAACTGATCTATTATGATCGGAAGTTAGTGACGGTAGTTGTTGACATTGAATGGGCGCCATTGGCTTTCAAAGTAAATAGTGTTGAATAATTTCGGTGGGCTGGTTAGAACCACGATAGCTCGATTGGGAGAGCACCTGACCCGGTATGTCAGAAGGGTTCAAATCCTGCTCGTGGAAATTTTTTCAACATTTTTGTTTTTTTTAATAGATACTTTTATAACTAATATTTGAGCTAAGTATCAAGTACATAGGTACGTTATTTATTATATGGTTGTTGATCGATTGAGCTGGTGATGACAGATTTTGAACTCAAGGTACCACAAGTCAGCACCATGTCAAAAACGAATAAATTTATTGATACGAGGTGCGGTCTAACAAACACCAGTTTAATATCGAAATTAATGGGTACTCAATAGGTACTCAATACTTTATTGCATTCCATAAAGTTTACACAATAAGATGGTAGGTTTTTACAAAATTATTGTGGTTTTTGTGTTTTTCCAAATGCTTTTGCTATTGTTTAAAAACATTAAATAATTTATTAAAACAATATACTGAGTGTAATTATACATTTATTACTGGTTATGAAAATTTTAGTCACGTATAAACCTTCTTTAGGTAGGTAATTTTTTATTTACATAATCGATATTATATTTAATTTTAACTTTCAAAATCTCAAAAAGATACAAATTATATTTAAGATTTGATAACTATTCCAAACGATAAAAGTAGAGGAACACAAAGAAAACGTTGGTCTGATGACATTAAAAAGATTGCAGGACCAATATGGCAAAGAATGGCGTAACGTACATATATATAATTACAAATAATATAACAGACGTAAGGTCTCGCATCTATCTATTCTATGGGACTCTTTGTATTTTACCATCTTGTACACTATTTTGTTGCCTGAAATAAATAAATAAAAAGCCGAGGGAAGCCTTAGTGTCGCAAAACCCACCGACATTATAATTAGTTAGCATTTATCATTGTACTTATACAACGTGTAACAGAAAGGTGTGGTCAAAATAAAAAGATCATCTAGATCTTGTACCTATGTGTTGTTACTGAGACTAACCCCCATATTCATAAAAACTATTTAAGCATTATTTAGTTATATATTGTTTTGTCAACGTCACACAAACGCCATTTTGAATTTGAGTAAAAGAGACAAAACAATGATTAACTAAATAATAATAATAATAATAATAATAGTTTTTGTGAATATGGGGGTTAGTATTAGCTTTAATTTGTCATGCAATTGTAAAGTAAATATTTATATTAGTGAAGTCATGCGCGTCAGGCGCGCAAGCAGCAGTGGCCATAATGACAATAATGTACACAGGGGTAACTGAACCACTAGGGCTGCGACTTGTCACAATAGAAATATTTAATTAATAATTGCAAACAAATTAAAGATAATAATTATGTGTTAGTAACTTTGCTTATAAGATCTATATCGAATACACTTTAGATCTTTTCATTTTTTCCACACCTTTCTGTTACACGTTGTATATTAAGAAATTGGCAATAAAGGCTAATAAAGACCATGATAATTATTTAAACAGAGAAAATATAATAAATCAGACGTTTTCTATAAAACCGCAAGGGCTCAAGTTAGTACCTATATATACTTTATGCTGGTTATCACGAAATCGTGTTTCGTATCCTAGTGACAGGAACTTCCATATTAATATTCATAGGTGTCTGACCTCGCTCATTTCATGCCTTAAGGCCTGGTTTATCCTTCGTAAAATAAGGCTAATAATACAACCTGTAAAACCATATAATCATTCAATATTGTAAATAAAGGCTGATAATAAATCAGTAAAACCATATCATACGAAAAACGTTAATTTAAAATAAATGCATAAGTCGTCGGTACTTATGCATTTATTTTAAATTAAGTGGTATTTAGTTGGTAGTTAGCCAGGCGGACAAACAAGCCCTACCACCTACAAAACTGAGCATACAATCGAACCTGTGATCTCTGGTTCTGAGACCGGTGGTTTTAACCACTAAGACCACAAAACAAAAGTATGTGGGACCGCCGATTTTATCTACCTCGTTTAGTTTCGTTATAAGTACTATAAGTCCCCCGTGTGGTGCTGGGGGCAAAGAATTGCACCACCCCATCTCTTCCCGTGGGTGTCGTAGAAGGCGACTATGGGACCATTCCAGAGGATGGGCAGCAGCGTCTCTCTGTGATTATTCTCACCTTACTGCGATCGCCAACCCTCCTGCCAAGCGTGGCGATTATGGCAAATTCCCCTCAAAATGATTTATCCTTGAGGGAGGCCTTTGTCCAGCATTGGACGTCTTTTTGGCTGAGATGATGATAAGTACTATTAATTGTTTTGATCAACATTGTGTTAAATACTGTAGATCTTACCACGTTCACTTTTTGCTGTCGCTTGCAAACAGATTTAACTAGCCGTGAATTGAATCAATCAATGCATAGGCTTGCGGGGAGAGACCACCCGTCGCTTGTCAGCCGAGTGTTGAGGTGAATAGACGTGGTCACACCACACGCTTACCCAGCACGTTGACATATTTTTCTCTATTTTTTAATTATTTGCAGGGATTTAACCACTTGGAGTAGCCCATGTCCAGCAGTGGATGTGAATAGGCTAATGATGATGATGATGATGATGATGATGATGATGATGATGATGATGATGATGATGATGATGATGATGATGATGTGACTCATCCAGTGAGTGAGCCAGGACTGGACTTAATTAATATTTCAAAGAAAAAAAGTATTTGTTACACAATAACTTGTTTATTAAAATTCAATAAATTACTTAAAACTACCTTAACAGAGAACTAGGGGGCTTCAGTTTTTTTTAACATTATGTTCTATAATGGCAATTCGGTTAATACTAAAAACAGTATTTATTTGGCTAGGTTAATTAAATTTAAACAAAACTTATCTTTCTAATAACACTATAGTAGAGTATGGTACTACACATATGACTGTCGAGTTAAAATAAGAATAAAGCTACTAAGAAGATCATACTATCCGAAACCAGAAGACACTAGACTCTTGTCCCTTAAAGACTAAACTAAGGTTGGATTCAGAGCAATGCGTAAGACCCGTAAACAGTTCGCTTAAAGACCGTCCGCACACGTAGCGTCTGCAGTGTTCAGCAAAACGGGGAGGGGTTGGCTTTTATGGATTTCAAACGGAGCGTGTCTAGATCAAATCGCTTTATAGTACAACGATGTTCTTATTCACGTATTCCTGTACTTACGGAGCATACGCAATGCTCTGTAACCTGCTTTATGGCAATCGTCTTTAGACATGATTAACAGTGAAAGTTAGGAGTGACAAAATAAAATCCAATGGGTTGTTGTGTTTTATGAAAGAATGCCTCTGCAGGCCCCAATAGGATTAAAATTTAACAAATGTTAGCCATTGAGATGAGAATGTCTCGACATACAAGGCAATATCAATCAGTCTACCTAATTTTCAATTTCGCAATATAATACATTATTGGAATAAAAAGTTTTATCTGAGTTCTGTAAAATCGGTATCAAATTAAGTATTATCCAGTTTTGTAAATGGTGGCAGCCTGCCCCACCACTTCAACCGCGGGGCCAGCTTTTATGAGGCCATCTCTGATGTTCTGTCCCACTCTTTCCTGTAAAAGAAAAAAATAGTTTGTTAAATTTTACACAGACTATTAAGGTACTATAAAGAACTTATATAATTATAAGCTTCCACAAAAAAGTAGGTTAGTATTTAAATATTTCGCCATAACATAAATTTTTGTAGCATTGTTGTGTTCCGGCAGTTAGAGATAAGATAGCCAGTGCCTGCCTAGTTGAAGATCCCGGGTGAAATGCGCTTCCATCATTGGCCTTATCATCACTTAACATCATGTGAGATCAAGGCACTGTACTTAACCGTAAACATTTTTTTTTTAAATCTACGATTTCACAGCGACCCCTAAGATTTAGGTGACCGATGCGATGGTGATAACAATTTTAGGTGACCGTTGCCGGAGCAAAACCTTCACCTAACGTTGTTAAGGGATCAGCTAAATTAGAAAGTAATTTGTGAAACTAACAAAAAATTGTTTAGGTACAATACGGTACGGTAGCTACAATATTAAGTCGTGCTTATATTGATAAGAAATAATAGTTGTCTCAGTCAATGCACTAAAGTAATAACAATCTAGCGACACTGATAGCCTTTGTGACTTACAGTTGAATCCTTGTATCTTTAAAATATGTAATAATAAACAAATAAATATATTAGACAACATCACATACATTAAAAAAAATAAGTTTTGTATATATGTAGGCTCGATAGCACTGTGCTATAGCTACTATACTATACTGTACTATACTAAGCTACAACTTCAAGCTAAGTAGCTTTTACAATGATGTACACCCACGAGCATTAACATGACATGACATGACATTACAATGTAACTCTTATCACAATGGAATAAGAGTTAAAACTAGTCAAAAGTGAATACATGTTTTTGCTCATGACTGTACAGACGCCTGCGCATCAACTTATCCAAAACTGTCAAATTTCTTTAATTAATATTCAACCATATTCCATCGTATGTAGTTCTAAGCGAAATTCTAACGCATAAAAAGTCTAAAAAGTTTACTTACAAGCTTTTTGAAGATTTTCCATTTAGGCGCCGCCGACACTGTGGTAGTGGCCAGGAGCATCGCGAACACAAAGAAGAATATCTTAGCGAAGTTCATTTTTAAAAAGTAAACAAAAGAGTTTATATTAAAAAAAAAGTTAACTTATTTAGAGTTTTCTATTTGAATGCAACCTCTATGCAACGAGTGAATGAATGATACTTTACTCTTAAAAGCTTCACATTTTATACAAACAGGATAGCCATATTACATTTGCGGTCAGTGATTTGCAAGCTATGCCAAAACAAACCTTATTATTATCAGCAGAAGAGCGTAACAAAGTAATATAACAGCAATATAAGTTGGTACGCTAATAATGGGCTTGCGGTATGGCGGAATGCCCCGCGCATTAGATTGTACTCACGCACTCTCAATTTGTGCGAAATCTGGTCTGTAGGTATCTTTTAATTAATATTGGGGGCTTTTATCTTACCCACTGTGAGCAAAGGAGGATTTCAGCCTAATCCAACTAATGCCAAATGGGAGTTATAATTTAGTATGATGCTGTTATTTATAGAATGTCTCATTGGGATTCCGATTTTTTCAATGCAGAGACCGGATTTGTGATAACCAACCCGGATATGGCTAGCCTGGTGATTAAGCCATTACCTTACAATTGTAGTGAAGACTTGATTTCAATGATGGAGGCCTTTGCCCAGCAGTGTGACAGTTATAGGAAGGGTTGCCAACTTTAATAAAAAGAAATAGAGTATATCTGATTCCAAAGGAGGTAAAAATAAAAGAGTACGGACTTACAAAAAAGAGTACTTATCATTTGTTTTATATTTTTAAAAAGGTATTTTTTGTACATTTTGCAGTACATAACAATTTTTCATGGTTTTTAATAGAATTGCATGAGTTCAAACATTCTAGGTCAAGAGCTCTTTTGGTTCTGATAATAGGTTTGCATAATATTACATGACTGGCACTAGTATAGTAAACATTGTGTAAAAAAGAGTATTTTAGCATACTCTATTAGTGTTAATAGATTATAGAGTAGGCCTACATGATTAGAGTACAATACTCCATTTTTGAGTACGGTTGGCAACCTTAGTTATAGGCTATTTACCTAATATACTTTTTTTGTATAATGACTGTTCTTTAATTGTGCTAATTTATAGAAGGAAAGATTTAAGTAACAGAATCTATACTAATATTATAAAGAGGAAGTCTTTGTATTTTTGTATGTATGTTTGCAACGAATAAACTCAAAAACTACTGGACCGATTAAAAAATCCTTTCACCATTACAATGCTACATTAGAGCTGAGTAACATAGACTATACTTATTAAAAAAAAAATGTCCAGCCGTGCGAAGCAGGGACGGGCCGCTAGTAGATTATAAAACAGTATTATCATTAATTGAAGAAACAATCATTAATGTAAAAGTAAAATTAAACAAAAAAAAATCGACTACAGAAAATGGTAGGTAAGTACATTAAAAAATTTAAATTAATTATTCTTTAATCCAAGCTATTCTGTCCTGTATCCTGTATCCTGTATAAGTAAAATTCCTATTAAATTAAACTTAACTTCCTTCCTCTTCTTCTCGACGAATCCAAAACCGAACACTACGTCTCGATTTTGGTTTAATGCTCTAAGATCTCGATCTTAGATTAATAATGTCTCGATATATTTAAATTTCTCGATATCGCACTAATGTTGAAACCTACATTAAATTGGGCAATTATTTGCGCCCTTTCAGCAATAGTCAAGTTGGCAGGCATTGACTTAGATTATATGGTTTAAAGGCATTGAAGATGTTATTGATATGCAATTGAGTAAAAAATTAATACGGAAAATAAATCGATTTATCTGAGAAAAAAAATAGAAATTACTAAAATATATTTGACAAAATGTCAATTGAAAGTTTTCTTTTTATAAAATAGAATTTGGTTGTCTATCTAAATAGTTGTTATTGCCTACTTTTGTTTAGAAAATTTATATTTTCTTTACAGTAATTAATGTCTTATCCATTTGTAATAAAGGTTAAAATGTCATACACTTATAAGTGACCTATGACGTATGAATACTTATCAATTAGGTTTACGTCATTATTATGCATCTCTTTCAGTGATATCTAGTATGAACGTTGTTGTAATTTTCGATGATTAGAAAACTTATTCAAAACTGGTACCTACACCACTTTCTTGGGCCACTGTACATTGATAAGATCGATTACGGGAAAGCGCATGGCTTTCAATCAACCACATAACGACCTGACTATCTTATATATTACCGTCAAAACAACAATACTTCCCTACATACTCAAAACCACCTTCAGTTTAGACCTACATTCGTCCTACCTAACAGAATACAATATTGTTGATCTTTGTATTAACCGACTTCAAAAAAAGGAGGAGGTTCTCCAAACTGAGAAGCTCGGAGTCACCGCTTCACCATCGCGCACAAAGAAATTTAGTGACTCGTTTCTTTGTTGCAACTCTAAAAGATGGAAAAGTCTACCAGCACAGTTTTCCCCTCTTCCTATGTTATGGGGTCCTTCAAAAGAGGCGTGAAAGCACCTTGTAGGCTGGCAGAGCGAGATTAACTGATACTACGTTTTTTTTCACGCTGCATCAGTTATCATTGCGAAGAGGCCTTAGTGGTATTTAAGATGAAGATTATGCTTTTCCGGGGCGTTTTTGAGGATTCCGTGACCCGGGACGTACGCTCGTATTCCGGGACAATCCCGGTGGGTGCCGGTAATCTGGCGACAGGAAACAGTGATTGACAATTTTTTTTCATTAGCCGTCATAGTTATTAAAATTAGGGATCAGTAACTGATGAATACAGACCACCTGCTTTCTAGTTGTCACTCAGTTAAATTTAAATTAAATTAAATTTAAGGCTTCTAATAAAAATAAGAAAAAAAAATGAATCGCCATCAGAACACGGAGTATCCTCTACAGGTCTTCGTCGTTCTCTAACAGTCATAATCATCATCATCATCATCATCATTCTGAAGAAGGATCTCCATAACGACCGGTTTTGTGCTGCTCGCATCCAGCAGCTTCCCGCGACCTTCATTAGATCGTCGGTTCACCTTGTAATAAAATTGGTCTAAAATAATATAACTAACACTTTTATGGCGTAAAAGTATTAAAAATAAATTATTTTATTACATTTCATCATCATCATCATCTCAGCCAATAGACGTCCACTACTGGATAAAGGCCTCCCTCAAGATTGAGGGGAAATTGCCATAATCGCCACGCTTGGCAGGCGGGTTGGCGATCGCAGTATGGTTAGAATTATCACAAAGAGATGCTGCTGCCCATCCTCTAAAATGGTCCCTAAGTCGCCTTCTACGACACCCACGGGAAGAGATGGGGTGGTGCAATTCTTTATCCCCGGCACCACACGGGGGATTACATTTAATACTAGTTATTACCAGGGATGCTATAAATATACAATACTTACTACACGTGCCTGCACATAAAATTATCATAATCTGTCGTTTTCCTCAATAGGCTTTAAACTTTAACAAATACAAATATATTTATTGCTTATTAAGTGTACATAAAGATCTTATTCTAGGTAAAATGTAGGTGGCTTATAAACTTAATTACCCTTTTCAGGTATTGCAATTTATTTCATCATCAGCTCATTTTATGTCCCCACTGCTGGGGCACGAGCTTTCCCTATGGATGGACAACCCACTCAACACTACTTTAAAGTTTATACTGACACCTCCTACCAACCATTAGGTCACAAAGTAGGTGTCAGACATCCTTGTGCAAGCACAAGGGACCATCTACGTCAGGTCATAACGCCAGATCAGGACGCACCGAGGCGCATTCTTCATTCGGTACTTTTAAGACTAGTGTCTCAAGCTAGTCGCCCCGTGGACACGTATAGTTATATGTCCTACCCTACAGCTATGGATGGACAACCCACTCAACACTACTTTAAAGTTTATACTGACACCCCCTACCAACCATCAGGTCACAAAGCAGGTGTCAGACATCCTTGTGCAAGCACAAGGGACCATCTACGTCAGGTCATAACGCCAGATCAGGACGCACCGAGGCGCATTCTTCATCCGGTACTTTTAAGACTAGTGTCTCAAGCTAGTCGCCCCGTGGACACGTATAGTCCACTACCTATTATCCAGATAGGTTACCGGAGCTGTAAGCTCGCTCACTTCTCGTTGCACTAGAGCACAACTCGCAGATTCCTCTGCTCGGGTCGTCAACTCTAAGTTGACTACCAATTATCCTCTTTGGTGGCGGAGTTGTAAGCCCACTCACTTCTCAGTACCTATCCAGGCACCTTGCCGATTTCAACATCCTACGCGGCTGGCTCAACCGGAGGTATTGCATCTAGCGGGCACCTCTACTAGTTATCCAGACTAGTGCCGAAGATGTTGGAGCTCTGCTCAGTGAAAACCACCGAGCATGACAACCAACTATGGGCAACTCACGTGCCCCGCAAGTCCTTTCGCCTCGGGCCCCTCGAGACCGCTACTTGGACCTGCTCGCTGTGCACGAAATGAAAGCCTGGCCACATCAACCAGGCAGACGAACATTCCCACTTCTACAGCTAACCACGCGCCACCACGAGTCCAACCCATGTCCGGAACCTGTCGGAGACGCCCGCGAAGGCATAACCGACAGGGGGCTTAGGATCCGGAACTCCCGTGGTACCCTTGAAAAGACAGCCGGACCCGTAGTTCCAGCTGCCATACCCTACCTATCAGGGTCAGTAGATAGGGACAAAATGGATGGACAGGAAGAACGGGCTCCTCTTATGTATATATATTATATACTTATGTATATGGAATATGGTTAAATATTGACACTTGCTGAGTTTCTTGCCGGTTCTTCTCAGTGCAAGGTATTCCGCCCAGAGTAGACTTACGAACCAATGGCTTAATGACGTTCTTAAGAGTTATTTGTAGCCTAAACTGAATAAATGATTTTGAATTTAGAATTTGAATTTTATTGAAAAATTTTGACAGTTCTGGATAGGTGGATATACAAGCGTTTGTATGTACATACCAATCTTGAAAAAAAGATAATAAAATTGTAGTACAAAAAACTGATATAAGTTCTTGGCGGAGAAGTGAAGAGTCATGTCTGCGGTTTGGATTTATTTTCTAAAATTTGTGTTATGTCGAATAATGGTGGATTATTAACCGTTATGTGCTCGTGAGTGTGCATGAGTGTTGGCAAATAAAACAAAACAGTGCAACTTCACTTTTCAAATTCTCTCAAGAAGTCCGCGTGGGGACTTAGTAAAGCCCCACATCTTTACTGAGATACTCGAGGGGCTGGGGGTATATCATTTCTCACTTCTCATTTCTATTAAAATAAGGAAATATTGTTTATTTATGTATTACTTGTAAGAAAAATTACTTTGACACTGGCTAAATATGCTAATCGCACGAAGCCATCAAATAAAGGGAAAAAAAACTGTCACAAGTAAACAAAGCTTGTATTGACGTCTTTAACTCTCGGTGACCTATATAAGATATATTTCTGATTGCAGCTAACTCCTGGTATTAATATTAAAATGTTGTAGGCTATTATAGCGTAGTTATTTTTGCTTTTGTATGGAAGTAATGTATCTATTACGTAGTAGCTAATAATTAATAATAAATAATAATTTTAATAATTTATTACGGACCATAGTCCATATTGAGTTAGTAACAATAATTACTTAAAATAATAATAATATACAAACAGGATAATTATTTATACCCTCATCCAAAAATAACGTTTAGATTATACATAAACTTTATTCAATTATTAAATGATTATGTTCTTCGAATGGTACTAACTTATATTTATTTTACTACATTAAAAATAACTTTATTAATTTCGTCTATAATCTAAGACTTATTTATTGAAAATAATCCTAAGCCGCACTTATTTTTCACGAAAATATATATTTTTAAAATAAAAATGAAAAAACATTATTGTGAAAAACTATATTGAAACAGTAAACATAAAAATAAGAAATATGCTTTTTATACTTAAATCTATCCAACTATATGTTAGTTCCTCCTACTAGTCTGACTGCTGAACTTGGACATTCAGACGCCGGATCTCAATACGATCAAATCGCGCGTTGGAGATGCAAATGTACGGGTGGTTGTGGGCTTGTTGACATAGACCTTTGACTTCAAATAACCCCATAAAAATAAATCTAAATTTTATTGATACTGATATATTCCTCCTTTCTGAAGGCCAATTCAAGCGGGCTGCCCGAATTAAACTTAAAGATTTAGATTAGACCATTTTTTCTCTCAGTTTATTTTATTTTGCTTATTTTTGATTATTTTTGTCTTGTAAACTTTGTTTATTAAGTCTGGTATGTTTAAAAACGCATTTTTAAATCTATCTGTAGATACCTTTAGATTTCTATTAAAAAAAATATTATGTAAGTGTAACATTAGATGCTGTTGCTTAGCATCTCACTGCATAGACATATCTTTAGTTCAGTAAAATGTGGATAGCGTATTGGACTACATGTTTGTTCTTGCTACTTTAGGGTAATTTTATTTTATAATGTTGTTAATGTGTAGTTGTTAGCTGTTCCAAATAAAGTGAAAAAAAAGAAGAAAAAAAGGTGTTAAATCACAAGATCGTGATTGTGCCGTGCCGTTAGTCAGAGCTAGCAGATTGGACGTGCCTTATCTGCTAAATTAATTAATTAAAATAACAATAAATTTCGCACTTAACTTTGTCAATGTTGAATGCTTCCGCATAGATCGGGGTCAGCGCATCGCGGTCATGTATTTGTTGACATTATTGTGTTTTTACTGTGTTACTAATAGATTTGTCCGTGAAATTGATTGATGGAAAGTCCATTTAAACGGAGCACCATGACGTCCCGGAGTCCACCACCACCACGTAGACGACTAGATCAAGAGGTCCCAAGTCCCGCAGTAACGCCGACTATTGAAGTGGTCTCGACTGTGGAGATACAGAGTTGGCTGTAGAAAATTGAGCATTGCCTGAATGATATATGCACGATCTCAACCGATGGTAAATTTAACTCAGAGCAAAAACTTAAAATCAGCAGCATTATGTTAGGTTATGTTATTATTCCAGGCTTGGATTATTGATGTTAAGATATATGTAAATGTTTTCGATCTTTGATAATTACTAAAATATCTTAAATATTAGAAATGCATTTATAAAAGGTTTTTATAATTATTGTTTCAAAATACAATAAGGTTTTAATTTAAAAAGTATTTACATATTCAATTGGCGTGTTCTTTCCGCTTCCGGGCGTAAAGAAGGGACGCCAATCTGGGTCTATGGTAAGACGCATTGGCGGGCTTTAATAAATAGAAAGGATAGAAAATGTGAATATAGAATAAATTAAAGATGGATAAGGATAAGAATATGGATAAAATATGTAAGGAAATGCTGAAATACTGACTTTATGGAATAAATTATTAAAACGAAGTTTTGTCTGTGAATTGTTGACTGTCGCCAACAATTAGCAGGAGCGTTATGGGAGGTGTGTCTCAGTTGGCTGTTCAGTATCAGTCACTGAAACAAAAATATATTTCAGCACAAATGTATACATACAATATGACAATACAATAATAATAATATATCTGCGCTAGTTAACGACTGTTGATTAATAAAATACCTAACTAACTATTTACTTATCTTATCTTATCTTAGTGGGGCCTGCCGAAGTTTCCCTCTCGCAGCAACACTTCGACCCATCGGGATTTTTTGTGCAACCAACCAACCAACTATTTACTTAGGGCTAATCGTAGTCTGTCCGTAACAATAAAAATCTCTGCGGGTATGTGTTATTTCCTAAAATTTGTGTTTTGTCGAATATTAATGTAAAATAAGTGAGAACGTTGCCCTTAATGCGTCGCTTTAGAGTTCATTTATATTGAATCAATAAAATAGCTGCGAGGGAATAGTTTATTTAATTGTGACTATATAATGTGGTTAGCGTTTTGTCGAGCATCATTCGTTCGAAACAAAGACAATAAAATACGAGAAATAATAAATTGATCCACAAAAAAATAGTAGGCTAGCACCTAAAATGGTAAGTTAGCATCTAAATAGTATAATCGTAATAGTATAATCGCTATATTGTTGCATGATTATTAAATATTGAATCGATACATTTTTCACGAATGTTGTACGTGGACTTTAAACTTTCATAATTCAGATGAAGTGTTTCTAATTATAAGTCCACCACTGTATATAGGGTCACATTTTATCAACCGAAAATATTTTGACAAAACATCTAATAAGGCCCTATCATAAAAAAAACATTCAGGCTAGTTTTTAATTTAACTTTTCCTAACACAAAAATTGTAATATTTTTAAGAGCACCCATTGAGGCCTCTCTGTCGGCTCCTTTGAATGAAACTACCGGGCACCACGTGTAAGCGGTGTAGGCATTGCGGCCTCATTATTTCGGCTTCTTTGAATTGAAACTCCCGAAAGTGCGTAAGGGGTGTTTTTTAATCGAAATGTCTTATGGCGTTTTTCTTGAATACTAGCGTATAAAAATTTAAGTTTTTTTTTATAAAAATAGTTTATTGATGTTGTTGAATTTATCCTCAAAATATTTGCGGTTGATAAAATGTGACCTTATGTCCAACATTGAGCTTAATGTGTCGAACACTGCTGCCACAACTGGTTTCAGTATCCATTCAATAACGACCAGAGTCGAAAAATAAGTGTTTTACGTCATAGTATTCACTCTATGGCAAGTATAAATGTGTTATCTGTGACATTCTGTCCGTTCGGGAGTTTACTTGGCAAAAGATGCGGGACATCCCTTTTTCTCGCGTACGCGGTAATCTATAACAGAAGAACCATTTAACTAATAATAACTACAGTGAAAACGTAACTCTTATCGCGTCGCTTTAGAGTTCATTTTTGTTATTGCGTCAATAAAACAGCTGCATGTCATTGGTTTAATTGTGACTATAAAATATGGTTTGAGTATTGTTGAGCATCATTCGTTCGAAACAAATACAAATATCACTTCGTGGTAAAAAAACTACCATTCCAAATTTAAATTAGCAACGTTTAAAAACAAAATAAACATGAACTTCGCTAAGATTTTCTTTTTCGTATTCGCGATGTTCCTGGCTGCTTCGACGGTGTCAGCTGCGCCGAAATGGAAGATTTTCAAAAAGTTTGTAAGTATTCCTTTTTTAAATTTATCTTTTCATTTTGAGTAGTGCTTTTGTGTTGAAAATTTTCAAGTCAAGCTATTTTTGCTATAGGTACATCGGGTGGGTATTAAAATTAAATTACCTCAAACCCATCAAGGTTCTATGGTTGATTAAGCCGTTCAAAGAACGTAGGAGTTATATATATTTTATTAAATTTAAGTACTAGTTATAGAAATAACTAATTATTGTTTTTTTTGCTTACAGGAGAAAATGGGACGTAACATAAGGAACGGCCTTGTCAAAGCAGGACCGGCAGTTGAAGTCGTGGGACAAGCAGCCACTATCTATAAATCAGGATAAATTACGTATCTAACATTTGCGTAAATAATGTGATAAATAAGCCAAAGATTTCCAGTCAAATGTATTTATTAAGTTGTATTCTAAGTTATTTATTGAATAAATAAGCTATATTAAGACGGTTCATGTTTTTGTTTACATTTCTTATATAAAACGACACCGAACATGCAAAATACTATCATCACCGTTATCATCATCATCGTCATCAACAGCTCATTTTACCTCCCCACTGCTGGGGCACGAGCCTTCCCTATGAATGGATAGGCAGAACTGGTCATAAACCACCACGAGGGCCCAGTGCAGTTTGGTGGTTGTTAACGTCTGCTTATGTAAACTGGACCAACGACAAACTACAGCATATCCTATTACTGTCCCACGGCTGGACAATCCTCCATCACCGAAATCAAGTTATAATACAATTGATCGGTGTTAACTTAATCACCACGCTGGCTAAATGAGAACTGGTGATCACAAACCTGTGCTATCAAAATGTCATCGAAAAATACTAAACACACTTTGCCTGACTTGGGAATTGAACCCGGAAACTTCGAATATCGGCCCAAACGTTTTAACACTCAACCACCAGGGCCTTTACCAAACATAGAAACATAGAATAGAGATGGAATGGAAAGATTATTATATGGGATAGGCAACGATACGTATAAATGACGTTTGTTTGGCTTTATGTCAATTCCATACCTGCGTTATATATTCCATTTCTATTCTACAAGCGTTATACCACTTCTCTGGACCCTTACTTACTCGTGATCTTAAGAATATGGACTCATGACCCACTACCTACCGTCAGGTAAGACGAGAAGAGACGTCTACTCAACGCATGGGACCGTCCTTATCAGGTCCTATGATTAGTGTGCCTAGTGCAAATTAATAATGAAATGTAACTAGATTAAATAATTCTTCATTCAAGGAAACTAATAAGTTTAAGTAAAGTAATAAGCGTTTATTTAATAAGATGAGAGCTTTTGAATCTCTTCAAAATATTTCGCCTACGACCAGAGCCTGCGATCCATTCAGGACGTCAATTGCAGAAGAACGGACGCTAGAAACTGCACAGTTTTATAATATAGAAGTAACGACCGACGTACCAAATAATGCTTTTGTATTGTATATACAAGTTAACAATTTCGTATTTTTTTTTAGGTCGGGAACCTACCTGTTAAATTGTTTGGAGCATTTCAAACCCATACTATTTTATCTTCTGTTTAATCAGACACTTTTTTATAAAGCTTTTCTTAACACGTTCACTGCGGGAGCCCAAAAACACGTCCTAAATTTAAGTGCCTTACGGGACTTATTGCACCCCGTTATGAGCTACTTCATTGTGCGTTACGGATGTAGAAACACCCCGCACACCTATATTGCTTAAAACACATGTAACTCTCTAAAATTTTATGATTTTTTTTGTGAAGCTTATTGAACACGGAAACAGTTGGTTATTTCAAAATATACGGGGTTTTATGAACCCCGTTACGACCAGGTGGTAAAAGTTACCTTTCAGTGCGATACGGGCTCCGTAAAATGCAACTGCACTAATGCAAATGAGCTCAAAACCCCGTACGGGCATACAATAATTTATTCGGGGTTTTACGGACCCCGTATCGCACTGAAAGGCAACTTTTACCACCTGGTCGTAACGGGGTTCATAAAACCCTGTATATTTTGAAATAACTAACTGTTTCTGTGTTCAATAAGCTTCACAAAAATATAGTTATCTCTTTCATACTCCTACAAATCTCAAATATACAGCTCCCGCATCAGCAAGTAGACACGACTTTTTGCTCCCGCAGTGAACTAAAGCAACGTACGGGGCGTAAAAAGAAACCCTTAACGCAGTGAACGTGTTAAATGGTGATTTTAAATTTATTGATATTATAGTATTTGAATATGATTTGGAACTTGTTTTATAAAAACATACCTACACACATACCTCTAAATGAATTATTTACTATTATCCGGTTCAAATGCTGTTAGGATAAAACCTTTTGGAATGGAGCGGATTAGACGTCAACTGACGCCTGTCAGTACCGTTAGCAATAGCAACGCTGTCGAGAGAGCGCGTCATCACTGTCGCGTAACGCAACTCCAAAAGGTCTTATCCTAACAGCTTTTGAACCTTATAATATTTACTTTGTGAAGCTTAGTACGAGTATAAGGTACGGCTAGTTTGTTCTCATATCTAGAGTTTACATTGTGAATATCACTGTTCTAAAAAAAAACAATATATTTTATACACATACATAAGATTCTCGTAAATATATTGTAATGCAACTGTCACTATACCTACTTATATCTTTAAATCTCTCCCTGAGAGATTCGCCAGCTTTTAGGTTATAAATTGCTCAAAGTCTGCAGCACAAAGATAGTTTGAATGTCGGCAGCCTTTTCCCAAAGAGAAATGTCGTATAACATTGCGCTATGAAAATAACTAAAGTAAACTATATTGTTTTCTAAAGTTTACGCGAACACTACACATTAAAATGAAACAACTTTTACGGATCTACTCGCGTTTATGTTACACATTACTTTTAATTAATGTTTATCCTGACGTTTCGAACCTTTTGCGAGTAGATCCGTAAAAGTTATTTCAATGTCCGTTCTGACAAATTTTTATAACTGCATAAGCCACAGAGCTAACTAAGTCTACAAGTCTACTTGACAATTTATTTATGTGTGGGCCCCACTGTGGCTTGGCATCCACCGTATTGCCCAGAACATGTGAATTTCACAAAGTCCATTCTTATCTTTAATGTTTACACAGATTTTTACCTCCTTAACATTGGGTAATACAAATTTAATACATTTAATAGTAAATTGTTGACACTAAATCAATAAACTATCTATGAGACAACAGTTTTTCATACGCCATTCGCTAACGTTAACGAAATCGAAAATTTGTATGGTATTGAAGCAGCGCTTCGTTTTTCTAAAGAGAGTTTGATGATTTCTACTTTGCATTTTCAGTTTCACCGGACATTCAGAGCGGCGAGAAACTTAAAGGGTTGTTGTGCAACGTTACTTTTTAAATTCTCTCAAGAAGTCCGCCTGAGGACTTAGTAAAGCGCCACATCTTTACTGAGATACTCGAGGGGAGAAATGATATACCCCCCATGGGTATATCATTTCTCACTTCTCATTTCTATTATCATTCATCATCATCATACAGGAAAGAAATATTGTTTATTTATGTATTACTTATAAGAAAAATTACTTTGACACTGGCTAAATGTGCTAATCGTACGAAGTCATCAACTAAAGGAAAAAAAACTTAAGAAAAGTGCTTTTGAATTGTCCAAACATTTTTTTACCTACTACTATTAGAGCTTCTATTACTATTAGAACTATTAGAGCCGTTTCCCTATTAATATGTTATCTGTGAAATTCTGCCCGTTAGGGAGTTTACTTGGCAAAAGATGAGGGACATCCCTTTTTCTCGCGTACGTGGTTATCAGACAGCAAACCATTTAAACTAAAAAATAACTACAGTAAAAACGTAGCTCTTAACACATTAAATTAGAGTTCATTTTTGTTATTCAGTTAGTATTAACAGCTGCAAGTGAATGGTTTAATTGGGACTATAAAATATGATTAATATTTTGTCGAGCATCATTCGTTCGAAGCAAATACAATAAACACTACGTGTTACCAAAGCCGTCATTCGAAATTTAAATTAGTAACGTTTAAAACAAAACAAAATAAACATGAACTTCGCAAAGATTTTCTTTTTTGTTTTCGCGATGTTCCTGGCCGCTTCGACGGTGTCAGCTGCGCCGAAATGGAAGATTTTCAAAAAGTTTGTAAGTATTCCTTTTTTAAATTTATCATTTTATTCTGAGTAGTGCTTTAGTGTTGAAATTTTTCAAGTTGGCCATTTTTGCTATACTTCGGGTGGGTAATAAAACAAAATTACTTCAAACTCATCAGGGTTCTATGGTTAATTATGCCTTTTTAAGAACGTAGGAACTATATAATATTTTATTAAATTTATGTACTATTTATAGAAATAACTAATTCTTGTTTTCTATTTGTCTACAGGAGAAAATGGGACGTAACATAAGGAACGGCCTTGTCAAAGCAGGACCGGCAGTTGAAGTCGTGGGACAAGCAGCCACTATCTATAAATCAGGATAAATTATGTAATATTTACGTGAATAATGTAATAAGTAAGCCAAAGATTTCCGTTCAAATGTATTTATTAAGTTGTATTTTAAGTTATTTATTGAATAAATAAGCTATATTAAACCGGTCTGTGTTTTTGATTAAATTTCTTATATAAGAAGATATCGAACATGCAAAGTAAAACATTACTTATTGTAGCATTATTGAAGTGCTAAAACACATGCTGAGAAGACGCCTTTTCAGTATCATATACCATGTATATTAAATTATGAATGCTTTATTCGTCTGAATGTTGTTTTGTGATGCTGAATAAATGTTTTTCTATTCTATTTCTATTCTATTTTCTACTTTCCCACTGCTGGGAAAAATTCTTCATTATTGAAATTAAGTTTTCACTACTCATAATGGGTAATGACTTAATCACCACGCTTACTTAATGCGGGTTGATGATCATTAGCCCGGGCTATACCTAGATAAAGTCAAAGAATTTTTTTTATTCAAATAAACTTTTGAATCGTTCAAACATTTTTTTACCTACTACCCTTTCAGGACGTCTATTTTCTAGCTATTGAGAAGAATAGGCGCAAGAAACTCCACTGACATTTAAAAAAAAATGTATGTCGTTCAATAGTCATACAATATTTAATTTAATACATTTACAATTAAAAACTTTCAAGAGCGATGAATTACAAATAATGCTAAATGTTCAAATAATTTTTACCGCAAATTTTGATGTGAACAAATTATAAAAACACAAAGGTTGAAAAAATTTCCCTGCACCCTTCTGACATTCCGGGTCAGGTGCCCCTCCAATGCTTACCTCTTTACATTCACATTACATTACATTTGATTCTAAAATAACGGACTTGGGCAAAACTATAGAATGACGCTTTATACCTATACAGTGTGCAAGAATTGGAGGATGTCAATTCCATGCATTCTTATCATTAACATATTAATTTACATTGTAATAGCCCTTTTTTTAAAGTGTTACGATACATAAAACAATAAATAAAATATACAATAAATGAAATACCTACACCAAGCCTGACCTGGAAATTGAAGTCGGGAACTTTGCGGAAACATCATCTGTAGATGTAGAGAGCCGCCTACTTTGGCCAAGTTTATCCTCTTCTTACTTAGGGAGTTATTATTCGGGGAAACTCTGTTCATGTAAAAGTTACCTTTACCTATACTACAAAAGAAATGCTTGAGAACTATTTACAGTATCTACTCTGATGAGACTCTGAGAAATGTCTTTTGAGAAAAGGATTATTTGACACTGACGGGTATTTATGTGTCAGAGATGGCTGTTTTTATAAAAAGCAATATTCAGTAAGTATTTTAAACGTAAAAGCACAGGCGGAGCTTCTGACCATAAACAAAGCCACAAGCGTAATCCTTGGAAGAAAGGAATCTACGTTTGGCATCTACAGCGACTTTAGGGCGGCACTTGAGACAGTTACCGACATCAAGTGTCCTCATCCCCTGGCAGTAGAGACAAGGCGGAACCTGGGTTTGACTGCGATACAAAACAAGGAAGTTTCCTTGTTCTGGAGCAAGGCACATGGGGGTCTGCCGAGGAATGAGCGCGTCGACGAACTCGCGAAAGAAGCGGCCTTAAAGTTGAGGAGAAAGCCAGACTACGACCAGTGTCCAGTTTCGTATGTCAGGAGATGCGTTCGTCAAGCATCTTTTGACATATAGAAGAAAAGATACCGTACACAGAACACTGCTGGCACCACCAAAATATTTTTCCCAGATGCCAAGATCGCCTACACTATAATTCGAAAAATTTGCTACAACAGCCTCCTTATGATAAAGGTGATGTTATTATTGTTAGTATTTAAATACCTTTTTAGGAACACCTACCTAAATATGTACAGGACACGTGTATTAAGTTCTGTTACTGTTTCAATTTTTGTTTAAGGGAGTGCAGCGCGGACGCAAAACTGCGAGTTTCAAGTTTCTTTATGATAGCGAGCGAGCGGCGCGTGGCAGTGGTGTGACAACGGCGCACGACTACGAATACGCACGCACACTAATATCTGTACAGAGTAGGCTGCTTATTTAATTAGAGCAATGTTTACTTTCGTAAAATCATAGGCGTTTGGGTAAAAAAATAAGAAAAGTCTTAATATTTTCATATTCATATTTTTTAATTGAAAAATAAGACAACAGTGGCCTGCGGAATATCAATACAAACATTTTGATGTCGGATCATTGTTTCATTTGTGCTGTATTTACAAAGTTTCTGAAGAAATAAGTTTTTATATATCATTACTTTTACGTATTGTTAATGCAGGTTCTGGGTAATTGTTTCAAATTCCAAGACAACCATGCCCTTGTGAATGGATCAAGCTAACCTACACTAGTCCTTTTAATGTATTTGACCTATTCAGCGCCTAGCACCAGTGACTTAAAAACACGTAAATTTTCGAAATACCGCGCTGCACCCCTTTAATAACGGCCAGGGAATACAAATAACCTTTTTACGTCATAACATAAACTCTATGGCATGACTTAATAATCTTCTATTAGAGTCGTTTCGTTGTTTCCCTATAAATATGGTTATCTGTGACATTCTGCCCGTTAGGGAGTTTACTTAGCAAAAGATGCGGGACATCCCTTTTTCTCGCGTACCCGGTTATCTACACACAGTAGCGAACCATTTAAACTTACAATACTTAAAATACGTAGCTCTTAACGCGTCGTTGTAGAGTTCATTTTAGCTATTAAGTCAATAAAACAGCTGCAAGTGAATGGTTTAATTGTGACTATAAAATATGGTTAGCGTTTTGTTAAGCATCATTCGTTCGAAAAAAAGGCAATATAGCACTCCGTGTTACTAAAGCAAGCATTTCAAATTCAAATCAGGAACGTTTAGAAAGAAAACAAAACAAATATGAACTTCACAAAGATTTTCTTTTTCGTTTTCGCGATGTTCCTGGCCGCTTCGACGGTGTCAGCTGCGCCGAAATGGAAGGTTTTCAAAAAGATTGTGAGTATTGCATTTTGCTTTTTTAATTACTTACTATAGTTAGTTAATTATAGGCCCTTTTTTATTATTTCTCGTTTGGCGTCCATCTAGCGATAACTACTGCAAATCAAACAACTTTTAAAATGCCTGTTAAGATCGGGCCCAAATTGTTTCGTTTTATTTTTATTACTCTTTTGATTTATCTCAGTCTTGAGATGTTCCGTATTGACCGTATTTCCGTATGACCACAAACTGTCAAACCTCAATAGACTTTAAACTTTATGATATAGGCATATGGTTGAAACTGTATTAAGGAAAATTGTCAGTTTTGGATAAGTTGATGTGCAGGCGTCTGTTAATTAAAGCATTTGTTTGATTTCTTGGCGGGAAAGTGAAGAGTCATTCATGTCTGCGGTTTTGTTTTTCTTTCTAAAATTTTTGTTATGTCGAATATTAATGTGAAATAATGGTGGATTATTAACCGTTAAGTGTTCGTGAGTGTGCATGAGTGTTGGCAAATGAAACGAAACAGTGCAACGTCACTTTTCGAATTCTCTCAAGAAGTTCGCCCGAGGACTTAGTAAAGCCCCACATATATACTGAGATACTCGAGGGGTTAGGGGTATATCATTTCTCACTTCTCATTTCTATTATCATTTATCATCATCATACAAGAAGGAAATATTGTTTATTTATGTATTATTTGTAAGAAAAATTACTTTGACACTGGCTAAATGTGCTAATCGCACGAAGCCATCAATTAAAGGAAAAAAAAGCATTTGGTGCCGGTTATTGTCGTAAGATAACAGTCATTAACAACCACCGCACCGCACTGGGCTCGCGGTGGTTTATAGCCCGTTCTCCTTATCCATCCATAGGGAAGGCTCGTGTCCCAGCAGTGGGGACATAAAATGAGCTGGCGATGGTAGTAAACGACTTAATTGGCCTTTTATGGTTGAAGTATTTAATGTTTTTTTTCTTTACAGGAGAGAATGGGACAGAACATAAGGGACGGCCTTATCAAGGCGGCACCGGCAGTTCAAGTCGTGGGAGAAGCAGCCACTATCTATAAAACTGGATAAAATATGCATTTCGATCCGATCTAAACTCCTCGGAGAATCTAGTAGAGAGGGGGGGGGGGAAGGGACACGGTAGCATGATCCCTTACTACAAAGCGATGTTGATTTATTGTTGATGAACAGGTGCTGTCACTTTTTAGCTTATATTTTTAGACAAAAACATTTTAAACGACACCTGCAGCCAAAAATATCTCTTACACTACTTATACAAGCCAAAGCTTCCACTCAAATGTATTTATTTTAAATGTATTTAGGTTTTTACTAAGTTCTAGGTATTATAAGATTTAATTAACCCATATCTTCCCAAGCTTATGTAGACTTGTCCGATTTTGATCAAAATTTTATCATGGCACCTCATTGTGTATGTTAACATAAATATATATAGAGATTTTATTTTTATTATTATTCTTTAGAGTTTTGAAACCGTTCGAAAAATCGAACAGTAGGAATATATCTACAAGTGTTGTGCTAATACATATGTTCATTATAGTGAAATAAAAAACTGTTTATTTTTAATACTTTATTATTTTTATAAGGGTATTACACATTTTAGGCTGAATGTAGACTTTACAGGATATTTTGTACACTATTTTGTATGAAAATCAACGGAACATTTTTGATATAAAGCGACGTTGCACTTAGAGTACTTCATAAATGTGCTTTTATGGCATAATCAATAGTTCAAAAACCTCTTCATCAAAAAACAACTCAAAAAATTGAATTGGGTTCTCTCTCTCTCAAAAAATTGAAATCCTCAAGAAAACTAGATGTTGTAGTTTCTTTTTTTGCCTTTTCCGGAATATCAATAGCCCTCCAACGTCTAGATACTGCAACGCACTTTTGTTTGGCGGAGGTGGATTTGGTCTTGAAGTACTAGGCATTGGTTCAAAAGGTTGATCATTCAAGAAATTTTCTTCCACATCAATACCGGTTTCAGAAGCTGGCCCTTAGTTCAGCTTCTGCTAATAGTTGGTGTCTCGACAAATTATTCATGTGGGTAGATTCCTCGTCCCCACTATCTTCGTCACTTTTATCATCATTATCCGGAGGTGAAATATAAATGTCTGCCGACAAAACATTAGTGTCATCTTCCAGGTGTGAAATAATTTCATTTACTGACAAACTGAAACAAAGTAAACAAAACACCTCAATAAAAGACATCTCATGAGTACATTACAGCACAAGGGCATATCGTCCTACTGTTCGAAAAAACAAACACTTTATAAAATATCTTTTATTCTACCCACATTCAATTTATACTTACTGTTATGTATTATAATACGTTGACAGACATTATGTATTGTATAATAACACAGAAATATGAATAATTATGTTGTAATAAATCAAAAATACTTACATTTTACGGCAAGCCATTTTTTTGTAGTAAAACTTCCGAAAAAACACTTTGATTTCTACGAAATACGCGCGAATTGTAAAACGTCAAAAATGCTATTTGAGATTCATATGTTTCAGTCTTACCAACATTAAGAAATTACTAATCAATGCGTTCACATTATCTCAAAAAAAATTCAAAAATGAAGCGTTCGAATAATCGAACACTAGGAAGATATGGGTTAAAGTAAAAAATAAGTTTTATCAAAACCTCTTTTGCTTTTATTTACTTTTTTCCATTTTGTAAAGATACCGAACAACCAGGTATGCATTTTTCTATTGTTGACTTATGGTGCCAGTTGCTCGTGGTCTTCATCACCAGATCATTTTATGCCCACACTGCTGGGGCACGAGGATTCCTTATGGATGGATAGGGATAGCGAGTTATAAACCACCACACGGGCCCAGTGCAGATTGGTGGTTGTTAACGACTGCTAAAGCAGTCGGGACCTACGGTACTACGTGCCATTCGAAGTACAGAAAAGCTCGAGATGATACTTTTTTGGTCACCCATCATCCAATGACCGGCTTTTGCGAAAATTGTTACATCTTTTGCATACGCCTCTGTGGTCTAGTGGCTAAGACCACCGGTTTAGACCCCCCTGGGTCGATTCCCAGCGGGGCGTACATATTTGTGTACTCGGTTTGGTTGGTGGTAAGGCTTGTTTGTCCGCCTGGCTAGCTACCACCAATTTATCTAAATATGTCGCCATAACATCAATGTTTGTACCATTATTGTGTTCCGGCAGCTAGAGATAAGATAGCCTGTACCTCACTAGTTGAGGATCCCGGGTAAAGTGCGCTTCCATCATTGGCCTTATCATCACTCAACATCAGATGAGATCAAGGCACTGTGCTTACCCGTTTATATAAAAAAATACGCGTTGTGGCGGCTCAAGAAGGTTAGCAATGAATTAACTGATATTCAAGCTTATCATGGCTATGTAAGCTCGTTACTTAGATATGGCATTATAATATGGGGGAATCTTGTCATATCGGGCAAGTCCTAATTTCTCAAAAGGCATGCATAAGAGCAATTTGCAAAGTGCATAAATATCATGACTTCTTAAGACCTTTATTTAAAAAACTGAGAATTTTAACGGTCGTATTTTTTTAATGTTTCTATGAGTCTGTTTTCTATGAGATTTGTGTTTTTGTTCGGTTAAATGCCGAACTTTAAAAAAAGAATACAACGTTAATAGCCGATATCCTAGTAAACTAAGAAAAATAATAAATTGATCCACAAAAAAATAGTAGGCTAGCACCTAAACTGCTAAGTTAGCATCTATATAGTAGTTTAGGTACTAACTTTGTATTTTTAGGTGCTAACTTAGTATTTTAGTGGGTTAGGTTAGGTTAGTTTGGTGATCGATTAAATACAACCCATAAACTAATACTGCCTTTAGTCAAAACTGCGGCATGTGCAAAAAACAGTTATGTAATGGCCATCAAAATTTATAATAGGCTACATGATGACATGAAGGTGATGCCAATAACGGGAAAACTAAAGAAATGGCTAACTGATAAATGCTTTCAGTAGCACCAGCTCGATATGTTGCCACCAAGAGGCACCACCAATGCCATACAAATCTACTGTAGTGACAGTGACAGTGTGCGACTTTTTAAGCCAAGTGTTCAACACAACTATCGTCACCAAACAATAATATAGATTTTCATTACAATATTACAGGATCTTAGCAAGAATACTTTAGCCCCTCAGCTCTTTAGAACATTTCTGCAACTCAGGCTTGTCCCTTATTATTGTATAGTTTTTTAATTCATTTTTGCGTACTAGCTTCTGGTGAATTATGTGAACGATATTTATATAACTAAAACCACTTGTGTCCCATATTTCAAGCGAAATAAAAAGTCTTTGTCTTTAACCACTGCGCCATCGGGCTATCGAGCCTCGTGGTCTATCGAGTAGTAAGAACTCTTGAAAATATAGGACTTATAGTACTCTTCAAAATATGGGTAGCGGGTGCCAGAACAAAATAAACTTTGAATCGCCTTTATTTTAATAAAAATATAGTAGCAGTTCTCAAATAAATAATAAAAAAAAATAAAACTAGACTGCCATGACAAAAAAGGCAAAAACAAGAACTAAAAGGCAAAAACAAGATGTCATATATTTATTTATCTGTATTTATAAAAGTGAAATGTCACTCATTCACTCACTGACTATACTCGTGTATAAAAAATCAAAACTGCTTGATTTAATAAAACTGAAATTTTCATCACCTTCGGGGGACCGCTTTGCAGAATACTTTCTTATTTATAAGGTGGGGGGGGGGGGCGACTGCCATGAAAACTTTAGTTTTATTAATCAAGCAGTTTTGATTTTTATATATTATAGTCAGTGAGTGAATGAGTGACATTTCACTTTTATAAATACAGATAAATAAATATATGACAACTTGTTTTTTGCTCACTCCTTTTTTGGCAGTCGTGTAAAAAAAGAATACACACAACCGGTAGTTGTAGAGATCCTTGAGGAAAGCTTCTGTCCAGTAGTAGACATCTTTTGTCTGAGATGATGATGGTGATGACCAAAACGCCTTATTGAATGTCCGTTACCTACGAACTTATCGATTATCACTCGATGCAGATAAATCGCATCACTCAACATCTCGGAGAGCAGACGTTCACTCTAATGACGTCATCATTATTCATACTCTTTGTTATGGTAATGTCCGACCTTTAGGCATGCATTGTACTTCAGGGCACTGTCGCGGACATTTCGAATGAGGAGTCGCTCTGGTGGAAATAATGGTGAATATCCCAGTCATGCTTTAGTTATTACTAATTAGTGTTGCAAAGAGAGCCATGGAGAATGGAGAGCGCCATGCTTGGCATCACACTTTTGGATTGGAATCACCAGCTCATTTTATGTCCCCTCTGCTGGAGCACGAGCCTTCTCTATGTATAAATAGGGAGAAGTACTAAGTACTAAAAGATTAAAAAGATTTAATTAAGTATTTTGAATCGTTTTATGTAAGTAATAATAAAAAAAACCGCGTTTGTACACTTATGCCATTATTGAGGTAGGGGTGCGATGTATGCATCTTCCATCGTTTTATCAATAAATATCTTTGAATGCCTTCCGTTTCATTTCCGACCCTATATGCTTACAGTTAAAATACATACATACGTTTGAAAACGGTTCATATAACTTTATGCATGTTAAGTTATGAAAAAAGATAATAAAATTTGTTAAAAAAGGAAAAAAGTCATGGAAAGAGTAGTGTAGTAACAGTTATTGTTCTATAGGTTTTATTTCATTATAATATCACATTGACATACTTTATAATTCACTTATATTAATTAAATTTATCGATAATGTTAATCTAGAATAATATCATATAGGTTATTTGTTTACAACATTGTATAATATGTTTCGGACGGAAAGAAGGTTTCATATCTTTTATTAGTTTTAATCTGTCACCTGAATAGAATTTTAATTGTTTGATGGACGGATCTAGTACTAAGCAAACAAAAGGTTAAAGCATCTATGGTTTTCAAGTTTTTTTTATTTTATTGTTTTCTAAAGTTTACGCGAGCACTACACATAGAAATGAAACAACTTTTACGGATCTCGCGTTTATTATACACATTACTTTTTAATGTTTAACCTGACGTTTCAAACCCTTTGCAGGGTCCGTGGTCACAGGGAGACTAAGGTGTTGGTTGTCTCATAATTACTTAGTAGCTTGTGTGACCCTCATTTAAATTTAATCAGGTGCGTTCCGTTTTTTTTGTTAGATCCTTACATTAGCTTAGCCTGTAAAATTGGCTTTCCTTTAAAAGTTAAAATCCTTGTAGACCTTCTGAGCGTCGGCTATGGTGTCAATTGCTGGTTTCGCATTGATGATGGCATCTCTCGTTCTTTGTACAGCTCTCTCCTGAAAGTAACAATCACATCAATATGAGTTAAAAACTTCTTTTTCATGGTGTCAACACCAAAAGTTGGTAAATAGAGTATTCGAAAATAATATTCAGCTGTTCCATACAAAACATCAATATTCACTCGACCAAAATGTATGGGAGAGCTGAATTTTATTTTCGGTTTAGGGAGTTGGTCCAATTGTAAGAGTTGTTCGTTTGTATCACGGGAGTCATCTTAGAAGTTTTGGACGGTGATAAAAAAGTCAATCTGTATATTAGCTTTTATAAGCAGTAGTATTTTTTAAGTATTTTTTGGGGTAGGCAGTATATATATACTGTCTACCCCAAAAAAGTCTAGAGATGCTGAAAATACTGCCTGGGGCAATAAACAAATCCTACTCCAATAAAAAAGGGTTTTTATGGGGATCGAACCACGATTTCTCGCTATACACCACAGAGTAAATCCATATTCTGACCCGGCGGACTTCGTAACGCTTTGACAGTTTCCATCATTGAGTTAAATATATATCAATGGTTTCCATGACAACAAACAAACATTTTGTATTAAAAAATTAAAATGTTGTTTTTAGTATTTTTTTAAATATTTTTTTTAATATAGCCTATGTTACTCAGCGATAATGTAGCATTCTAATAGTGAAAGAATTTTTTAAATCGGTCCAGTAGTTTTTGAGTTTATTCGTTGCAAACATACATACATACATACATATACAAAAATACAAAAATACAAAGATTGGAATCAAACTTACGATCTCTTTAAAGAAATTCTCCGGCTTCGCTGAAGCAGTGGAGAAGGCCATGGCGAACGCGAAAAATACAAAGAAAATTTTCGAGAATTTCATTTTTGAAAACAAAAGACGGTTTGTAAGTGTTGAAGAGTTGAAGATACTTTTTGGAATGATACTTTGTCCTGTTTTACCCAGACTTTTATACTTGTGATCAGCCATTAATCAGATGCAATTTTCCTTTGAATTTGCAACATTGTACCTACATCTTATAGTTATTCTTATTATAAAAGATTCTACAAAGCTTTTTCTCGTAGGGGTATTCCCCTTTATACGTGGAGTTAATAATAAATTAAAACCTTATTACATGAATGTTTGGTTCTAGAAACAAATAATGGTAGTTTAATTTATGCAGCTAGGTTACGATCGTTATAACTAAGCTCTTATGTTATCTGGCTTAGCGGATGGGTGGCCGAAAGCTATTAAATCGAGCTGCGACTAATTTTCAAAGACACGAAAAGTTGGGGTAATCTGAGTTTCTTAATGAAAATAAAGATTTTGACATCTTGGCTGACTCATTTACCAAGCTCAAGGAAATTGTGCGAGGATTCGTCAAAATTAATTAAGTGTTTTGTTTTTTTTTGTTTTTTTATGTCAAATAGAATAAAATACAGCAAGCTAAGGATTGTATAAATAATATTTGGATCTTGGTGGGAAAGTGAAGAGTCATGTCTGCGGTTTTGTTTTATTTTCTAAAACTTGTGTTATGTCGAACATTAATGTGAAATAATGGTGGATTATTAACCGTTAAGTGTTCGTGAGTGTGCATGAGTGTTGGCAAATGAAACAAAACAGCGCAACGTCACTTTTTAAATTCTCCCAAGAAGTCCACCCGAGGACTTAGTAAAGCCCCACATCTTTACTGAGATACTCGAGGGGTTGGGGGGTATATCATTTCTCACTTCTCATTTCTATTATCATTCATCATCATCATATAGGAAAGAAATATTGTTTATTTATGTATTACTTGTAAGAAAAATTACTTTGACACTGGCTAAATGAGCTAATCGCACGAAGCCATCAACTAAATGAAAAAAAAAATTGTTACCTGTTCTTTTTTTTTACTTTTGTTAAACTTTTTATTTATTCTTTGTTATATTTTCTTTCTTATTGCATGTGGTGTTCACCATAAATGTTTGTTACCCTTAGTCATTGTTAATGTAACCTAATGTATAAGTAACCTTTATTATGTAACTAGTTGTCGCCCGCGACTTCGTTCGCGAAAACTACACTATCCCACAGGAACCTGTTACCGGGATAAAAAGTGTCCTATATTCTAGTCCGGGTCTGTCTATGTGCAAAGTTTTATCCAAATCCGTTCAGCCATTTTCACGTGATGCGCGGTCAAATAAACAGACAAACAGATAAACAGACGAAAATTTTAAAAAATGTTGAAACGTGTTCTGTTACCGATTCTAAGTATCCCCAGCCAACTTTTTTCGAATATCTTCCATGTACAAACTTTCGACGCTCTTTAGCTTTATTTTAAGTTCAGAAAGATAGTGTCAACCGATACTGGTGGTATGATAAAATTATGGTTAAAGAAACTTTATTTCTCATAAGAATACATAAGATTCACTTACTGAGAAAGATACATTACGTTTTATCACTATTAATTTTTAGCACAATGAACGCACGCACTGAGAAGAAAACAAAATTGACAATTTTATTTAGGTAGGTAGTTTGCATCTATGTGCGATTGCGGCCGTACCACCAACTACAGGTACAAAATAAAACCGTATTATGTATTATGCACCAGGGAACTCTGTGTCTGAGACTAGTGATCTTAACTTATAAGTAACTAGCTGACCCAGCGGAATTCGTACTGCTTTTTTTTAAATATAGCCTATGTTACTCAACGCTAATGTAGCATTCTAATGGTGAAAGAATTTTTCAAATCGGTTCAGTAGATTTTGAGTTTATCCGTTGCAAACATACATACATACAAAAATACAAAGCTTTCCTCTTTATAACATTAGTATAGATTACGCTAAATGATTAATGTAAAGTGAATTCAGTAAAAGAAGCTTATCCATTTCATTAAAAAAAATTCACAGATTTCCAGTCCTCGCAAGAATCGGAGCATTAAAAATGAATACAACAATTTACGAAAAAAAAAAACATTTTATTTTAAATAACACAATTCTAACTTGAATGCACTTCTCGCCTGCATCCGCATCTTTTAACACCATTACCATGACGATTGGTCAATAATCAAAGAAGCTACACCCGTTTTCCTACAGTACCAAATATAAAGAACCACCTACAGGTCACAATTATTAACCGATTTTCAAAAATTTTTTGCCATTTTGTAGCTAAACTAATACCCTAGGACCCTTTTTTTATTTTTTCTTGTCGGTTTTCTTTTTAAAATATTTACAATTTAGTATACAAACACCCCCCAAAAAACCAGATTTTTTCTACATTTTACAAAATTAAAAAAAAAGTTTCCAGCCGATTTTAAAATTCAAGCGCTCATACGTGTCTCGATAAATTCTTCAACTCTTGGTATTACTTTCATCTCGATTCTCCCAAATTCCTCGGAGCTATGGTCAAAAATAAGTCTTAGGCGATTTGCATCTGATAACCATTTTCAATGGTAAAATCATAAATTGTATACTATCAAAGGATACACTAGGTACTAGAAATCATTTATGTTCAAACCTTTTAGTCAGATAATGAATAAGGAAGGACGTATCTTATTTCCTGCTAGTTTTCAGTATAGTAAAAATAAACAAATTCAATTTCCATTATTAATATTTAAAATTTAAAGTTGAGTTTCAAAACAATGTTAGACTGATTAACAAGCAGTAAGTAATTGAAAAAAAATTGCTTTCAAAGATACATAATTTTCGAAATAAGTCATATTTTTTAAACATGATATTGATGTAGGGGTTGGATTTTAATAACCCGTGTGTAAGGAATTTCCAACCATCTTCACTACTGAAATTGAGATGATGACGCTATGAGCTCCTCGAAATTGGGATATTGCCTTGCGTATAATCAAAGGCATTAATCGTCGTCATAATCAGACCGAGATTGCGACGTCCCTCGGACGGAATCTCGACTTGAAATCGCCGGGCTATAGTTTATAACGAGTCGTCGACTAATATTATGACATTAAATAAAAAAAAAATTAAATTAAAAATATTATATTTCTTCGGAACGCTGCCGGCTACCAGCTTTTGTTTTAATTTTTTTTTTATATATTTAAGAATAAAAAAAAAATAAAAAATCCGGTCTAACACAGACAAGCGCAACAATTGGCGTTAAGGGTCAAATTTGATCGTTGTCGAAGCGCACGACATTTTTGAAATAGTCTAAAAAAAGTTTTTCGGCCAAATTCAAGTTACGCCTTTATGTGAACAGCAACAAATGCTACTTTACAAAAATCATGTCACAGTCACTGACTCTTAAAATGGTTTACCTATTTTTATGTTTTATGAGAGTTGAACGAAACAGAATATTTCCATGTGATTATATTATCGAGTCGTGTACGCAGTTATGTTGGAGCATTTCACGATATTGCTTTTACTATGTAAGTGCTTTGCATATTTGATATAACATGTATAAACCGATTACGAATCAGGTCGCTTGTTGACTCGAATTTCTTAGGTGTTGTGAGCAAATTCTTTTCGGTTCAGATGTAAAAAAGGAATTATGGTAATACGAAATAACATTTTTAGAAAAAAAACGAAAATACTGCTTTTCATTTCCACCTTACGAAAAATTTGTCAGCGTTGTGTAAGGCAGATTTATTCATTTTTAGCTCTTGATCTCAATCCTCGGAAAGGAGCTCGATGGCGCAGTGGTTAACACGCTCGGTCTGCGAGTGCTAAGGTTAAGCAAAGGTCGGTCATCGGATGGGTGACCAAAAGTTTATCATCTCGAGCTCATCCGTGCTTCGGAAGGCACGTAAAACCGTTGGTCCCGGCTGCATTAGCAGTCGTTATCAACCACTAATCCGCACTGGGCCAGAGTGGTGGTTTATGGCCCGTTCTCCCTATCCATCCGCAAGGAAGACTCACGCCCCAGCAGTGGAGACATAAAAATAAGCTGATGATGATGATGATCCGATTTGAGTGCCTTAGAGAATCTAGTAGGGCCACGCATGATGCCATTCCCTCTAGAAACCCTTTGAGGATGGTTTGATCACACGGTTTAAGGAACCCTTTAAGTGTCTTGATTCCCCCAAAATTATCTGTGACGCTGTAAAGGTCGTTTGCGGTCAAAAGCAAACTCTTTGAAACAAACAATTTACTTATATTTTTAGTTTCTATTGTGTCGTCCATGGCACCTGATTACATCAATAAAAGCCACACAAAGCCTTGGAAGGTCCGTTACTATCCAAAGAAGTCTCTGTTTAGGAAAGCTGAACTGATTGACGGAGGGTGCGATGTGTTCATAAAAAATTGTCCAAGCGTTTACAAGTAAGTCCAAATTCAACTTAATTTCGGTTGGTATTAGAGTTTGTTTTAAGTTCACCTGGCTAGCATTATCATCCATCCACCATCTTGGCCAGCTATGAGCATTAGTCATAGTGTCTATGTTGGTAGCATTGCTGTGTTCCCGTCTATTGAGTATGATAGCCAGTTCTTCAGTAGTTAAGGGAATTCTGGGGGAAGTGTGTTGCCATCTACGGCCTTATTGTGACTTAACATCTGGTGAGATAAAGCCTACTTCCCCTTTTACGGGAAGGCACGTAAAGCCGGCTGCATTAGCAGTCGTTAACTACTACCGATCCGCCATATAATATGGCTGTATATGGCCTGGTTCTGCCTGTTGTGTGTCATGCGTAGGGAAGGCTCGTGCTCTCTGGTGGGACATATCATGAGCTGGTGATGATGGATGGTGACAAACAATGACAATATAAAGTCTTTGGTAACTGGTAAATATCATTACTATTAGTAATTGGTGACTATTATAACTGTTATCGAGGAGCTCGATGGCGCAGTGGTTAACGCGTCCGGTCTGCGAGTGCTGAGGTTAAGCAACTTTCGTAAAGGCCGGTCATCGGATGGGTGACCAAAAATGTATCATCTCGAGCTCCTCCGTGCTTCGGAAGGCACGTAAAGCCGTTGGTCCCGGTTAACAACCACCAATCCGCACTGGGACCGCGTGGTGGTTTATGGCCCGTTCTCCCTATCCATCCATAGGGAAGGCTCGTGCCCCAGCAGTGGGGACATAAAATGACCTGATGATGATGCTGACTATAACTGTTATGGTAGTAATTGGTAACTATTGAAACTTTTATGGTAGTGATTGGTAACGTTATTATAATTTTTAAGCCGGTGTTCTTATTGTTGCTCATCTCAGTTTTCTTTACAGACGATCTTTCATTTGTGCGCGACACTACGACGGCCAGTATAAAAGTTTTAATAACTATTGTGAGATGGAATACGAGAACTGCAACAGCTGGCGGAGTGAGTATAAAATATAAACAGTTTTAATAAAAAATATACACCGAGAGATTTTAGTGGTTGTTTCCCCGCAGGTGGGTAGATCAGACCATGAAACCGAACAACTTTACCCAAGAAACATAGGTCAAAAAACGAGATATTTTTTTTAGTTTTTCCATACAAACCACGCTCGGTCAATAGAGGCTTTGTATGGAAAAGTGAAAAAATTATATCGTTTTTTGACCTACCTATGTTTCTTGGGGAAAGTGGTTCAGTTTCATGGTCTGATCTACTCACCTGCGGAAAACAACCACTAAAATCTCGGTGCATACCTACTCAAGTTTAGTATACTATATAAAAGTAGTAATTTGACTTCTTGGCGGGAAAGTGAAGAGTCATGTCTGCGGTTTTGTTTTATTTTCTAAAATTTGTGTTTTATCGAATATTATTTTGAAATAAGGGTGGATTATTAACCGTAAAGTGTTCGTGAGTGTGCATGAGTGTTGGCAAATGAAACAAAACAGTGCAACATCACTTTTTAAATTCTCTCAAGAAGTCCCGAGGAATTAGTAAAGCCCCACATCTTTACTGAGATACTCGAGGGGTTCGGGGGTATATCATTTCTCACTTCTCATTTCTATTATCATTTATCATCATCATACATGAAAGAAATTAATATTGTTTAAGTATTGTACGACTTTTTAATTGGCTAATTGCTTGTGCAAAGCCATTATTTAAAAAAACGAGAGGTTTCACTCTGGGAGTGCCGGCAGAAGTGAAAACTTGAATAGTAACGTTGTGCATTTTTGATATTTTGGAATGGTTAGGGAATAATTTTGCACGCATTGCTTTAATTATCAGTATAAAAGTACTCTCATTTATGTGGTAGAATACAATATTTATTTATTGGGCTATCGTACAAAAACATGACAATTTATATTACATTAAAAAGTTATATTAAGTTATATTAAAAATTTATATTACGCCGCGCCAGCTGTCTACTCTCCATCCGTCTTACGAATTTTCGATCAGGTCACGTGTCCTGACGGTCACGTGTCCTGACGCGAGTTTAACATTTTTTACCCATTCCAAAAAAAGTGCACAACGCCGCTAAAGAAGTTTTCACTTCAAAAAGAAAAGTAGTAATTTTTCCCCCCGTCCGTCGACAAAATAAGGAGACTGCAGAAGATAAGCTTTCTACAAACTCGCTCGGGCAACGCAACGCATAGACTACCTCTCACAGGCAAGAACTCACGCAACAGCTGCTCTCGGACTGTTCCGAGCAGCTCCGAGCTGTTCCGAGATCTGTGTCCGTGTAAGGAGTCTATGTGTGCGTTGCTCGAGCGGTATGTAGGTATTAACGCGTTGACTGCCTCAAAACCAGACACAATAGAAATTTAATTGTCGCTACGCACCCGTGTGGGGTCCGGCATTGAATGGGTTAAGCTTACCTTCTGGGTCGGCTTTCAGCTGGTCGGGGAGAGGGGAGAATAATCATCCGTCATCATCCGGGGAGTTCCTGACCCTGGTTTGACTGATATAGCAAGCAGAAGCAGCCTTAGCCCTTTCAGACCGAGCTGATACGGTCGTGCGCTTCGACCACGATCAAATTTGACCCTTAACGCCAATTGTTGCGCTTGTTTGTGTTAGACAGGATTTTTTATATTTTTTTTTCAATTTTTGTAAGTTTTCAAATATTTTTTTTTAAATATATAATATTAGTCGACGACTCGTTATAAACTATAGCCTGGCGATTTTAAGTCGAGATTCCATCCGAGGGACGTCGCAATCTCGGTCTGAAAGGGTTAGATAAAAAAAGCAGAAACATAGTGAATATAACTACTTAATGCTTTTGATGTTTATGTTACAGAATGGAGCATGATCAAGAATGCAAGGTGTTAAATAAAATAATTTTAGTAAAAACATTTTTTTCTTTACAAACACGACTGTCTTAATTAGGAGGCTGGCTCAGTTTAAATATTGGTCACCCTTCTTATAATTTTGATATTGCGAACTTGCAAGATTTCAAAAAACGCGCAAGCCACCGCGTCATCTAGCTTCTCGCTCCTTACAACAAGAATAAAAGAACCGGTTTCGCAAAACGGCTAAGTCTCTACACGTAGTTAACTGTTTATATTTTTTTGCGATTTATTGGCTCCACAACAAATGTATTTAGTCAATCAAAAATTGCATTTTCAATATTCCTTTCCTCTTCAACTTGTTGTTACGCTTATATCGACTCTAACTTGCTACGTATACGGCAGATATTCCAGTTTTAGTTTATGATAAGAAGTTCGAGAGTTCACGTGATATAGGGACCTCCCAGACGATGTTATTCCCCGTTGGAGGTAAAAGCCAGAACTCGATGTATTCGTAGAAAATTATGATTATCAGTTTTGTAAAACTATACTAGTAAATAGAGTAATTATTAACGGGATTCTTACTATGATTATTATTTACGAGTATCCGATATTCGGCACAGTTGCATTCGGCAAGTTAATGCGGGTGAGTTTTTTTATGTGCAGACAAAACGATCTACTCGCTTCTTTTTGCGCTCGATGCCTGTACCACCGGTTTCTAAGTCACTATTCACTCGAAATTGCTCGACACGCTACACTCATAGTATCAGAACGCGAAACGTCTTTATTGTTGTTTTTGCGGTTTTTAACAAGATTTATCATGGCGCATGCGCAACTGTGCCGAAATATCGCATACTCATAAATAATAATCAATGAAAGAAACCCGTTAATAATTACTCTATTGCAAGTGACCATGATAGTTTAAATCTATACTAATATTATAATTAATATAATAATTATTAATTTATTATTATTAGCTGAAGATTTTTTTTGGACAAACAACATTTCTTCGGGCTGTGTCGGTAACATTTGTTTTTCTGCGGATCATATCCTTTCCGATTCGATCACGCAAAGAAACCCTGAGCATAGCTCTCTCTATTGCGTTTTGAGTGACCTTGAGCCTTCCTATGAGGCCCATAGTGAGCGATCACGTCTCAGTCCCGTATATATGTCGTCTCTGGCAACACACACTGGTCAAAGACTTTCGTCTTGAGACACTGCGGTATATCGGACGAGAAGATATTTCGTACTTACCGAACGCTGCCCAGCCTAATTGGATTCGACGATTGACCCCTTTGTTGAAGTTGGTCCTATCTAGCTGGACCGTTTGTACCAGGTAAACATAACCGTCCACAACTTTAAGGGCAGAGTCCCCAACCTTCAGAGGAGTTCACGTGAGTTCGACATAACTTTTGTCTTCTCCATGTTCATTTTAAGACCCACTTATGGAGAGAGAATTATTATCACTCAATTAAACATAATCAATTGGAAACAGTTACAAAAGTTGCTTAATCTTAGCAATCGCATATTGGGCGCGTTAACCACTGCGCCACCGAGCTCCTCGGTTTTATTAAAGGGATTTATTGGGCTCTAAAAAAAAGGTAAAAGTTTAAACCATTTGCTGTGTGCTAAATAAAATGTCCCAAATTCAACCCGCAACGATGTAACTAATCTATTTGAATGAAGGATGAATTTTAACAAACTTTTTTAGAGCTGCGTAACAAGAGCACAAAAATATTACCTATTTTATTAAAAGTATAATGGCACAAAATAAGAAGATTGCAGAAGGTAAGCTACATACAAATGCGCTCTAGCAACGCACGCATAGACAACCTTTCACGGACACGGAATCTTAAAACAGCTGCGTTCGGTCTGTTCTGGCACTAAATAGGGGGACCCATGGAAGAAAAGCATGAGCTTTCCTTCCATGGGTCATGTCATACATTCATACGCGCTCGAGCAACGCACACAGACAACCTTTCACGGACACGAAATCTTGAAACAACTGCGTTCGGTCTGTTCTGGCACTAAATAGGGGGATCCATGGAAGGAAAGCATGAAGCTTTCCTTCCATGGGTCATACATACATACGCGCTCGAGCAACGCACACATTCCGATCCGACCCGAACCCCTCGGAAAATCTAGGAGGGCACGGATACAGCCACCAGTGCGGGATGCCGTATCCTCTAGAAAACCTCCTAAGGTGCTTCGTTTCACACGGCTTGAAGAACCCTTTAAGTTTTTCGCCGCCCCTAAAAAGCCCAGGAAAACTGAAAATGCCGTTTGAGGCAATTAGCAAACTCTCTTCAAAAAACAAAACGCATAAACAAACAACCTCTCGCGGACACGACATCTCGCAGCAGCTGCGCTTGGACTGCCCGAGCTGCTCCGAGACTCCTTATTTTGTATATTTGTTTTAAATATTAAAAGGAGGCAAAATCGCTGCCGCCCGTGGACACCCGCAAAACCAAAGTAATCGCAGATGCGTTGCCGGCCTTGAGGAAGGAGTTGGATCTTGAGGAGGAAGTAGGAATCGGGAGGGGCCAGGGGTTATAATGGGCCTCCGGCCTAGTGAAAGCACTATCCGAGATTCTGAGAGGTTTTCTATGTGTGCGTTACTCGAGCGCGGTATGTATCGAGCTTACTTCTGGGTTTCCTTATTTTGTGGTAATGCTTTAATATTTCACTGTACAGGGTTTCATAGGCCACTGACCTTAATTTAGTATGGTTATTATTTTAAACCATTCTCATTTTGTAATCTGCTATAGCTATTTTAAGACCTTAGAAGCGTAAAATACAAACATATCCTATTTTACTTCATTATGAAAGTGAAGAGAACGCCTCAGTAGCTGGTGGTAAAGCGCTTAGCCCAATATCTGGAGGTCCAGGGTTCAATTTTTGTAGTATTGTTGTGTTCCGGCAGCTAGAGATAAAATAGCCAGTGCCTCACTAGTTAAGGTTTCCGGGTGAAGAGCGCTTCCGTCATTGGCCATATCATCACTTATCATCAGGTGAGATCGAGGCACTGTTTCGAGTAAGCACCCGTAAAGTAAAAAAAAATAAAAAGACCAGGTCGGGGTCAAAATGTGTTTCGAACTTTAAGATGCTAACCTGGGGTTAATCACCAACCCGCATTCGGGAAGAGTGGTGATTATCCATTACCCATAATTTTTAGGGATGACGTTTTGATTTCAATAATGAAGGCCTTCGCCCGAAAAATCCGAAACACACTTTGCCCCGCCTGGGGATTGAACCCGAGACCTTCGGGCAGACGAGCGCGTTGTCACTCGGTCAGCAAGGCGTAAATATAACGAGCTCTTTCAAAAATCTAGGTAGGTATGGAGAAACCATTGTATCATCAATCTTGTTTAATTGGAAGATCGTGGTTCCTAGTTCAGTAATCATTAGCAGAATTATTTATCTACCATGTTCTGTATTAGTTTTAAGTATTACTTTATTTCGGAACGGTATTGTTGTAACACGTTTCAATCTATATTCAAAAAATCATGCCGTGTACACTCGTTTTGGATTACCGTCTAGTTAATAAGATTAACCAAATATTTTATTGTACATTGATTGTAATCTGCCTGCGTTCCTATAGGAAATAGTTGTCAAATATATTGTTTATATTTTTATTTCTATAGAAATAAAAATATAAACAATATATTTGACAAATACAACAAAAAAAATAGTTAAGTATAATAATTGTTTTTTAAAGAGTTTGCCTCCTTCAGGCGGCCTCCAGCATGCGGGAGTCACCTGATGGAAAGTAATCACCGCTGCCCATGGACACCAGCAAAACCAGAGGAATCGCAAATGCGTTGCCGGCGTTGAGGAAGGAGTTGGATATTGAGTAGGGAATATGAATTGGGAGGGGGGAGGGGTGAGATATGGGCCTCCGGTACTTTTACTCACCGGACGAAATACAATAGCAACGAGTGCCATTGTTTCACGCCGGTATTTTGTGAAAAGGTGGTATTACACCGGGCGAGCCGGCCCATTTCGTGCTGCAACGCAGCGTGGCTCTACCACTCAGAAAACTCAGAAAATCTTGGTAATAATTACCATAAGCATAATCGTATAAAATATTTATCATCAGGCAGAAGCTTTTCAGATGGTTTCAGTGCCTGTTAACGGAGAAGGGTAAAATGTTTATTACTTTTGCGTTAGTTTTATAATTAATTTGAAAATACTTAAATGATGAGAATCACTTTCAAATCCTCTTGTGAGTATCAAAGTTTAATAAGAAATTGAATTCGCTAATATTTGCCCTTTTTTCTTTCTTTCGCTTGTTAGGTAACTAAGTTTTAAATGCCTAAAGTAAGTTCAATAAATCACTAAGCACACTGAATATCACACAAAGATTTCAGTTAAAAGTTGTCACTTCAAGTTCCTGGTGAAGTTAACGCCTACACTTATTTAAGTAGCAATTACGCAAAAAGACGTCAAGTAGGTATCAACTCGATATCTTTAACGATAATATTCGGAAATACTAGGAATTAAGTGAGAAGTACTTCCCCCTCCCCACCCCTCTTTTGCTATAGAGACGATGGGCTCCTAGGGATCTATATTAATTTCGAAAACTTCGCATTTTCCGAAGTTGTTTTATAAAAAACGTAAATATTTGCCTATGCGAGGCAACGGATACCGGAGATCAGGGTGCCCACTGTGAGTTTTGTTTACTAACTGTATTCATTCGATTACGTTTACGAAAACGGAAATTAGTATGGCATTGTAGCAGCGCCTCCTGGCGATATACGAGAAGAGTTAAAATTTTGTCATACAAGTACTCGTTTTCGTTTACGTGATCGAATGGCGAATCAAACTCGCACTAGGCTCCCTGATATTTTTTTTCGCAGAGACACCAGATTTTATCTCCAAAGGGGCAATGCCGCTAGTATTTTGGACACCTTTCCTCAGACAGGCGCGTTAGTTGAAGCGTTTTATTTGTAAATGATTGTAATATATTTTTTAAATATTTCTAATATTTCTAATAATAAATATTTCTAATTATTTAAGACTTGACATCCACCTGATTTTAAGTGATCATAAGACCGCAGGTGAAAGCGCAAATCACCCGGAATCCTCCAATATTAAAAATATCTTATATAATAATCTCTATATTTTATCTTTTACTGTCGGAACATAACAATGCTATTAATACTGTTGTTATGACGACCAATTTAGGTTAACAAACATGGACCTTCCGCTGCGAATCGAACCCCGGAGCCTTAACCACTAGACCTTAGCCTCTTGAGAGTCGATCGACCACCAGGTGGCCGATAACAATTAAAATTCTATTGTGTCTGGTATTCGCGCGCTCGAGCTTTTAGAGTAGACAAAGAGGCAAAGAACACAGAGGTCAGCCACCAATTCTGCTATTGATTTTGATCTGAAACGAATCTGGAAGCTATAGTTTCAAAGTTTATTATTTTGTTAACTACGAAACTATAGAATTAATTTCGTATTTAGCAGAATACGAGTACGCTATAGTTTCAACATTTTCGTATTCTGCTAACTACTAAACTATAGAGTTGATTTCGTAGTTAGCAGAAAAGCAAAAACGTTGAAACTATAGCGTTTAAGATCCGTTTCAGATCAAACTATTTAAGCAGAACTGGGGGGCAGGACCACAAAGATAAACTAATTAGTAAACACTGTTGGAAAGTTTACTAATCATATTTTATCAGGCGCAGGCTAAATAAATAAACAAAAGCGCATGTTCCTCAGATTTTTATTATCCATTACGAAATAAGGACTTAACAAATTTTATCCTCCTTGAACTTCCAATGATCTATAACAAGAAATACCTGTTAATATACTAAGTGATAACCTACCTAATCTCTTACTATTATATTGTGCTTTTTGTACAAGACACAGGTACGGTCTTGCGTGGAGTATTGCTCGCACATCTGGGACGGTTCCGCAAAGTACCTTCTCGATTGGCTCTCTTTCGATCTCTTGGTGGGAATCGAACCCGGGCGATAGCTCTCTACCAGGGTTCTGTTTAATAAACGTTACAATGCGACAACTTTGTAAATAAGTGACATATTTGTTAATGCGTATGACAAGTGCTGTTTAATAAACTTTACAATTATGTAAGAATTTTACATATAAAAATCTACAATTAATGTTACAATTACAAATGCTGTTTAATAAACGTTTACATGTGTAGACAACGCCTGTAGGTTTGGATGAAATATTGTATTTACGTAGTTGTAAGTTACAAATTACATAAAATGTAAATTTTTGTTAAAGAAATTAACGAAAGTTAATTAGAAAAAAAATGTATATGCTTATTTATAATTTGGTTTTACCATTTGGTTTCCTATTTGTTTGATTCATAACGAAAGTCATGGAGTACAATAATAGAATCACGATTTTGTCTCTAATATACGAGAATAAAGATGTTTTACTCAGTCGGTTTAGTGAAAAACTACTCACGATATGAAATTTTTTTGTGTACAACAAATAAATTTCTTTACTTATTAGGTTGAGGCACTAAACTGTTATATTGTAATTCAATAAAACAGTTTTCCCTACAAATATGTAAATTATCACCTGTAAATTGTAAATGTTTATTGAACAGAAATATGTGAAATTGTAGCTACAATTTTACAATTTTGTAGATTTTCCACCATGGTAGAAATTGTAAATTGTATTTTTTATTGAACAGAAACTTGTACAATTGTAGCCTGTTACTTACAATTACAATTTACAATTTGTAAGTTTTATTAAACAGGGCCCAGCAAGCTTCATCTACTGTTCTATTGCCGGTGACTATGTGAAGGCTGTTTGCAACCAAAGCAAACATCACTATTTCTTTGGAGAGATTTGCCATAAGGCCTTTTTTGCATGTTAACAAAGTAACAATTTTGGAAAGTGTCAAACAAATTTCCTCGAACGAGATCAATCAGGGTCAGGTAACGCTTCCTTTTCTACCCAACCCGTGCATATTTATCAACGCTATCTATTATACTTAATATAATTTTTACCATTGAAAATGGTTATCAGATGCAAATCGCCTGAGACGTATTTTTGGCCATAGCTCCGAGGATTTTGGGAGAATCGAGATAAAATTAGTACCAAGAGTTAAGGAATTCATTGATACACGTGTGAGCATTTGAATTTAGAAAATCGGCTGGTTTTTTTTTTGGAATTTTAAAAAATGTAAAATAAATCGGGTTTTTTGGGGGGTGTTTGTATACTACATTATAAACATTTAAAAAAAAACTGACTTAAGATAAAATTTAAAAAGGGTCCTAGGGAATTAGTTTATCTACAAAATGGCTAAAAAAATTTAAAAATCGGTTAATAATTGTGACCTGTAGGTGGTCCCTTTAGATTTGGTATTTTAGAAAAACGGGTATTTCCGTATATAAAAAGTGATGTAGATTTTTTGATTATTGACCAATCGTCATGGTAATGGTGTTAAAAGATGCGGATGCAGGCGAGACGTGCATTCAAGTTGGAATTGTGTTATTTAAAATAAAATGTTTTTTTTCGTAAATTGTTGTATTTATTTTCAATGCCCCGATTCTTGCGGGGACTGCGAAATCTGTGAATTTTTTAACACATTTCCAAATTGATATTATTGAAAAAAAATTTACGTAAAATTATGTATAATGAATGAATTAGCTAAGTAATTCAAAGACAATTCACTATATTATAAATATTAAAATATAATCTTACTATCATCTCTTTTGCAGTTTTCGTAGAACATTTCGCACATGCTATGGAAAAACTTTAACTCCCTACCGTCCTCTGCACATATCTTTTGCCTGTAAAATAAAAATGGCTTTTTGTCAATTTAGTTTTAGGCTTTTAATGCGGGCAGGGCGTGTTACAACTTTTCATGGCGTTAATAATTCTAAACTTGAAATATTTTTACCATAAATCCAATAAAAATAATTTTGGTAACTTAAAACAGTTTAAATTTTAATACGGAAATGTAACAGTATCCTATTAAAGTATGGCTATGCAACGAAAAATCTGACACACTTTGCCCAACCTGGGATTTCAACCCGGGACCTTGGGCATCGGGCCGAGCGCTATGCCACTCGGTCACCGATGCGATAACATTACCTATCATAATCTTTTGTAAAAAGAATATCAAATCTATACTAATCTATACTAATCTATACTAATATTATAAAGAGGAAACCTTTGTATTTTTGTATGTATGTATGTTTGCAACGAATAAATTCAAAAACTACTGGACCGATTAAAAAAATTATTTTACCGTTAAAATGCTACATTAGCGCGGAGTAACATAGGCTATATTGAAAAAAATTTATAAAATACTAAAAACGACAATTTAATTTTCCAATACAAAATGATTTATTTGTTTTGTTGTCATGGAAGCCATATAATAATATATATATTTAACTCAACGGTGGAAACTGTCAAAGCGGTACGAAGTCCGCCGGGTCAGCTAGTAACATTATAAAGCTGAAGAGTTTGTTTGTTTGTTTGGTTGGTTGAACGCGCTAATCTCAGGAACTACTGGTTCGAATTGAAAAATTATTTTAATGGCTAAATTTTTAAGGCTATAGGCTATATTACATCTCGCTATGACTAATAGGAGTGAAGCAGCAATGAAAAATGTTGCAAAAACGGGAAAATATTTTTTGAGAGCTTTCCTTGCGTGCGCTCCGTAAACGGTGAAAGTTACGCAAAAATCATGTATTACAAAATCGTTCCCCTTTAAAAGTTCTAAAAAAAAGTCCGCGACAGAATATGTCTAGTCAACTACTCTACTCCTATAACCTTTTTTATAGTAATCAAATTAGTTCTAAAATAATACATTATTTGCGAAGGTGTTTTAATAATCATGATATTAATCCTTATCCAAATAAAATCATAGCGTGATCTTCTTAAAATAGTTTTTTAGTAGATTGTTTGCTAATTAACGAGGTTGAAACCGCGAGGCACAGCTTGTAAATAATAAGCAGCTAGCATGCATTATTGTGAATGCAACATTCAAAATAATAATAATATCGTATGTTAGTTTTAAATTCTTTAATTAAATTAAGTAAAATTGTTAAGAGCCTTCCCTATGGATAGATAGGGAGAACGGGCCATAAACGACCACGCGGGACCAGTGCGGGTTGGTGGTTGTTAACGACTGCTAATGCAGCCGGGACCAACGGCTTTACGTGTCTTCCGAAGCACGGAGGAACTCGAGATTATAAATTTTTGGTAACCCATCCGATGACCGGCCCTTGCGAAAGTTGCCTAACCTCAGCACTCGCAGACCGGACGCGTTAACCACTGCGCCATCGAGCTCCTCCTTAATTTACTATTGTATTATTATTATTAATAATATTATTACTGTTATTAGCAGACAGGTCTGGTCTAGTCTGTATCCTATTTTCTCCTCTCTACATCTTTTATTATTACACAACTGTCAAAAAAGGAGTGTTATGTTTTCAGGGTTCATGTATGTATTATGTGATGTTTCTTTAATCCACCATAACTTCATAACACCGATTTAGATATATGATCGTCCGACTATCGTTGGAAAATGAAAAATGAAAATTTGGAAATTCAACCCCTAAATGGGTAAAATAGGGGATGTAATTTTGTATGATGAAAATTCGTCATTATTGTAGTTAGACACTAGAACTTGATGCTTAGCACGATATCTGTAGAGGTAAATTTTTGTTTATACTTGTATTTTTAAATGTTTGTCAAGCTTTTTAAATTGCTCTTCTTCAGGCAAACTGTTCTCTATGCGGTGTTTCCATCAATATAGAAGGCAGTGCCGACATAAAATAAGCTGTGCTTTGTGAAGGTGAAGAGATAAAATGTAACTAAGAGGACAGAGTTAGGGTAAGCTTCAATGTCCTTATGAAAGCATTGTATTCACTTCACTTCTAAGTAAATTTCCGCGTCGCCTGTCGGCTTTGTTAAATGATTAATCCAGAAGTGGGTACTTTTATTTCGGGCATACCGTGAGTTTGACAAATAACATTAGAGTCTTATTTTTATCGCAAACTTTTTGTTTTCTAAAATTTACGCGAACTCTACACATTGAAATGAAACTGCTTTTACGGATCTACTCTTGTTTATTGTACACATTAATTTGATTTTATGTTTTTCCTGACATTTCGAACTCTTTGCAGGTGGTCACCTGGGAGACTGAGGTGTTGGTCGTCTCACAATTAGTAGGTAGCTTGCATCCTTTTAATGTATTTTAATCAGGTGCGTTCCGTTTCACGCAGAATGAGCTTATTTTATATTTTGGTTTGGTGTTGGGTTAAGGATAAACATTAAATCAAATTGATGTGTAAAATAAACGCCAGTAGATCCGTAAAAATAGTTTAATTTCAATGTAAGCTTCTTGATTATGAATGCCACGAGTATATAAGGAACTGTTGTGAAATTGCAGGGAGCACGAAGATGTGGAAAAGTGCGTATCTACACTTCAGTTAATTAATACTGGACTTCGGATGGATAGTTTTGTCGGCCGACAGCTTTTTAGACTTCAGTTCGCCCGCGTTGGATGCGGGAATGGTCGTCGCGTGGGCACGTGCTAAGATGGATTCTACTTCGTCGCTACTTGTCGAAACATGTATCCCAGATCTAAGGCTGCCTGTCCATTGACACGGAGTAAGGCAGCGGAACGGAACGAGCGAGTATTGAGGAGCGGAGTTGCGGACTGTGTCTGTCCATTAACGTGGAGCGAGGCAGCGGAGTGGAGCGAGCGAGTATTGCGGAGCGGAGTTGCGGACTGTGCAGAGGTTCGATAAGTCTTTCATCCATTTTAAAAACGTCTTCTTTACAACAAAGCGCACGCAAGTACTGGTCGAACTTCAGCGGCATACTATTCCATCCCCCCGAGGCCGGTCCGCTCCCCCACTCCGCCGCCTCGCTCCGCCGCTTCGCTCCGCTGCCCCGCACTGCTACCACGCTCCGTTTCCCCGTGGAAAAACATAAAAAAAAATTGTTTTTTGTTTTTACGTTTCATGACGTAAGGGAAATCGTCTTTGTCTGTGACATTGAAAGAGGTTGAAAGCTTATTATAAGGCTGCCTGTCATGGACAGGCAACCTTATTATAAGCTTAAATGGTAAATCTCCGTTCCGCTCCAGTATACAGAGATAGTTTAAAAATCGCGCGCCCGCACCGCTACCACGCGGAAGCGGAGCGTGGTAGCGGTGCGGGGCAGCGAAGCGGAGCGGCGGAGCGAGGCGGCGGAGCGGGAGAATGGAGTGTGGCGGCGGGGAAACGGACCGGCCTTACTACGAACAAAAAATATTTTAAATTACGAAAATTGAGTATCTACTTCGGTTTACTCTACACGTACTTTGTATGAATATTCACTTGGTTTGCAATCAAGATTTGTATGTTATATGTTTTCATTATACAACATTAGTTGTAAAATCAAATTTAACAACAAATGGTCGAAAAATAGTTTGCATATTTTGACGAACAACTTACATAGTTACATACGAACAGTACAAGTTAAATAAAGCTTGTCAAAATGAACTCAAAACAAATACCTAGGTGTTTTTTGTTTTAAATCCATTTGTGCATCCTTTTGTATTTGTTGTTAGTATGTTCAGCTATCTTATCTTATTTAAATTAAAAAACACAGTCAGACGACTGGCCTGATAACTTTCCGGACACTCCAGCTTTCTGTCTCTATAAATTATTTCCACACTATTGCGTTTGTCGTGAGAAGGTTGCCAAAAAAGAAAAATAAGATATTTATCTGACGGCTTGTAGCTTGGGTCGGAAATGGGGTTCAAGACATTGACTGACTCCCATTACTTCGGATGTATTCACTCATTGACATGGCAAAGATTAAGCCTCGCCTAAACAGAAGCGGTGGCGGTATCGTCAAGATGGCAGTTTGACAACGCGGGCATTTTAGCTCGCACTAGCACCCAATCCGATCCGAACCCTTCGGAGAATCTAGTAGGGCACGGGAACAAGCACTAGTGCGTGATGCCGTTCCCTCTAGAAAACCTCTAACGGTGCTTCGTTTCACTCGGCTTGAGGACCCTTAAAGTTTCTCGCCGCGCCCAAAAAAGTCCGGTGAAGCTGAAAATTTCGCTTGAAGCAATCAGCAAACTCTTTCAAAAAAAGGCATCTTTTCTATTTTCGTTCCAACGTTGGGCAAGTCTCACCCTAATTTCTCAAATAGAAGTCGAGATCGTACATCCAACGCTTTCTTAGCTGATCCCTACGTTGCGGTGCGTCTTCAGGTATCCAGAGACTAGTCAAACTCATCCAGCTCTCCGGACACATTCAGCTAACATGTCCCGCCCAAGTCCATTTCAGCCTGGCGGTTTCAAACAAAGTATCATCACGTTTCAATGCTTTGTATCTTAAAGAACTTGACAATTCTTCACGTTTTCCCACCATTTTGTACAAGTCAAAAAAGTTTACAACTGACAACCGTAAGATCGCTGGTGTGCCCGCGCGGTAACATAGACATATGATAGACACGAGTGGCGTCGAAAAGACGGGGCGAGCGGTCGCTGGCACCCGCCATCAATGCCTGCCCGCGCTTATTTCAAATACTTCATTAACTGACTACCACATCCGACCGCTACCGCGCGCGCGACCGCCTCTGTTTTGGCGAGGCTAAGGGCAGGCACGCACAGTCGAGCAAAAACACTACACATCGAATACGAACATTTAGTTCCTACGTGTTGACATAACGACCTCATTTGTGAAGATTCCACTGAACTGTGCTGCCATCTTCGGCCTTATCATCATTTAACATAAGCTGAGATGAAGGCTAGGTGCTTACCATTAGGTTATTAAAAAATATGTCAGACTCCTACTGACTAAACACCCTCTAAGGATGCGTATAGCCTCGATAAGGGCTTTATATGCTATAGTGACCACGATGAACGTAACTAATATCAAAGTTCTCCGAACACCGGTCCATACAATAGTTCGAATAATTATGCGACGAACATTTCTAACAAACACAATGTTCGAGTGGTACGCAAGAGCAAACAAAGTTGTTCGTTTCATGTTACGTAACGAAATTGTTCGACTGTGTGTGCCAGCCTTTACAATTGTGGTGTAGTAAGTCTTAACAAATTGTATGAAACTAATTTATCGATATAGAACTATCATTTTATCCGATTTTATGAACTGTAACTGGTATACTTGTATATTATTAATATTAACAGCGGTACAGTGGTACAGCGTGTAAAACAAATCTGAAGGAACTTCAAATTACTCAAAATAAAATTATAAAAGTACTTTTTCACTACAATTTCTTAACTTCATCTGATACAATCTATAAAGAAACAAAACTGATGAATTTGACACAAATATACTACAATATACTTGTACATTGTATCCACAAAATGCTAAATAATGAAATACATTTAGATATAATTTATTTATATATGAATGTATTATATATTTATATTTTATAAGTAGCGTTGTCCGGACTCTTCTGCGACAGAGACACATTCCATACCTTTCGGCCCCCAGACCCATTAGAGGTATTCTGTATGAGCTAACAACAAGGATCCATCCCTAACATTACAGATATCTTACCTACTAACCAACCCTTTTTATTTTTTTCCCCCTCATTTTATTATTGTTATTTTTTTATCAAGTAGTTACTTTTGTCGACCAAACTGACCTCAGGACTCCTGGTACCTCTATTGTCTTTGTAATATTTTTTATTTCAAAAATTTTACTACAGACCTTGTGAATGTGGATTCACAAGGTCTAGGTATAGTTCAATTTTATCTATTCAATTAATTTTATAGATAAAGTCGGTTACCTACCACCTCTATTGTTTTACGGTACTATCATACCAACCTCTCTTTATTGATCAGAGGTAACCGGCAACCACTGACACCTGACACCTATCACTCACTTGTCACTATTTATTATTACTGATATCTCGTAAAACAACATCACAGTAAATGACGTTACGTTACTAACCAGCTACTTTCTTTCGTATTCAACACAATAACCAATCACAATATGTGTGCTGTTTGTCATGGAGGAGTTCCATAAGGTATCTCCCTAGTTCACGACCCTTTGCCCACTGATGGGTACCTAACTAGCTAATTTCTTTTATATTCAATACATTAACCAATCACAATATGTGTACTGTTCGTCATTCAGGAGATCCATAGGGTATCTCCGAAGTCTGTGATCTTTGTTCATTGATAGGTACCTAACCAGCTTCTTTATTTCGTATTCTATACAAAAACCAATGAAAACATGTGTACTGTTTATCATTTAGGAGTTCTATGAAGTATCTACAAAGTCCATGATCAGTTTGCTACCTACCATCTACCTTCTTATATATTCAGTTAAATAAACAAATCACAATACGCCTACCTACTGTTCGTCATTGAGAAGTTTTGTTGCCTGTCTCCGAAGGCCTTTATCAGATATTCACCAAATAAAATGAAACCATCTCGGGATAAATGTCTATCGATAAAAAAAAGAACATCCAAATCGGTGCATAAATGTCAGAAATATGCGCGAACATACACAAAAAACACATATACAACCGAATTGATAACCTCCTTTTTGAAGTCGGATTTTTGAAGTCACCAAACATTGCTCTGATTTCAAAATAAGTGGCTGAAGCACTTGTGTTATGGAAATCAGGAACAATGTCGGTACCACAACCACCTAGATACCACCAGGACAATATAGAAAAAGTTCGTTTTTCTACATTGACCCAACCGGGAATTAAACCCGTGACCTCAAAGATGGCGACATCAGAGACCAGCGTGTGAGCACTTCTATTAGGGAGGTCGTCGATAATGAAGGTTGCACTAAAAGTTACGAACGTCTATTTAAAAAAACTTACTTTGCCTACGTTCTTTGTACTTACAAAACGAGGACGGAAAAACAACACTCTTTGATCACGACGTGAAAATCTATCCATATGAGGACCTAAATAGATTCTGTCAGGTACTGATACTAATTCGAGCTCTTGAGTGTAAAATTTACATATTAGCCCTCTGACAGTACAACAAACATGGCGCATGTGTATGCGAGTGTGTATAAACCGATAGTGGCGCCGCCTGGTGTTCACACTCTGTCGGGGTGTGTACAGAAATTTCCAAGACCAATCCAAAAATCTCTTGACTTTTCCACACACAAACATTTAAATTTATAAAATAACTATTTACTATAACTAATAATATACTATTTACAACCATACTATAAAAAGACTTACCAATGTTAATTAATAATGTTAATGTTAAAAAATATATTGTAATTAATGATTATTAATTGTTGTTTAATCTAAGAAAAGATAAAATTATACTGGAAAAAATAAACCAGCTGTAGCTGGTCCAGCTTTGGATATCTTTATCCAAGACATTTTATTGATTACTTATTATAGAGAAATTTTAGAGGGTTCTGATACTGCTCAGGGTATCTAAAGTATGTATCAGTAGAAATATGTACTATGTTTATTTTCTCTCCGTGTCATGATTCATTAGTAATGAAATGTAATATGCTGTGGACTTTGTTGTTTATCATCATTTCAGCCAAAAGTCGTCCACTCTTGGGCAAAGGCCTCCCCCAAGGATCTCCACAACGACCGGTTTTGTGCTGCTCGCATCTTCACCAGATCCGCGACCTTCACCAGATCGTCGGTCCACCTTGTTGGAGGCCTGCCCACACTGCGTTGTTTGTTGTTATTTTTAAATAAATTCTTATGTTATCTATCTTATCTTATTTCCCAGCATAGTAACGATATATATATATATTTATTTTACCGACTTCACATACTTACTTATGCAAACCATTGAAACGTATACATTCCTTTAACTCCTGCATACAGTCCTCCATTTTTCTGTCGGACTCAGATTTCGTCTGAAGCATCTTCTTCAATTCTTCAGGGAGAGGTCGTTCATTTGGCGCCTGGGCCATATCATATATATCAGATACACGATAACGATACGATTCATAATCTTCTTTAAATTCAGCTTTAGCAACGAAGATAGTTGAAATAACTGAAAGCATATTTAGTAATTGTACTGCCTCTGTGGTAAAGTGGTTAAGAGTACCTGTGTCAGATTAAGAGGTGCCGGGTTCGATTCTTAGTAGTAGTAGTAGTAGTAGTAGTAGTGGTAGTAGTAGTAGTAGTAGTAGTAGTAGTAGTAGTAGTAGTAGTAGTAGTAGTAGTAGTAGTAGTAGTAGTAGTAGTAGTAGTAGTAGTAGTAGTAGTAGTAGTAGTAGTAGTAGTAGTAGTAGTAGTAGTAGTAGTAGTAGTAGTGGTAGTAGTAGTAGTAGTAGTAGTAGTAGTAGTAGTAGTAGTAGTAGTAGTAGTAGTAGTAGTAGTAGTAGTAGTAGTGGTAGTAGTAGTAGTAGTAGTAGTAGTAGTAGTAGTAGTGGTAGTAGTAGTAGTAGTAGTAGTAGTAGTAGTAGTAGTAGTAGTAGTAGTAGTAGTAGTAGTAGTAGTAGTAGTAGTAGTGGTAGTAGTAGTAGTAGTAGTAGTAGTAGTAGTAGTAGTAGTAGTAGTAGTAGTAGTAGCAGTAGTAGTAGTAGTAGTAGTAGTAGTGGTAGTAGTAGTAGTAGTAGTAGTAGTAGTAGTAGTAGTAGTAGTAGTAGTAGCAGTAGTAGTAGTAGTAGTAGTAGTAGTGGTAGTAGTAGTAGTAGTAGTAGTAGTAGTAGTAGTAGTAGTAATAGTAGTAGTAGTAGTAGTAGTACTAGTTAAATTTCCTCAATAGACTTTGAACTTTATGCCTTCAGTATATGGCTGAAAATGTATTGAAGAAGTTTGACAGTTTTGAATAGATTGACGTGCAGGCGTCTGTACCTACATGTCTGTACGTACAGTGCTTCTATTTTCCTAATGTCTCTCGGTAATCATCGCATTTCCGAATGCAACCGAATATTTATTTCCATGTTCATCAAATTTTAGACCGGCGGACTTTATACCGCATTTCTATTCTATTTTATTTTATTTATTTATTCAACAAAGTACAAAGTCCAGTAGTTTTTGAGTTTATTCGTTGCAAACATCTATATATTAATACGTGAAGCAAAAAACTTTGTACCGGTTTTTACGAAAATTTCGCGGACGGAGGAGTGTGAAATTTCGCACACTTATAGTTTATATAGAATTATCTGAATGTTAATATTTTTTTTAAATTATGCATAACAAATATATTAAATCAACAAAAACAACATTACACACACTACCATGTATTTGACACACACGCATATGTATTTGACACACACGTATTGTTTGTCTTAATGCGGCCGACATCTGTCAATGCCAATCCAAACTCACAATCTATCTTTTTAAATTTTTCATTGCTTAGGATACAATCCGTGCAGCCTTATTAAAATTACGGTCGAATTTCGACCACTGGGCGACCACTAGTACATACAAAAACACAAAGCTTCCCTCTTTATAATATTAGCACAGAATTCTACACTCTGTGATATTAGTATAGATAATAGTTTGAATTTAGAACAACGTACTTTATTGATGATTGGTTTTGATTTTTCGAACTATATAGAGCTGAAAACTATAAATCGTTGATCAATTACGTGTGACACAATCGTTTTTCCCTTTATTCTAAAATAAATTAATAATAAGTAAACGGAGTAGCGACTCCATATACACTATCTATATATTAATACGTGAAGCAAAAACTTTGTACCCGTTTTTACGAAAATTGCGCGGACGGAGGAGTATGAAATTTCGCATTTTTGTAAATTTTACATAAAAATACATTAAATCAACAAAAACAACATTACACACACGTATTGTTTGTCTTTAATGTGGCCGACATATGTCAATGCCAATCCAAACTCACATTCTATCTTTTTTAATTTTTCATTGCTTAGGATACAATCCTTGCAGCCTTAATTAAATTACGGTCGAATTTCGACCACTGGGCGACCACTAGTAACTGATAAATATCCGACGATAGCCGAAACACGAAGTTTGTCGAGAGACATTAAGGGGGTGCAGCGCGGACGCAAAACTGCGAGTTTCAAGTTTCTTTATGATAGCGAGCGAGCGGCGCGTGGCAGTGGTGTGACAACGGCGCACGACTACGAATACGCACGCACACTAATATCCGTACAGAGTAGGCAGCTGATTTAATTAGAGCAATGTTTACTTTCGTAAAATCATAGGCGTTTGGGTAAAATATTATAAAAGTTTTTATATTTTCATATTCATATTTTTTAACTAAAAAATAAGACAACAGTGCCCTGCGGAATATCAATACAAACATTTTGATGTCGGATCATTGTTTCATTTGTGCTGTATTTACAAAGTTTCTGAAGAAATAAGTTTTTATATATCATTACTTTTACGTATTGTTAATGCAGGTTCTGGGTATTTGTTTCAAATTCCAAGACAACCATGCACTTGTGAAAGGATCAAGCTAACCTACACTAGTCCTTTTAATGTATATGACCTATTCAGCGCCTAGCACCAGTGACTTAAAAACACGTAAATTTTCGAAATTCCGCGCTGCACCCCCTTAAGAAAATAGATGCACTGTACTCGATTTGGTTGGCTAGCTCAAATATTTTTTTAAAATATATAGATAAAATGTCAATGTTAGTAGCATTATGTGTTTCGATAGTCTGAAATATGAGCCAGTGTCTTATTAGTTTAGGATTTTTGTGAAGTGTGTTTCCACCTTCGGCCATATAATCACTTAGCATCAAGTGTCTTGAAGCGTAATTCTAGGCTGAATTGCCTAGATGCCCACACTAGGGTCACGCTGTTTAATTCCCTTGTGCGGAGCCATCTCGAGTACGGGTGTATTATCTGGAACCCAATGTACAGTGTGCATTCTCAACGGGTTGAAGGAATTCAGCGGGCGTTTACAAGGCACTTGGCATATATATCCAGTGGCATTTCTCACCGATGCACGTATGCTCAGCGTCTGGACTTTTTTAGCATTCAGCCACTTTGTACCCGTCGTAAACTGTATGATATGGTTTTTCTGCACAAGGTTGTAAACCACAACATAAGATGTCCGGATATTCTTGCACGAATAGGTCTGAACGTGCCTTATAAACTGCCGCGGCATGCTATTACTAAATTATTTTCAACGCCACTTGTAAAAACCAATCTAGGCCATATTTCTCCAATAGCTAGAATGTGTAATGAGTATAACATGCTTAATGGTAGGGTGGATGATCTGGATATATTCCACGATTCTTTACCCTCCTTTAAGAAAAGGGTGCTGGAACTACTTGCATAGTTCTAATTATTGTATAGAGTTCGTTAGAATATTTTTGTTATATATATATTTTTTTTGATCTTCATTTTGATTTTTTTTTTAACTTTAAATTTTGTTGTTGTTATTCTTTAAATTGTAGCTTAAAACTTAACTTGATTTTAAAATCTTGTTAGAAGAAGTTAATGGAAAATGTTGTGCGTACCTATTATAGGTGTACATATCAGTACTTGTCCTCTATGTATCTAATCATGTTAATAGTAAGTAATATGTATACTGTTGGTGTCTAATAAATAAATAAATAAATAAATAAATAAATAAAGTGTGATGATGGCCAAGCGCCTAGCGGAATTTTAAAAATACCCGAGCACTTCAGTACCTTATCATAATAACTCAACTGTAAATTGACCAGGACTCGTAATATACTTTATTTAATTTGTTCGCAACAAAATTTGCGTTAAAAATTGTTTGAACATTTTATACTTTATTTATTTAATTTATCTCTTTTGTGTTTTTTTACATGTCGTGATTGTCCTTTAAATTTGTGATGGAAAATGTCCTTCTAAGATAGGGCATTTTCCAATATTTTTGACGCTGTAAGGGAGAAAAGAGCTTGACACTTGCTGAGTTTCTTGCCGTTTCAGTACAAGGTCAAGTACAAGGTCCCCCAGGACGTTCATAAGAGCTTTTTTCGCTATTTTGTAGCTAAACTAAAACCCTAGAACCTTTTTTTAAATTTTTTCTTAAGTTGAATTTTTTTTTAATATTTACAATTTAGTATACAAACACCCCCCAAAAAACCCAATTTTTTTTGACATTTTTCAAAATTTCAAAAAAGTTCCAGCCGATTTTTCAATTACCATTTTCAATGGTAAAAAAAATATAAAAATATATTAGAGTTTTTTTATGGAAAAGTAAATCTACGTAAATATGATTTTGCATGTTATCACAGTGCTTATATACTTGGTTGCATGGCTATGTTTCGGGAATATACACACCTATTACCAAACAGCCTGTATATTTGTTGTTTGTTTGTTAATTTTGTCTCAAATAATATTAAGAGGCCGGTGTCCTAACTAGGTATACTAGGAAAACTAGGTAACGTAGGACACCCAGGTCTCATCCCTGCTTTAAAGCTCAAGAAGACATAAAATAGTAGTGTATGGGTGAGTGTCACAAAAACCAAAAATAACTAAAATAATAACAAATAAAAGAACACAATAGTGTGAGGAGCCAATCAGGACCCTACCTCAGCATATGCCGGTGTGAGAAGGTCACTCACATCGCAACGGCGCTGGTATTCTGGCAGGGCCTGTGCGAGGACGTTTCAAATTAAGGAAGAAATAAATAAATATATATATATATATATATATATATATATATATATATATATATTTATTTATAATTATTATTATAATTTAATGATAAGTCAAATCATTCTCACTTTGTGCGTGCCTCCGACTGTGTGTTTTATATGATGTTGCATAAAATTTCGAAGGACTACCGTATTGATATTTTTAATTTATTTATTTATTTATTTATTTATTTATTATTGGCATACACAACAGGTAACAATCAAATAGAAATAGAAGTCAGGAATTATAATAGTTTAAAACTAGATCAAGACCCAAAAACGTGTACACACAGCATTATATAAAATTTTGCGCAAACATACCTACTTGTCACCACGACAGCATTAAAAATTAATACTCAAATTTATTAAATAAATCAAATTACAATAAATTACATTAGATTACAAAAATTTAAATTACAATGAATTAAATTACAATGAGTTACAATTAATTTAATTAAATTGGATTCCAAAAACATACAGTGAAACAAAACATTTAACAACAGAATAACATTTATACAATTTCAGAGAGTACCTCTCTGACAGTACGGTAAAACATGGCGAGGGTCGGCACAAAAATGTCCAGGTCACCGCCAACCTGCGACAGCTCATTGTATGTACGACACATGCGTACAACGGGATTGTAAAAGGAGGTATTATTCCTATAGACTTGCAAGATAAAGGTCTGTTTTTTACGGTTACGCAAGGGGATTCTAATATTGAAATTGAGAAGTGACAATAAGCTTGGGGAGTCAAATAAGGAATGCACTATTTTGTATAAGTGAAGGAGATCCTGTTGCTTGCGCCGCACGCACAAAGAGGTAATTCGGAAATGCTGAAGTCTATCGGAATAAGAGTTGAGACGGCGGCCAAGGCCTGATCTGTAAGACAATATTCTTAGATATTAGACAATATCTTAATTGTATAACAGTACTTATGTTTGATATTGTTTAAATTTATTTCGCTGGCTTTATGTAATTATTGAATTTTTATCTTGTTCCAGTCTTTTCAGTTGATTTTCTATTTAGTTATGATTTCTTTTTTTTTTCATCATATATTAACTTAACCGTGACTACACTTTTGGCTTTTTTTGTTCAGCACACCCTTAAAAAATCTCCTGCCGAGCTTATGGTTCTTCCTGGTTCAAATAAAATTAAAATAAACACAGTGACTTACCCACTATAACGAAATTAAAATGAGCCATGATTGTCCTGATTTTATAGAGCAGCAACTAAAAACACCACATGGTCGGTACTTGTAGTAAAAATTGTACAGAATAGTTTAAAACCCCATCTTATACTGGATTCATATCATAGCTTTTATTTATTTATATTTACTCGAAAATTAGACGGAATATCAAACCAGTAAAAATAAGTAGTACAGATATTTAAAAAATATTTAAAATAAATGTTTTTTAGTTGGCTTTGTTTCGTTGCTTTACTGCTGCTTAGCAGTACCTACAATAAATTTAAAGCTTAATACAAAAAAATGGGTTATTTACTTTAGACCCGGAACACCATCATTAAAATTAATTGCATTTTTTTTATAGGCAAATTCGTTACAATTTGATAAATATTACACGTCGATTAACACACGATTTCCAAATATATCTATGAAAATGACTCAATCTTTAAAAAAATATCTATCTGCCTTACCTTTGCAAGCTTATCCGTGACGAAGCACATCATTATAATTGATTTGATTGATTAATTATCTACTGTGAAATTGATTAAAATGAAAGTTTAATTGGATAGGTAGAAATACAATTTTTCGATGTATCTTGCTGTTCGTTGATCTGCTGAGAGACTTATTCCGTTCTCACCGAATATTAGTCTTTAGTTATCACAAGTTTAACGTTTGTAAAGCGCTATCTATCATTACTAACATTTAGGGTTATTATTTCCTCAATAGACCTTGAACTTTATGTATAAGACATCTAATAGATCATTAAGTTTTTATTTAGAGTATCTTGATTGTGTCATGCTCTCTTTATTGTCTCTGCGACGGTGGTATGTGTCGTTCGTTACGTTTCCTAAAATATGGTTGAGCGAAGCGGTGGCTGATTCATATGTCATACTCGTGAACGGGTGCCGCCTATGGAGGCTGGTCTGCTCTTGCATACTTATCTTATTTTTAGTATTATTCACTATAGTTTGACTTTGTTTTTCTTAGACAATTTTTGAATTTTACGAGAGTACTGTAATACTGTAGTATAATATTTTTTATTTTGTTCTTTTTTACATGTTGTGGTTATCTTCTATATTTTTGTGTTTATTTGTAATGGAAAGTGTCCTTCTATGATGGCGCACTGTCCAAAATTTTTGACATTTAAGGGAGAAAAGAGCTGGACACTTGTTGAGTTTCTTGCCGGTCCTTCTCAGTATAAGATCTCCCGCCCAGAGTAGACTTACGAACCGATGGCATAGTGACATTTATAAAAGCTACTTTTAGCCTAAACTGAATAAATGATTATTTACATATAATTTTACGCAAATATTGTTGCGAACAAATTACAATCTGAAATCTGAGTCTGACTTTACATACGCTTTACATATTGTCCCACAGCTGGAAAAAGTCTACATCATTATAACCAATGCATCGATACAACTGATGGGTATTGGCTTGCTTGCCAAATGCGGGTTGGTGATGACAAACCTGGGCTATGCTTTGAAATAACCCGAAACACACTTTACTCGACCTGGGAATTGAACCCAGGACCTTTGGGTCGGCTCGAGATGTTTACACCACCACAAATGTTCCACTTTCTAAACTAAATTGCAAAAACCAGAAATGTTCGCGGAATCCAGACCGCGACGTAGAAAAGAATTTAATTTCGCGTCGGACATTCTCATCGATAAAACTTTAAAGGAAGTTATTTCAGACAGATAACATCGTAATACTCGAACGACTTACGTTTGGTAAGGAAAATAAAATAGTCCCTTTAATTTTTTTATTTAATAAAAAAACCTACGTCTATCATAGCATATTTTACACTCTTAATTCTACAGTATATTCATACTTTACGTTTTGGGCTCATAAAAACGTAGAGTATGATATCGTTGTCTTCCATTATTTAATCTACATTAAGAAAGGTTTCGTCGATTAAAGTTAATTACAATATCAACATGAACAAATGAAGATAGCGAAGGAACTTTTTACACAGCACTGTTTCAACATTGTCCACTTAAACAAAAGCAGTCACTTTTTGAATTGACACCGAAATGAGTTCAGAAATTGTGCATTTCAACACTGCTCGACTCATGCTATTTGCAGCATGTCTTTAGTCAGAAAATCTGGGAACATTGAGAGGTTTTCGTGTTCGCTGTCACGGTGTGCTCTATCTGCGCTAGGGCAGTCAGTTCCGTGTCCATCTTTCTGTTCTTTATCCTCATATTCTTCTTCAAGTCCCCTTTCTTTTGACAGCAGCACAAAATCTCCTCGAACTCCTTTCTGAAGTTGTCGTTTAACCAACCGTAGAGTAGAGGATTTGACACCGCACTCGACATACCGAACATGTGACAGACAGCGTAAGTGATAGTCATCGTTTTCTCCTCCATGAACGGTTCTGGACTAAAATCTGCTACCAAATTGAACACGTTCAAAGGTAGCCAGCTGATGACGTATGTCGCTGCTATCGCTATCAATATAGCTGGTGTTTTTCTGGTCATTCTCCTTCTGCCACGGAGTCTTCTGTGAATTTGGACGTGGGCTATCACTACGACTAACACTGGCAGTAAGTATTGTAATATTAAACTGAACACGGAGTAGATTGCCCTCCCATTTCTGATGGGCCAGTCTTCAATGCAGAAACTTAGGGAGTCCATTCCGATTAAACCTAGTTTGTGAGTTTTCAGATTCCTGAAAATGTACAGTGGTGATGCTAGCGTGAATGCTGTCAGCCAAATGAAGAACATCGTGACGAGGGCGCCCATCGTTTGTAGTCCAGGCCTTGTTGGGTACACGATGAGCTGTGGACAAAAATCTTATGTAAAAAAGGAGTTTTTTTATTAAAACTTAAAGTAGGTAATTAAAATATAATTTCTAAACGTTTTCGTTCGTAATCATCATCATCAGCCTCTATTAATCCACTGACACGCTTTTTTATAGATAGCGCGGCAAATTACTTCACATAACCTGATGTTAAGTGGAGTCCAGACACGCTGAGGCGTGTCTGGACTCCACTTACCATCTACTCCACTTAACATCCACTTAACTCCCTGCCGGCCCAAAAGGTGCCTTTTCACGCCTCATTTGAAGAACTCCATGTCATAGGAAGGAGTAGTTAAGAATATAATAGAATAAACTTAAGTAAACATATTTTTTTTGGTAACATAATTTGTACTTAAATATTAAAACAGCAAATAATAATAATACGTTACAAGTATACAGATAGTAGACGAAATAAATTTAGAATGTCTAAATAAAGATTCACTTTAACTTCAAACGAAATTTTGTGTTTCTTAAGTGCCATCCACCAAAAATTAATTAGAATATTGTTCTCAAATAGAAATAGCAATGAATTTTGTTGCGTAGAAGTGCCCTACAGAATCCTTCTGTGGGTAGTTGGAAAACATTTTGATTTTTTAAAAACCTCTCTATATTAAAATCTAACCTCTATTTATTAAAAATCTATCTATAATGCTACTTTAGTTTTTATCTCGTTTTCACCGACGTTTTTGCTTAAAGCTGAGGTCTTTAGTAAAAAGAGGCTCTTCTCAAAAAACTTCACTTGATTGTGAATCGAAGTACAACATCCAAGAAGTATCTTTAGTCAGACATAAACTCTTTAGTACAGAATAAGGGAAATACTACTGTATGAAACGTTATTTATGAACGATTTGTAATTTTACTGCTCTATACAGCGTGTTCAGAAAACGAAAGATAATCTGCGGGTACGGGTGGATCACATCATGTCCTACCGCATTCTGGAATTTTAGTTTAGTGAAAGTCTCACGGTTTTTGAGATCACCACAGACTATCAAAGTCAGGCGTTTGATTTAGATTGCATGAAAACTTTGCATAATATTTTTTTTATGTTTTCTTAGTATTTTAGGGAACAAAAGAATATTGTTTTAGATGAAACAACTAACCATAAGTATTTTAAAAAAAATGGGGCTTAAAAAGTTATCATTTGTAGAAATGGCATGAAAACAACTAAACGAGGGAAGATTATTCTAAAATAAATAAAAAATACGATATCTCGAAAACCGTGAGATTTTCACTAAACTAAAATTCCAGAATGCGGTAGGACATGATGTGATCCACCCGCAGCTAAAGGATTATATTTCGTTTTCTGGACACGCTGTATAGTTCACACGGAAATCAAAGCAAAAGAACAATAAAGTACATTATTCATAATGGAACATGGAAATTTATATTCGATTAGCGCGTTCAACCAAACAAACAAAAAAACTATTCAGCTTTATAATATTAGTACAGATTGCATTTGGAAATACAATGACTATCGAGAGACATACCTAAGAAAAGAGGAGCACTGTAGTACGCTGGTTTTTCTTTTACTAAAAGAGGCAAGCCTTTATCTCATCTATACTAATATTATATAGAGGAAACCTTTGTATTTTTGTATGTATGTATGTATGTATGTATGTATGTATGTATGTATGTATGTATGTATGTATGTATGTATGTATGTAGGTATGTATGTATGTATGTATGTATATGTATGTTTGCAAAGACATTAAAAACTACTGGACCGATTTAAAAAATTCTTTCACCATTAGAATGCTACATAAGCGCTGAGTAACATAGGCTGCATTAAAAAAAATATATATAAAATACTAAAAACGACAATTTAATTTTCCAATACAAACTGATTTGTTTGTTTTGTTGTCATGGAAACCATTGTTGAGATAAGATTTTATAATATATATAATTTTAATGATTTAATTGACAGTTTTATATACAAATTTTATTTATTTATTATTTATTTGATTAAAGTTATATATGTTATATGTATTATGTATTAATCTTGTATTGTAATAAACTAACCCTAATCATAAGAGATTGTTACTAACACCATTATGGGCCCTGCCTGAAATAAATCATTATTATTATTATCTCCTTTATTTTTTTATTTTTTCTTAAAACTAGATTTTTACAATATTTTAAAATAAAAACAATAAAACATTATAAAAACCTAATCCTAGAGTACCACCAGCAGCGGGGCAGGGCCCAAGCTACCGGTGGTCAGGGCTGCAGAGTGAGGAACCTTCTGACAATACGTGCCGTGTCTAGGAGTACTGCCTTTTGCATCTGACCCTTAACCCAACCTTTCAGCGAGAGCCTCTCTAGGTGTTGATCGAGGCTCTTCGCTATCAGACCGTTTGCCGAAACGACTATCGGTACAATAATGGTTGAATCCACATCCCACATGGCGGTAATCTCGTGAGCCAAGTCAAGGTACTTACTGAGCTTGTCCTTCTCGGCTTTCACAAGGTTCTCATCATGAGGTATGGTGATATCTACCAGTATTGCCCGGCGCTGGGATCGGTCGACCACCACGATATCAGGTTTATTGGCGACAATAGTCCTGTCCGTAATGATAGAGCGATCCCAGTAAAGCGTTGCATGACCATTTTCGAGTACTGGCGCAGGTGCGTACTTATAGTACGGCACTTCCGATTCAACAAGGCCATATCCAAGAGCAAGTTGCTGGTGAATTATTCTGGCTACTTGGTTGTGTCTGTGCAAATACTCTCCGTTAGCAAGATGAGTACAACCAGAAATAATATGTCGGAGTGATTCACCTGGACGGCGGCATGCCCGACAGATGTCGACCGTGCCGTCCCTCATAATATATTTCCGGTAGTTATTCGTCTTGATAACTTCATCTTCAATGGCACAGACAAAACCTTCGGTTTCCCCAAAGAGGTCACCGAAACGTAGCCAGTTCACCGAGGCAGGCAAATCTACATCAGGCCCAGTTAGAGCCTGATAGTAGCGCCCGTGTAGCACCTTGGTCTTCCATATTTCCTTGCGATCGAGAGTGCTTAGCACCACTGGTTTGCGCCAATTTTCTGTTGCCAAGGACAGCGGCGTAAAGTGTCTATCAACAGCCACGACATCCAAATGCATCCCGCACGCACTGTTAAGAAAATAATCCCTGAGACTGCACACCTCACGGTTATGTAGGTCCTTGGCATTTAAAAAGCCGCGGCCCCCACATCTCCGCGGGATGTACAGCCTCATAACAGATGAGCGCGGGTGTAGCATTCTGGAAGTCGTGAGCATTTGACGGACTCTTCTATCCAAGGCGTCCAATTCGGTCTGAGTCCATCTTAGTATGCCAAAGGAGTATGTTAGCAAAGGCATAACCCAACCATTAAAGGCACGCGTCTTATTGCCACCCGATAAAAGACTGTTAAGTACTTTTCTCAGGCGGCAAAAGAATCGCTCCCGTAATGACTGTTTTATGTCCCCGTCATCAACACCCAAAGACTGTGACATACCAAGATATTTATATGTTTCAACTTCAGAAAGAGATCTGATGTTTATCGTATCGGAGAGTTGTAAATTGGTTGAATTTACTACTCTCCCACACTGTACATGCATAACCGCACACTTATCCACCCCAAACTCCATCTTGATGGCACTGCTGAAGGTCTCAGTAATTTTCAGCAGTTTCATCAAGTCTTGGCGGTTTGGTGCAAATAACTTGAGGTCATCCATGTACAACAAATGCGACATAACTTCACCCCCTCTCCGTAATCGACAACCTAACCTTGAATTTCTCAACAAAGTACTGAGAGAATTCAAGGCTAGACAAAACCATAAAGGACTCAGACTGTCGCCCTGGAATATGCCACGCTCTATCCTTATAAAATCCTGCGTGGCAGAAACACTATCTCGACATCCTGGTTGACACAAGACCGTGGTCCACTGCCGCATACATGACATCAAAAAAGATTTTAAAGTTATATCAATTTTATATAACTCTAAAATCCTTACCAACCATGAATGCGGCACCGAATCATAGGCCTTTTTATAGTCAATCCAGGCTGTGGAAAGAGGTTCAAGGGTCTGAAACAAAGACAGCAGCCGAACACGATACGCAGTAAGATTAGTTCCTCCTTCTGTTGCCCTATAGTAGGCGCGCATGCAGTTCTCATTTATAGACTGAGTCCATCGCATGCGACGCACTACACCACCGGTAGCGGGAGCCGGGCGCAAGGCAGGTTGCCTCGCAGGCCCCAAGCGTGCCGGCAGCGGTGGTCGTCCCCGTCGCGCAGGTGGTCGTCGCGGCGGTGGCGACGTCGGCCCAAGCTCGTCGCTCGATCCGTCGGTGTCGGCTGCAGTGGCAAAACCGTCGGCCGATGACGCGCCATACGGAGAGCTGGACGAGGCGGGCAATGGTGGTGGTCGTGCGCTTAAAGTGCTATGGCCCGGATTTGCCTCTCGCTGTCTGCTCCTTGTATTCATAATTCTTCATTTCAAAATGCAAAATGTGTACCAAATGTTTCATTTTTCAAATAAAAATAAATATAGGAAATTATAAAACAGCAGTTGACAGCGTCAACGAACCATAGATATATTATATTATTATTATTATTATTATTGTTATATATTTAACTCAATGATGGAAACTATCAAAGCGGTACGAAGTCCGCCGGGTCAGTTAGTCTTACGATAAGTAACAATAAGGCTGAAAATGAAGTGCATTTCCACCCCTGCTAACTGTTCCCGCAAACCTAATGTCTGAACATCCCATAAGCACAAAATAGCAGACTGCAAAAAGTAAGCCTCATCTCAGCTCGGAAAGTCCAAGCGCAGCTGTAGCGAGATTCCGTGTCCCTGAAAGGTTGTCTACGTATTTTTTTTTTATATTGGCACGTCATTGTTACCACATCCTGCCTGATAGTAAGCAGCCGATGCAGTCCAAAATAATAAGAGCGCTCCTCACCGTGGAACAAGCACGGTAACAAGCGCACCCACTCATGACGGCCTGCATAAATGCCGTTTCACGCCCCGCTTAAAAGACCCGGGACTATAGGAGCTGGGAAACACATGCGCCGGCAAAGAATTCCAAAGCCAAATGATCTTGCAGAGGAACGACTTGCCAAATTTTTTGGTTCGAGTACTGATTGTCTGTACAGTATGATGGTGGTTCCAAAGACCAGCACGTGTAGTCCCGGAGAGTTGCGCAAGCGTTTTTCTATAAAGCTTAGTTTCTCCAGTCTCCTCATTTATTGCCATAACTCCCATCGAAAAAAGAATGGTGAACGTCATTAATCATGAACCATTTTCCCCATGCCTTTTATTATTACACGTCAAATGAGAGAGATATTGAATTTCTCTATGTTTTATAGTCGGTCCGATATCAACTTTATTAAGTGGCGTTATCAATTTTGTAGTGGCCTGGTACTTGGCTCATTACGCATAGCTCTTCAGCGATAAACTGATAAATGATGGACTTCGCAAAATCAATATTAACTCTACTGATATATTTGTAGTCTCTTTATACGATTCTGCTGTTTTGAGAGATTCTAAACGTAAAGACTACCGTTTTGTTTTGTCATTGTTATCTATACTAATATTATAAAGAGGAAACCTTTGTATTGTTGTATGTATGTATGTATGTTTGCAACGAATAAACTTAAAAACTACTGGACCGATTTAAAAAATTCTTTCACCATTAGAATGCTACATTAGCGCTGAGTAACATAAGCTATATTAAAAAAATATATTAAATAAAATACTAATAACGACAATTTAATTTTCCAATACAAAATTATTTATTTATTTTGTTGTCATGGAAACCATTGATATATATTTAACTCAATGATGGAAACTATCAAAGAGGTACGAAGTCCGCCGGGTCAGCTAGTTATTTATAAAGGATTACGAACTTTTGTAAAGCTTCAAAATCCCATATTAATCCTCTTTTCGAAGAGAACCAACTAGTCATACAATCTTCGATCAATATGTAATATACTTGATTCCCGATGAGCGCTTGAAAAACGGTACGCGACTTTGGGGCCATAGAGCCACAATAACGTGTGTGGCGGATGACATTAAGGCGAAGGGTAAGCCACACTAGCGCCGCTAATGGATTTAATTTGATAACTGCTAAACTGGATTTTTTTCAAACATTGCGGACCTTCCGACAATAGGCAAACATCTATTATTTAATAATTGTGCACTACTTTTAGGTTTGTTTTTGTATTCATTCGCTAACACCAAAAGTGGCCATTGTTTGTGAATAAAAGCGAGAGCCCGTTTTGTAAATAAACCATGCAACAAAAAGTAGTGCAAAATTATTAAATAAATACTATGGATGCTTATACTCGGACGGTGCGCAATGTTTAAAAAAGATACTGTCTGTTAGTAATTGTCAAATTATCAATTGGTGGCGCTAGTGTGCCTTACCCTTCGCCTTAATATTTTGCAACTTTAATTAATTCTTTATATTTAAGATTTAAGGTTTAGTGTAAGCTAAAGTTTTTGATGATTTCCAATGTTTTTTCAGATTTTGTTATTCGAAATTTAAATATATAGGTATAGGCAGTCAGGACGTGATCAGGACACCACTTTTGTTTAGAAAGTAAGAGTAGCCCAAACTTGTAAATAGAAAATAGTTCCATCCGCGCGTCACTAGATGGCGCTGTTCATGTGTTGCCTAAATCGCTCTATAGAGATTTCTGTCAATTAGCATATAGTCATTTGTGCAGATCGAGATACATTTTAGTCTCGGATCCTTTATCTAGTACATTATAGATCGAAGCATATAATGTTTATTTGATTTATTATAAAGCCGATATTTAATATGTTTTTTTTCCTAAACATATATAACGTTATTTGTTGGTCCAAAAGGCCAAATTCTCACGCATTTCGATTTGTACGAAGACTGTTTGTTTAGAGCTTTAACGTATTATTTGTCACGTTCTGTGTTTGCATTCCTAATGTGAAAACAAATGTTTATTTTAAAGGCGGGCCTTTTCGAATCTAATAACATAATATTGTATATATCAATATTTGTAAATATCTTATTTAATAAAGCTTCACAGCACATATTGATCAAAATGAAAATTCGTTAACGTATTAGTTTAATGTTACCTTGTTTGTTTGGAATGTATTTGCTTATAAATTTAATTTAATAATTGTACGAGTTATCTTCTAGTCCCGTGATAACGTAATTAATTTTCATAATTTAATTAGAACCAGGGCTTGATACCGTTACCGAATTCCTTCTATAAGTATCGGTAAGTAACTTTATATCTATTAGACCCATTTAGACCGACCAGGCGTTTGGGTGTTGTTGTAAATGAAACTTTAAAAGTATCGTATTTAGGGTACATCTATATAATATTTTTAGAGGTGTTATAACACCCTGTCGGACTAAGTGGGTTAAGTTAAATTGGTATCGGTGCTACAGGTAACGTAATCTAGTAGAGAAAACTTATTATATCGTTCCAGTCGTTGGAGGAGTTTGTGACCGGTATGGCGCGTCGGATTTTTTTTTTTGAGAGAGTTTGCTGATTGCCTCAGACGGCATATTCAACCTCACCGGGCTTTTTTGGGGGCGGCGAGGAACGTAAAGGGTCCCTCAAGCCGTGTGAAACGAATCACCTTCGGAGGTTTTCTAGAGGGAACGGCATCACGCACTAGTGCGCGTCCCCGTGCCCTACTAGATTCTCCGAAGGGTTCGGATCGGGTCGGGGGGCGGAACCACCCGAGGGTGCCTCTAAAGGCTCGGACCTCGGCTCGGGTAGACCGGGCCGTGGAGGAGGAGAGAAGCGCCCAGGTACATGTCTGTACCTGGTATAGAGCGCGTGTGAACTGGTTCTTCGTACCCTTGTTCTACGAGTACGGTGTCTTGGAAGTACGGTGTCTTGGAGGCGCGTCGGATATACGACTGCGCCGACAACAGTCCCCATGAACACCTCCACGACATCGCCCCACTGCACACACGCCCTCTGACGGCGCCATAGACCCTTGCCGCGGTCTATTTTAACCGCGGCCGAAGACAGCGACACTGTTCACAGACTCAGCGGCACCACCTGTTCCGGTGCCACGATCTAGAAGAGGACCATCAACACCGGGGCCCTCGAGGACGACTGTGATGGCGACAGCAGCGTCGTCCACTATGGCTCCAGCACTGTCGGTCACCGCTTCTACTTCTACTGTGACCACTCAGCGTCTCCAATGGAGCTTAGGCTCGCGGCACGGCAGAAAAAAAAAGAAAGTAGAAAAACACGAAACAGAAAAAGAAAAATCTGTAACTCTGCCGTGCCACCCCACTGACCCGTCGCATATCACTGCACGAAAAGAGATCCCGAGCAATGAGGCCTAGCCTCGCAGCCCGAACCGGCCTCAAAGAGGGGCCGAAGAAATCAACTCGCTCGCTTATTACTATATCGTTACTTTCTTCGTTACCTAACGTGCTCTAGCCAATCCGCGTAACGCGATTAGTTCACTTTTCAGTAAAAATGTCACCTAGGTAACGATTAAAGGCAAACCGCTACCTTTTTAACTGTATCTTCGTTTGACAGTTTGACATTCATCATCATCCAAAATTTTAGTTTTGACATCAATAACGTATGTGAAGGCTTATTTTGAATAAATTAATTAACTTTTCATTGTAGTAATGACAAAGGTAACTGACATAGCCCGAAGAGTTGCTAAACTCAAGTGGCAGTGGGCAGGGCACATTGCTCGCAGGACTGATGGCCGCTGGGGCGGAATAGTCCTTGAGTGGCGACAGCGTACCAGAAAGCGCAGTGTGGGCATGCATCCAACAAGGTGGACCGACGATCTGGTGAAGGTCGCGGGAAACCGCTGGATGCGAGCAGCACAAAACCGGTCTTTGTGAAGATCCTTGGGAGAGGCCTTTGTCCAGCAGTGGACGTCTTTTAGCTGAGATGATGATGATGAAGTGGGCCACGAATCGAAAATGTCTTTTACATCCAGGTAAATGCTGTTTTTGTTCTTTCACCGTAATAGTGCTTTAGTTTCGGCCTCGTATCAGTAAATCTATTAAAACGAAAATTCCCATAGACTTTCCATCGCAAACAACCTCCTATATTATCAAAAATGGCTTTACTGAATCATCTGTTTACTGCCATGGGCAAGTCTCGGGCTTTAGCGCTTTGATCTGATTTCCTGGACGCAGTTAACACTTTGGTGTAAATAGCATGAATGTTTATAAGCGCGATTGAAGTCTCTATAATATCTAAAAATAGAGGTGTCTGCTAGTTTGACGTCAGGCTTGCAGGTCAGCAGTTGTTCCCTTTGTCTTACTATCTAAGCTAAACGAGAGGACTTTTGGGCTTTTTTGGTCGTTTAGTGTTCATCATCATCATCATCAGCTCATTTTATGTCTCCACTGTTGGGGCACGAGCCTTCCCTATGGATGGATAGGGAGAACGGGCCATAAACCACCACGCGGACCCAGTGCGGATTGGCGGTTGTTAACGACTGCTAATGCAGCCGGGACCAACGGCTTTACGTGCCTTCCGAAGCACGGAGGATTTGAGGAGGAGAAGCACGTTGAAATTTGGTATAAAGGTGGAATCGGGAATTGTGACGTGAACTAGATGTCTATATCCAGCAGTGCTGAGTACTCTCTTTATGTTTTTTTTTATATTTACGGGTAAGCACAGTGCCTTAATCTCACCTGATGTTAAGTGATGATAAAGCCAATTGGTGGAAGTGCTCTTCGCCCGGGATCCGCAACTAGTGAGGCAATGGCTATCTTATCTCTAGCTGCCGGAAACAATGCTACAAACATTGATGTTATGGAGACATATTTTGATAAGATGGTGGTAGCTAGCCAGGCGGACAAACAAGTCCTACTACCAACCAAACCGAGTACACAAACATGTACCCCCCGCTGGGAATCGAACCCGGGACCTCTGGGTCTAAACCGGTGGTCTTAACCACTAGACCACGGAGGCGGTTAGAGAGTATGTAAGTATAGTATGTTTATTTGTACAATTCTTTATGTGCACTAGTAAGTACATCAGTGTAATATAGACACAATGTTTATTAATTTATTTAGTAAACTTGTCAGTTATTCATTTATTCTAACATAGTATTATGTATATTATTTCTTTTAATGTAATATTCAATCTATAATATATAATATTTCTTTCTTTTTCTTTCTTTTGTCGTAGATATAGTAAATAACTACAGCTGAAGCAGAGTTCAGAGTATGAGAGATAGGACATTTTTTTATTATACATTCAAGCATTCATTATATTTGATTTATTTATTGAATTTGTAATAGCACGGTATATCACTAAAATAGTAACAAAAAATAAAATAAAATAAAATTTTATTTGAGTTAATTTAAGTTAACAATTAACTTAATTACATCAGAAATAATGTGTATTTCCAACTCTTTAGTAACGGAAACAAAGGGACGGCAATCACTGTACACAGCAATGCCAATGGAAGCGTAAAATATTTAATAACTAGCTGGCCTGGCGGACTTCGTACCGCATTTCTTTTTTTTTTCTTTTTTAATATGGCCTATGTTACTCAGCGCTAATGTAGCATTCAAATGGTGAAATATTTTTTAAATCGGTTCAGTACTTTTTGAGTTTATTAAACATACATACATAGATACATACAAAAATACAAAAGTTTCCTCTTTGTAATATCTATAGGTATATTAATACGTGAAGTAAAAACTTTGTACCCCTTTTTACGAAAATTGCGCGGACGGAGGAGTATGAAATTCCGCACACTTATCTATACTAATATTATAAAGAGGAAAGCTTTGTATTTTTGTATGTATGTATGTTTGCAACGAATAAACTCAAAAACTACTGGACCGATTTAAAAAAATCTTTCACCATTAGAATGCTAGGTTTATTAGCGCTGAGTAACATAGGCAATATTTAAAAAAAATGCGGTACGAAGTCCGCTGGGTCAGCTAGTAGTTTATATAGAGAAGGCTTGCAGATTTTTTTTTTTTAAATTATGCATAAAAAATATATTAAATCAATAAAACAAATTTTAGCCCTAAGTCTTATGTCTAATGTCTGTATCTACATGTGCAATAAATAAATAAATAAAATAAAATAAAAATATCTACACAGTACACAATCCGGCACATAAATACCATCACAAACTGTTAAATTCACTCAAAACGCTTTGAACTTTATGTCCATGGCATATGGTTGAATATTTATTGAAGACCGTCTCTATTGTCAAGTGGATAAGACCACCTGTCTCAGACCCAGGAGTACCGGGTTCGATTCCCAGCGGGGGGTACATGTTTGTGTACTCGGTTTGGTTGGCTTGTTTGTCCGCCTGGCTAGCTACCACAATCTTATTTATCTAAATATGTCGCAATATTCAATGTTAGTAGTACTGTTGTACTCCGTCAGTAAGCGATGAGATAGCCGGTGCCTCAGTGGTTGAGGATTCTGGGTGAATTGAAGGATACAGACAAAGAACAAGGTAAGTATGTCTTACTTAATTATTAAGAGAAAACGCTGTTTAAAGTTTTAAAGTTACATGTCTCCTATTGAGATTACAGAATGTGGTAAGACCTTTTATGTAAGGTCAAATATTAAGTTAGTGTGAACCATAATTTTGGTAATATCATATATTTTTTTAGTTTCTAAAAGAATAGAAAATAATTAGAAAACAATTTTGACATTTTATGACAAGTAAGAAACTTTCTTTTTTTTCGGGTATAGATAAAAACGCATTTTTAGTAACAGCTGTTATTCTTTTGTGAAAACTTGTCATTGAACATGAAAGGGCCATAGATAATAAATGTGTAACCAATAAAATATTAAAATAATAAGCAAATGTGACTTTCCCAGTTCTTTGCCTGTAGCCTTCAATTTGTGCTTCCACCTTCGTTCAGCCTTATCATCTCTTAAAATCAGGTAAATTGAAGGCCAAGTTAGTTATTAAGCGTATGCCCTGATGCGAAGGCCTCTATACTATTGGAATTCAGTTGACAATAGGAGCTTGTTATAAGTTTAATGTAAAGCAAGAATCAGCTGACAAACACCTTAATAACTTTAACAACTTGACAATTTAGTTGTTCGAAACATTTGTTTACAAATAACAAGACTGTAATAACAATTCACTTAGAAACCACAACTACAGTGAAAATTTGTGCGATGATATACGCAATTAGGCTAGCAGAGCTGAAGATTAGGCTTAGTGACCTATATCCAACAGTGGATCAATAAGGGCTATTTATGATGATGATGAAGATGATGGTAAATAATTTTTTTTGTTCTTTGCTTTTGCTTTCTTTTCTGCGTTTCTGCGTCTGCTTTTCTGTGTACCCGGTTTTAGAGCAATGTTTAGTCTACTTCTGAGGTTCATATTCCATTGCTTTTTTTTCGATATGTCTATTTTACCACTACTAGAAATTAATTTAAAAAAAAATTATTAAAAAAAAATATATCCACGAGTGGGATATGAACGCGAACCCTCTGACAACATGACACTTAGTCATCATCATCATATCAGCCAAAAGACGTCCACAGGTGGACAAAGGCCTCTCCCAAGGATCTCCACAACGACCTGTTTACGTGACGCTTAACACTTCCAAATTGTCATTTGTTCGTAACGAAATATCGTAAAACTTATTAAATAGGTATATCTTTTTTTTCCTCATTCCAACTGCCTTATTCATAATATTCCTCTTCAGAGTAATAACAACACCCCAGTAGCAACCACTTACACCACTTAATCCGGACATTTACAAACAAAATCCACGTTAATCCTCTTATCTATAAAGTTTATTTTTACCTGACACCAATCCATTGCAATCGCAGTAATGGAGATTGGGTGACAAATATTTATTTTGCTGTACGCAATTGGACCTCACCTAGTAGAGTGTACCTAGTGGTTGCCCTAAATCTAGATTTTTATAGAGAGGCAAAACAGTATTTTCGACCTAACACGTAGGAATTATTATTTTAACCCCCTTACAGAACTGTGCTACTTAGGATATTCAAAGATAAAGATAAAGATAAAGATACTTTATTTGTTTGCACATGTGTAAAAAAAAAGATATTATAATTTATTTTAGGTTCAACATGCCATACCATAAACGGTGTACAAATTAAGTTTATACAAATTAAAATAGACGTCCATGCTTATTAATAAAATCAAAAATTATAACCACAAACAATATTAAATTAATTTTAAATATCAGAGATGTCAATAATAATTACTTGCACAAAATAAAAAATTAAAAATAAATCAAAAGTATTATGCTGACAATAAAATTATACTATTTCACAAATTATCATTTAAAAAATCCGATATGGTGTAATAACATTTTTCGCAAAGTATATTTTTTATTTTATTTTTAAATTGATTAAAATTTAGCTCTTTAAGCTTCACAGGTAATTTGTTGTAAATTCTAGGGGCCATACAAAATATGCTTTTGCTCATTAAAGCTGTTTTTGCCCGAGGCATACAAAGGCGACTGTTGTCACGACGGTTGCGTTCAACAACATCCGTCATACGCATAAAAAAATCAGGATTCGATTTGACAAAAAGAACAACTTCCAAAATATACATTGACGGAAGCGTCAGAATTCTATGCTTTATAAAATATGGTTGGCAACTTTCTGAGGTTTTAAGCCCAAACATAGCTCTCAAGCATTGTTTTTGCATTTTAAATGCTATATATTTATTAGTCGAGTTGCCCCAAAAAATAATACCATATCTCAGAGTCGCCGCCACTAATCCATGATATGCTGTAAGCAGAGCATCTATATTCAGTACTAAAGATAGCCTAAATAGTGCGTAAGCAAAGCTACTGATTTTTTTACAAAGATGTTCTATGTGTGCCTTCCAATCCAGTCTACCATCAATTAAAAGACCCAGGAATCTAGCCTTATCTACCTCACAGACCTCCGTGGTCTGATAAATTGCCTTAATAGGCGGTCCTTTATACTCTCTTTGGTAGAATTTCATTATTTGCGTCTTTCTAAGATTAATTTTTAAGTTATTGTTATCTAGCCATGTAATAATCGATGTCAAAGATTTATTAATGTCATGTTCATAGTAATCAGGTTCTTTGCACGCAATGGTCATTGTACTATCGTCTGCGAAAAGAGTGAGAGGATGATCTATTAATTTCGGTAGGTCATTAATATAAATTAAGAAAAGCAGTGGCCCTAATATACTGCCTTGGGGTACACCATATTTAATATTACGTGTTTTAGATAAATAAATTTCTTCTAATTTTGATCCAGGATTAATTCGTGATATTGCAGTGTACTGTTTTCTATTCGTCAAGTAATTACCAATCAATTTTAAAATGTTTCCTCTTATTCCATATGCCTCAAGTTTTTTTATTAAAATGTCATGCTTAACGTAGTCAAAAGCTTGCGTCATGTCACAAAATACAGCACAGACAGGGTTTCTTGTATCCACATTCAGCATGACGTTCTTGAGAAATTTAAATATAGCCATATTGATATTCCGTTTTTGCCTAAAACCATTTTGCTCTTCACATAAGATATTATTTTTCTCTAAATACCTATACAATTCATTATAAAAATATTTTTCAAAAATCTTAAACATAATAGGTATCAAAGCAATTGGTCTATAGTTTTGCATTAATTGTTTATTGTCTTTTTTAAACAATGGTTTAATTATCGCTGTTTTCAGACGTTCTGGGTACTTTCCAGCACTAATGCAAAGATTTATAATAAAACTTAAATGACTACATATTAAATCACCAACTGATTTGATTATTTTAGTGGCTTTGCCGTCGTAACCCTCTGCATTAGTCTGTTTTAATTGTTTTATTATTATTAAAATGTCGTTTGGTAAGCTAGGGGCCATAAACATGGAATCTCGTCTAGTTCTGAAATTAGAGATTACTTCTTTTCCGGAACCAGATATTGGTATAACTTTATTTATAAAATAATTATTAAAACTATTGGCTATCGATTCTGGATTAGTCAAAATTTTGTTATTGACATTTATTTGTGAGATATGGTCCTTAGGAATACTAAGCTTAGACTTATTTATAATTGCCCAAGTTGATTTAGCTTTATTGTCGGAATTCTTTATAAAATAATCATTTTGGGCACGTTGTGTGAGTCTGATAATTTTCTTACACAATTTTGTATAATTAGCTAAATTAACCTTATTTTCTTTTGTTGGTTTTAGTCTATGACTCCAAAGAAGATGTCTTTTCCTTTTACTGCAAATTTTTATCCCTCGTGAGACCCATTTCGGTTTTTTGCTAACGGGTATGATAGTAAACTTGAAAGGAAAACACAAATCGTAAAACAACTTGAAATTCTCCATAAACAAATCAAAAGCCATATCAGGATCATCCGTAGCGTAGATTTCCGAGAAAGATAGCTGCATTAGGGAATCTCTAAACTTTGAAACATTTTCAAGGCTAAAATCTTTTTGTTTTTTCCGCCAGTATTTAAATGATGGTAAATTAATAACGGGACATCTTAAGAGTTGGGCGGTGTGATCCGATAAAGCAAGTTCCATCACCTCCGCCCTGCATTTTTTTTGGAAATTGTGAGCAAAGTTGTCTATACATGTTTGACTTTTCAATCTAGTTGGCTCTCTAAGTGCTAATTTTAAGTTGTAGTTCAAAAGAAGACACTCTAATTCTAATGTGACATTATTCGTTTTCATTACATCAATATTGAAATCACCTGTTAATACAATGTTATTGAGCCTTTTTTTACTTATATGTGACAGTAGTAGGTCCATTTTTGAATAAAATACATTCAGGTATGCGGCATTCGGAACTCTATAAATACATACAATTACAATCTTATAGCAAGTTAACTCGATTGCACAACACTCAAAAATACCAGGGTTTAACAGATACGTAGCTTTCAAACGGACAGACAGACTGATTCGTAAACCGCTTTTTAAAAAAAAGATTATTACCTACCGGAATTAGAAATGTGCCTTCAGTCTATTCTTTAATATTTAAAAAAAAGGAGTATTACATATTTTAATATATCTTGTACATAATTAAATATCTATATTTAGGACATTCGATACTCTGTACTTCGATATTTAGGTCTTTCAATGTACTTTTGTAGATAATTAGATTTATATTGAACGTAGGTTACATAAACATTCGACAATATAAACTTTCGTTATTTTATTTTTTGATATTTCGATACAATTGATATTAAAATTTTCGATGTTTTGAACATTGACCATTTTACACGAAGGTATTTTAATTTTCGATATTCAATGCGTATCCCTTCCTAGTCTGACCAACGCGATCCGAACCCCTCGGAGAATCTAGTAGGGCACGGGGACTCGCACTAGTGCGTGATGCCGTTGCCTCTAGAAAACCTCCGAAATTCCGGTGTTCTTCAAGCCGTGTGACACGTCACACGGCTTGAAGAACTCTTTAAGTTTCTCTCCGACCCCAAAAAAGCCCGGTGTTTCTGAAAATGCCGTAAAAAAAAACTAAAGTGCTAGTATTCGTTTTAGACTGAGCTTGCCGATTGCATGAACTGGAATTTTCAGCATCACCGGATTTTATTAGGGGGCGGCGAAAAACAAGCAGTGTGAACCTAACACCGACAGAGGTTTTCTATAGGGAATGACATCAAGCACGTGCGTGTGAAATGAAATGAAAAATATTTATTCGGAGCATCTATGACAATTTAACATAATGGCCATTTTAAATTTATATAATGCAACCGAAATGGTCACCACTTACTCACCAGCTTATGCCATGACGTGCCAAGGCGCTGATATTCTGTGGAACCAGTAAGAGAGGGAGGCCACGCCCAAGACATGAATTTCCCCGTTCCTTACAAGATTCTCCGGGAGACGTGGACATCATGAAGACTAATTAATAAAATAAATTTTTTACAAAACAATCTGCTTTGGAGGTTTAAGAATAATCCGTCAAGAGTCTTATAGGAACTTTTGTGCCGAGTACGGATCGAGGGGGATAGTACAATATATAAATTGTTGGCTGTATTTGTTTTGTTTTTGTAATGGTGAATTTCTGTTGTTATTATTTATTATACATAATAATGAATCTTTAATAACTGAATAAAAATACTACGTATTGAACACTGATAAGGTTATGTCTAGACAAGCGTCGTTGTGACGATATTCCGTGCTTTTCATTATATCGCAAATAATCTCATTGTTCTGTTGACCAGAATTATTGTAAACTCCGCTCTGAGTTGAATCTTATTATCTTACAGAATACAGTTTATTTATATCTGTATGATGTACAAAATTAGAATTATTGTTTTATTATATAAGCCGTGAATCGTGCTCAGTGGCGTGCACTTGGAGAGGCCTATGTCTATGACTAGTGTAAGTTGATTATGATGATGATATGATGATGATGAATTGTATATCCCCACTTCTGGGGCAAGAGCATCCCTATGGATGGATAGGGAGAACGGGCCATAAACCACCACGCGGGCCCAGTGCGGATTGGTGGTTGTTAACGACTGCTAATGCAGCCGGGACCAACGGCTTTACGTGCCTTCCGAAGCACGGAGGAGTTCGAGACGATATATTTTTGGTCACCCATCCGATGACCGGCCTATGCGAAAGTTGCTTGACCTTAGCAATCGCAGACCGGGCGCACTAACCACTGCGCCATCAAGCTCCTCCGATGTTGATGTATCAAAATTATTTGTAATTTAGATCGATAGATAGATAATACTTTTATTGCAACACTATAAAACATAAACAAAAAATAAAAAATTACAAAGTTACAATTTGGTGGTCCTATTTATTGCTTTCAAGCGATTTCTTCCAGACAACCAGTCGGCTGGAGAGAGCTAATAAACTGTAAGATCAGAGGTGATCCAGATTAAAGGTTAAATCATTTAGATATCATTAGATGTTTAAGAATGAAAAGAAGATTTTTTACTACACTTTGAACGTAATTTTATGAGACAAATGCAAAAGTACACTGTCTAAGGTACTTTAGTAACCCTTGATGGTATTTTCTTAGGCTCCAGGCAGCAAAAGGGGCACGGAAGAACCGCCACATAATCGCGTAAGAGTAAAAAAGGTAGGATAAAAGGTAGGATGAAATTCGCCACATAATCGCGTAAGGGTACAAAAGGTAGGATAAAATGTTGGATGAAATTCGGCATACAGATAGTTATAACCTGGATTAACACATAGGATACTTTTTATCCCGATATTCCCACGGGAACGGGAACCTCGCGGGTGAAACTGCGGGCGGCCGCTAGTTGTATACAATTTAATATTGATATTTTTTTTAATTTCAAGTTCACCAACAACGGTTCAAAAGCTCACCCCTTATAATCGAAGCTGTTAATTTTTCAATGATATTAACTGTCGCCATTTTTGGAGTATTTAGGTCAGTTTTGTTATTAATACCATTAAAAGGGCACAATATTGTAAGTGAGACGCAAGGCCTATCGTAATTTTTTTGTGGTATAATAACATTGTCATTCGTTTAGGTTTATTAAGGCGAAGGGTAAGGCACACTAGCGCCGCTAATGGATTTAATTTGATAACGGCTAAATTGTTTTTTTTTTTCAAACATTGCGGACCTTCCGACACTAGGCAAACATCTATTATTTAATAGTTGTGCACTACTTTTAGGTTTGTTTTTGTATTCATTCGCTAACACCAAAAGTGGCCATTGTTTGTGAATAAATGCGAGATCCCGTTTTGTGAATAAACCACGCAACAAAAAGTAGTGCACAATTGTTAAATAAATACTATGGATGCTTTCCTGTTATTGGACGGAACGCAATGTTTAAAAAAAGATCCGGTCCGTTAGTAATTGTCAAATTATCAATTGGTGGCGCTAGTGTGCCTTACCCTTCGCCTTAAGTTCCATTATGGCACTCCTTGATGCCATTAAAGATAATATACGTTCAAATGAATTAAAAAGCATTTATTTGGAGCAATAGACAATTGGATTTAATGGACATTTACAACTTTATATAGGTATAATACTATGCATTCGCAACTGCTTTGTGTTTGATCTAGTACAAAATGTACTTAGGAACGTCAAGATCAAGATATGACTTCGTAAACCCTACGGTGGAATCTTTTTAGAAGCCACTGGAAACTCGACTAAATGTCTTTCCTTCTCCGGTTCTGTGTTACAAGATAATAATAAATAAATAAATTTTAATAAATAATAAATAAATTTTATTCAGAACTTTTACAGGGTACAATACAACGAGTGTACGATAACAGCCACAATGGTTTCTCAACTGTGTCGCAGCTGTTAGCGCCCACCTCCAAACATTTTAGAGCCATCAGAGCGTTCCGAATGTAACAAAGATTAAATTAAATTTTAAACATTTTTACAACATCAATAAATGTTAGGTACCTAAGTGTTTAAGTATGTTTATGTGGGGGTGTGTGTGTGTGTGTGTGTGTGCGGTGAGAATGTTTGTGTGTATAGTGTATTTATAGTGTGAGTGTAGTGTAAAAGTGTATTATAGGAATTAGGGAGATACATAAGTACCTACATATGTACATTACACTATACATAGGGTACTATTATACATAATTCGGTAGTTAATATTGCAATATCTCGATCTTCTTCGTGGTTTGCAGTATAAAATAGCAGTCGCAAAACCCACCAACTCACTTTGGGGTTCAGTGGTGAGTAACTTAATATCCTTATGTAGGAAGTTCATTTAGGAAGCCAGTCGTTCCTCGCACAACTGACTGTCCTATTTAATTTTTAGTATTTTTTCGGTAGAGACATTTTCAATACTCAATACTCAATATTTTTATTGCACACCATAATGTTACAAAGTTATTGTAATACAGGTTCATTATGGGCCCTGTCTGTGTGAATTTTAAAGTAAATTGGCTTTTATTATATATTTTCATTTATTATACATATTATATTTTTTAAGATTTTCCAGCTGACTTGCTAAACAGAGTTGTGTATAATGTAGGTACTTTGTTTAGAAAGTCTACTGCAATAAGTCACAGTAAAAGTTTAAAAATTATCATCTATATATATAGCAAACGTTATCGTTTGTACCGAAATAATACCAAAAATGAGCTAAGACAGTTAGTTGTGCGAGGGACGGCCTGAGCTGAGCTCAAACCAAATAAAAAGTTATTCCTGAAACACTTTTTCCATTTCCTTTCTCCTACCGCCACCACTTTTTACCGACAGCCTACCTACCTAGAAGGCACGTAAAGCCGTTGGTCCCGGCTGCATTACCAGTCGTTAACAACCACCAATCCGCACTGGGCCCGCGTGGTGATTTATGGCCCATTCTTCCTATCCATCCATAGGGAAGGCTCATGCGCCAGCAGTGGGGACATAAAGTGGGCTGATGATGATGATGATGACAATAATTCAAGGCTGTAGCAGTTATCAAAATAATTAACACGGAAATCAAAATGGCTGTCTCGCTCCTTACGCTTGGATGCCCATGATAGTTTGGGCAGACCCAGACTCCTTCCTTTTCTGACCAAAACTCAAAATCGGGACGATTATAAGCAATTGATGATGATGCATCTTACCTGATACCGATCCAAGGCTATAGCAGTTATCGAGATAGTCGACACGAATATAGAGATGGCCTGAATCGCTCCGCACGCTTTACATAGACTGGGCCAATCAGGCAGAGGCCAGTGCTTCGTCAGCAGCTCCATCAGGGTCAGGGGTGTTCCCACGCAGCAAACTAGCGCGTCAGACACCGCCAGGTTCACTATGAACATGTTCCTGGCTGTTCTCATCACCGGTTTTCTTACTACCTGGAAAAAAAGATGTGCTCTTCAATCAAGGCTTGAACTATGGTCAGCTAATTCCAAAACGGGGATCGAAATTAAAGATGGGTTAAAATGTGATACTGTGTCATTTTGGTTAAAGACGCAAAGTGACTGGCAGCACTGGAAAGAGAAGAACCGAAGAAAAGAAGTTTCAGAGGCGTGCATTAGGAGAGGCGTATGTTTTGATAAGTTAAGATAATGATCATGTTGATGATGATCATAATTATGAAAGGCCCAGGCCCAAAGCGACTCCTGGTTTAAAACAAATCTTAGGTCTTGTAGTTTATTTTACTTATGGCTTGGTGAGGGTTGCACATTAAAGCAAAGTTAAAGGTAGGAGAATTAAAAAAACACTCTGTTGATCATCGATGATAATTTAAATATATATATTGAAGGCGGGCCGCCTGATGGTGAGCGGTCACCACCGCCCATTAGCAACATCAGAGGAGTTGCTTTATGATGATAAATGATAATTGGAGATGGTAGATGCTGAATAACAAAATGATGTCCACAAACCCCTTAAGTTTCAAAAAAGATGTGGAAGTCTACTAAGTTACTTCACACGGATATCTTAATATAAATTAAAAAGTGACGTGAGATTGTTTGTTCCATTTGCCAACAGTTTCATTTCAATAAACCACCACTATGATACTTTTCTATAATCTATACTAATATTATAAAGAAAAAGGAAAGCTTTGTATTTTTTTATGTATGTTTTCAACGAATAAACTCAAAAACTACTGGACCGATTTAAAAATTCTTTCACCGTTAGAATGCTACATTAGCGCTGAGTAACATAGGCTAAAAAAAAAAGAATTGCGGTACGAAGTCCGCCGGGTCAGCTAGTAGATAATAAGTCCAAACTGAAAACACAGCGCTTCACGATCCCAAGCTCAGTGGGTTTAAATTTTAATTGATGGATGAGAAATGGAAATCTTATCAATCGAGGCAAAAGCCAAATAAAAGACGGTGTAGTTGTTTTACAATATTAAATGAAGAAAATAGGTTTTACTCCCTAATATCTCTCAGAAAATCTTAGGTCTTTGTCCATAATCTTCGTTACAACAATGACTGTTCCTTTACAAATAAAAAAAAACGAGCGAGCCTTACAGCAGTCGCATATGATGTGTAACATTTGAGGTCTCACCTTAGTAATAGGCAAATTTTAACATTATATTCTGAAAAAAATGGGTCAGTTATTACATCATTTTATAACTATAAAATAAATGCAGTAAATAGGACCTTTGATAGTCAAATGACACAATATGTCACATATAATAATAATATGTCATGTTCATAATATGGATTTTAAATTTACAAAATGGCGCGCGCTTGCGCGCTTCCCCGACTTCCTGTTACACTGTTACACATATGTACTTCCGTCCCATTTCACGAAATCACTCCCATAAATTGCTTATATAAAAAGCAAGCGGAAAGATGTTACACATCAAAAACTTTTAACCCACGATCAAAGCACTATAACGTATTCGCCTTCAGCCTTCTTTTGACGATCAACAAAGAAAACTTACGGAATAAATGACTTTTGGTACGACTTTTATGACTATCGCTTATGTGGTAAACGTTTTAGTTCAAGGTAAGCGAGCCGAGTTAAATGTTAAATTGAATTTCGGCTTAGTTGGAAAGTAGTTGCGGAAAAGCAATTATTTGATGTAACTGGCTAAAGTCAATTCAGTTGAGCTAACTCCATTATTGCTTCATTTATCGCATTGTCTTCATTTATTCGGCAGGCCGTTTTTCGCGGAATACTTTCTCCAAACTGCTTAGATAGTTTTTGTTTCTAATAGGTTGTCATTACCACATTCAATAGAAGAGCACTGTGGACTACATCAAAGACAACATGAGCGACTAATAAACCTATGATCCCGTGACCTTGCATTTGCCAAATAATTCATTCATTATGATAATTGGTTTGAAACAAATTGTGTAAAGTAGTTCTTATGGGATACTAAAATGTACAAATTATCTTAAGATCTGATAAGTTAACCATGCTCTCTAGCATTAGCAGCTAACTCTTATGTAAAGGTAACAATTGTTGCATCTGTAATTATGCTGGACGAACACAATTGTACAGTGGGAACTCGAGCGTGTAGTGAACGGGCTTGTAATTGTTTCAACGGATTTAACGGATTAAGATATGAGTCGACTAGTTTCAAAGGAGGTATCTGTAGTTTTATTGAAATAGAAATATTAGCAGAAAAACTAGATATTCCAGTTCGAACCAGAATCGGGATGAACATTCATTACGAAACAGCGAATAAAGATGAATAAAGTGTGCTTGGTCGGTATTCTTATGAAGATGTAGGTATTTGTAAAATGTATTAAAACCTCTAAACTGAACCGCCTTCTTATTATCATACATAATAATGTCTTAATATGCATGACATAGTTGTGATCGGCAGAAATGGGTCTTATGACGGTATGAATAAATAAATAAATTAATTTGATTGAACTGTTCATGTATTTACTCTTACCGAAATAACAACGAGAGCATTCCCAACGGCGCCAATCACTACCAGGATACCATAAAACGTGAGAAGCAGAGATCTGGTCGGGTCTTCGACCTTTCTGTTCTGGGAGAACTTTTCGAGCAGCACATTGGGGTCCTGTATGCCTCTGGAGGCTTCTATTATCATTCTGACGGACGCATTCACGGTCAGGTTCATGCTAGCGTCCGGCAACTGAAACAAAAGAAAACAAGAGTACAGCAATTGTTAATTTTAGTTCTCATATTATAAACTAAGCCGAGTTTGTGATCGGTTTTGCATCGAAAATATACGAGACACTCTTTGCCTGGAAATTTTACTCGGGACCTAAGGATTTCGGGTCGATCGCAAAAGGTGTCCTCAAATAAAACTTTTTTTGAGAGAGTTTGCTGATTGCCTCAGACGGCATTTTCATCTTCACCGGGCTTATTTGGGGGCGATAAGAAACTTAAAGGGTTCCTCAAGCCGTGTGAAACGAATCACCGTCAGAGGTTTTCTAAAGGGAACAGCATCACGCCACGCACTAGTGCGTCCTCGTGCCCTACTAGATTTTCCGAGGGGTTCGGATCGTATCGGGGAAATGAAACAAACAACTCGATACAGGAATTAAACTCAATTAACAATTGCTTTATTGCTATAAAACCTTGGCTACCTAAGTAAACGGCGAAGACGAAACCATAGTGCGATGCAGGAAGAAATCAATCAATGAGCATCAAGTTGCATCAAGTTCAATATGGTTCAACTGACATGTAGGTGATTTTGAGTTTTAAATGTTTCAGCCAATTTTATTGAACCTGCAAGTGACGATATGGCAAGCATAGTGATTAAGCCAATACCTATCAATTGTAGCGACAACTTGAATTCAATGATGGTAAACTATGCTTTTTATATGCATAGGCTAATTACTACTACTACTCATACTGCTTTAGAGTTTTTAAACAGCCTTTTAAAAAACCGGATATATATATATATTTTTAAACAGTCTTAAAGGTTGATGTCTACTGTAATATTTTAAGTGTCTTGTCCGGCCCTCCATGGATAATAAATTGAGCGTTTCTGTTTAAGTAATGTTTGCACCATATCTAGTGACTTTTATAAAACTATTTTTTAAGGCTGTTGAGAATTTGACAGGCTATGTTTATTAAAGCTGACTACATTTGAAAACAAAAGTTGCGGCGAATAATATTAATGATTCTTAAAATGTAAAGCTTTTTATTAATGTATAAATAGATAAAAGGACTAATTGTGTTGAAAATAGGTCTTCTTTACATTATTCTATTACAGCTACAAAATAACTTACTGTCATATTAGCATAAGCAGACAGTTAAGAAGTCTACCACAATGGTTTGCCAGGCACGCTCGCACGTACACTATTACCGAATAATTAAATTAGTTGGTGAAAGAAGGTTCACACCCCATTAAGGATTCCATAGCCGTTCGCCAAAAAGTTTTGTAGCGAATTTTATTGCTTACTTAAGGTCGCTGCTGCCTACACCATAGTCATTACTGGTAGTAAGTAAATAGCCTATAACTGTCACACTGATACGCAAAGGCCTCCATCATTGAAATCAAGTCATCACTGCAATAGATGGGTAATGGCTTAATCACCACTCTTGCCAAATGTGGGTTGGTGATCATATACCCGGGCTATGCATCGAAAAATCCGAAAATCCAGAACCTTTGAGTTATCGGCTCTACCACTGATGCTGCTGGAAATTAAATATATAATTCTTTAATTTTAACTAACTTGTTACCTAGAAAGTTCAAGGAGTTTTTAGTGCGTATCATCCTCCCTTTCGCACGTAGCGTTATAGTGTCGGAAGTAAAGGACGACGGACGGGCGAGAATCACATTTATCCCCTTTCACTATACTATTATTGAGGCGATAAAGAGTCCGCAATGCATTGGATTTTCCCTCGACAAAAATAAAAGATTACACTGTATACAGTGACTATGAAAAGAACACGTCATTGAAATTCAGATGTTTATTTGCAGAGCAAGTACTAAATTTTTTGGAAACATTATTGTTAAAGAGATTTAAAAATAGTCCTGTAAACTAATTCAGAAAGCTAACGTCGTTGCAAATTTAAAATCTCCTATGTGTCTTTTGGGTCAGAAGAGGCTTTATACCTCTAATTTATTTGTTGTAATACACAAACAATACATTTTTTCTATACATAATAATGTTATCCCTCTGAAAAAACACAAAAATATTCTCTAGAAAATTTTAAAGGAGAATGTTTTATTCGTTTTTCTATGATATATACTTTTGTCACATAGGAGATACTAAATTTGCAACGACGTAATATGCTTGTGTTAGGCATAGGTTTACGTCAGTAGTCTAATGACGGTATGAGGATAGAACCACGAGTTCCGCATTCAACCCGATCATCTTATTATCGTTCGATCAGAGCCGTACGGCTACCGACGCTTCATCATAAGGCACTTACATCGTAATTACTTTTTATTCTTCTTCGTGTGCTATCTCCTATCGGAGGTCGGCTATAATTATGGCTACTTGGGCCCGTGATGTTGCGGCCCGGAAAAGTTCTGAAGTACTCAGATTGTGCCACTCGGTTAGGTTCTGTAGCTATTGCTCCTTTCTACGTCCTGGTCTTCTCTGGCCTTAAATTTTTCCTTGCAGTATGCTGTAGAAGATTTATTTATTGCTGCGCATAATGTGCCCGAAATACTGAAGGTTCCTCCGTTTTATAATTTTTAGGAGCCTAAGAGCTTGTTCATCTTTTGCAACACGGTGTCATTTCTTAGTCCACAATATTTTCAGCATTCTTCGATATATCCACACTCTTTGCTTTATACTATTATAAAGATGTATGACAGCAAACTTTCAAGATTGAAAAGGTACATGAAGAAGAAAAGATTAGAATTATACTATTATCTTGTTGATGTTATCAACACTTAGTGGTTTTACCCAATTACTATGATTATCTTTAATTATATATGTTAAAATCATACCTAATATATTTAACATTATCATGTCTAAAATTTAATACAGTAATATTTTGATGATCAGTGGGCGTTGTCTGACATTGTCTGGCATTCACACAAATAATATAATGAATAGTTCGTTGTCACAGCGGATAGTACGTTCAGGTTACGAGCGTACAAGTTAAGTACCTCTGTGGTGGATAAACCACCGGTTTTAAAGCCGAGTTTTGTGTTTGTGCACTCAATTTGGTTGGTGGTGCTTACTAAACATGTCAATGTTTGTACCATTATTGTGTTCCGGCAGCTAGAGACAAGATAGCTAGTGCTTTAGTCGTTGAGAAGCCCGGCTGAAGTGTACTTCTACCTTCCAACTTGTAATAATAGTTTCAGGCATCATATCTTAGTTGTTACACAAGTTTCCTCTTGTGGGTTGTATATACCACCACTACCTATATTGATTTCTTAAGTTTAAGTGAATGTTAGACATTGAAATGTAACACTTTATTAGGGTCAACGTAACATCACTATTTTGTTAAACTTCAAATATACCGAATATAACGACGAAGGACAGCAATGACATTTTACGAAATGAGAAGGGGAGCCCTTTCGGTCGCATAATCTCTTTCATCATAATGTAGTTTGGCATAACAGTTTCAGCATAAAGTTTTCTCGCATAAATTATGATAAGCAGTGTTATAAACCCATAATGGTTTCATCGGCATAATTTTAACTTACTATAATTGTCTTTATCATAATTTTAATCAGCATAAATGTACAGAACATAATTGCTGTACGTCTAATTTTTTGAAGTATAATACTTGGTGTTTTATTTTTATTTATTAGACAACAGAAATCTAGCGCCATACAAAAATATTTTATTTTTTTGCCATGCCATAGAGTGAGATGCCAATAAATGTTATGATTAGTAATCGTTATTGTAAAAACATTTATGCATTTTTATAAAAGAATTTATGGGTAAATAAAGTATACCTAATGATTTATTCTAAATGAACGTTATGCGAAAAGAAGAGAATGCCAAAAAAACGTTATGCAGTCTTAAAATATGTCTCTTTAATTTATGCAACCCAATATGGACCCAATGAGAAGGTTGTTTATCTTTTCTAAATACAGGCATCTTCGGAAGACCAGCGTCATGGCATTATTATGACATATTATTATGCTGAGAAGATGCCCTTTCAGTCATCATCATCATCATCATCATCAACATCATTTTCTGTATCATTTCTGACACTTTCAGTATCATATAATATTTATTAAGAATGTTTTATTTCTATGAATGTGTTATTTTGTGACACTGAATAAAATTATATTCTATGCTATTCTTAGACCAAAACGTTGTCGTCTGTGCTGACACGTAAACTAATAGTAATGTTTTGTAGTTGTAGTGAGCAGACACCTTCAAGCACTTGACTCCCTTATTAGCTCGTAAAAACTAGGAACTTTTTCGACGCATTAAGAAACTAGGATGAAGGTAAATAATATTAAGTGAACTCGATAGCGCGTTTCGTTTTTACGATTGCGTTGGTGTGTAGGCGTTAAGTTATTAATTGCTTTATCTTTCGATTGGCCCGTTGTAAAATAGAATGGAATGATTTATTGTACGCAATTACGAAGACACAATTATTTATTTGTTATGTATTTATTTACAGTTTAGAACTATGCTTACAGGAACAGCCTCAAGTGATAGGTAAAAGTTGTTCAAAGGGAGGTATTAACAATAAAAGCAGATCTCGACCTCAGACGCATAAGGATATAAGTCGGTTTTTATGACTTTTCAGGAGAGTGAAAAGAAATAGGTAAATAAAAAATAAATATAGGCTTAAGAGATACTTTGTCCCATATTTATTTATGTATAACAAATATAATTATATCTTACAGACAACTTTAGATTGATATTATTATAAAATAAAGATTGGGACAATTAAACGTATTCAGTTAAATAAAATATTAAGTGTTCATCAAATAATATTATTATGCCAAACATAAATTCAATAAATACAATCATGCCTACAATAGATTCCTCTATAAAATAAATAAAATTACATGAACAGGTTTATACATTTTAGATAATAATAAGAATATATATACTAAGGCTTTAATATCCTACAGATAATTATATAAATTTGTAATATAATTTATCGTAAGGTTGGCAGCAGGCATTATGAGCACGGCCCTTGCTGAAAAAGTAGGGATCCGAAATGATTTATGATTTGAATTTTAAACCCCTATTAAGCTAATTCAAGTGAACAAACATTCTAAACCAGGATTAAGCTTGAATCACGAGCTTCTGTTATTGTGAAAGCCTATGAATGTACTAATACTTATTAATAAAGGGATGATACTTCATTAATTATATAAATGTATTTTCTGTATTAATAAAAAAGGAGCTCGATAACAAAGTGGTTAACGCGCTCGGTCTGCTAATTACTGAACTTAAGTAATTCGCAAAGGCCGGTCATCGTCATCATAAGTGACCAAAATGTGTCACCTCCAGCTCTTTTCGTGCTTCGGAAGGCACGTAAAGCCGTTGGTTCCGGCTGCATTAGCATTCATTAACAACCATCAACCACAAATCCGGACTGGGCCCGCGTTGGTTGGGTTGGTTTAGTGGTTTCATTACATTTTCCAAATAATTTCATGTAGACACTTATAAACATTTTTACAATAGCCTACACTTTGCTATCTGACTGTACTTTTGATAAAAATATTCAACTAATAAATTTTATCGCACTAAAACGAAATCGGGTGCCTCCACCACGGAGGCGTCACACACCGGGGGCCTAACCCACGAACCCGTTTAAGGCACGTCCTCCCTTTGGTGTTTACATAGTGAAGAATCGTGCTACAGTAAGTGGGGACAGAAAAATGAGCTGATGTAAAAAAGGTATAAACACTGTCAATTTAAATTATATTTTTTTCGTATACAATGTGTGCTCGACATTTCGTACATTCAAAATGAAACAAAAAGAAATGGAGTCTGTAGTAGGTAGCTTCATACGGGGCTGGCCTAATTAAGATTGACAACCCTACGCCTTGTGATGTGGAATTTTATTTTATTTTCGTTATCAGAATAAGAAATATAATGCTACTTTGAATATGTCAAAGACGTAAATCAACATATTCATATTCATTTATTTGCTACATGTACAAAATATAACAGATCTTTGTAAAGGTATAAGAATAATAATTATAAGATATATACAACGTGTAACAGAAAGGGGTGTTAAAATGAAAAGATCCAATTTGTATTCGATCTAGATCTTGTATGTGTTGTTACTATGACAAAATTATTAACTTTAATTTGTCATGCAAATGTAAATTAAATATTTATATTAATGAAGTCATGCCCGTCAGGCGCGTATAAGCAAGCAGCAGTGATCATAAAGCTGTGACTTGTTTATTTTGACGTGACTTCACAATAGAAATATTTAAATATTTATAAAATACAGTGAAAAACTTTAAATGCCTACCTGACCCAGCTAGGAATCGAACCTGGATCACCCGCAATCCGGGCGGCTGCACAAGGCTGACGTAAACACTGACTTTTTCCACTGCTTTTTGATGTTTTTTGTTGCTTTTTAGCGGCAGAGTGCCATCTATCCAATGGTTATTGCAACCGATAGCTATGCAAATTTATATTTACAGATGAAATACCACTAATTTGATAACACAACGCTATAGTAATTTAACAAAGAAGAAATACTTAATTAAAAATTGCATAATAAATTAAAGTTAATAATGATGTCTTAGTAACTCTGCATGCAAGATTTAGATCGGATAAACTTTGGATCTTTTCATTTTGACCACACCTTTCTATTACACGTTGTATATCATATCATTATAATGAATACCTACCTATAACAAAAAAAAAACATACAACCGAATTGAGAACCTCCTCCTTTTTTGAAGTCGGTTAAAAAGACATTGCTATGCACAAGTAAGTATAGCTATGTTGTTTTGCTTAAGGCCCTCACTATAAGCATGCTATAAACTTGGAATAAATATTTCGTGTTCCCGTCATGTAATCTATATCTATACTACCATATAAATCTGTAGGCTCTGTCGGTACTCTGTACATGCAGATTTTCTGACAAATTTTGGGATAAATATTCGTTTTATGACTCACTGACACCAATCCTACGATTTTTGAAATTTTTGTCTGTCTGTTTGTCTGTATGTCCTCTTATAACTCAAGAACCGCTTTACCGATCTTGATGAAAATTTGTATGGAGTAAGAACATGAGATTGTGCAAATGATAGGCTTTACAATTATGATGTTGTTAAACATAATGATTATTTTATTTAGCATTCTTTGATCCATTATTTTCGCAGAGCGGGTGGCGGCTAGTTTTAATTTAAAATAGGAATAAAAAGACAAAACACGGTGTAACTGTTAAATGGTTATGATAACTCTGTTTATTAGTACGAAGATATCTTAGTGGCTCCAGTGTTTGACACTTTAAACCCAGAATTCGACACATTATACAACGTCAAAAAAATATAAAAAAACATGTTAGACAACATCACATACAATGTTATGATCCCAGGGTAAGTGAAGCTAAAGTACTCGTTTCATGGAAATCAGAAACAACGATGGTACCACAACCACCCAGACCCGACACGATATCGAAAAGTTCGTTTTCAACATTGACCAGACCGAGAATCGAACTCGAGACCTTAGAGTTAGCGCCGCCCAAAGTCTTAAAAATGATATAGACTTTTATTGAAATCATACTGCATCAAAAAAAAACAAACAGCCAGATGTTAAAAAAATCCCGTAAATTTTCAATAAAAATCTATGTTATTATTTGGGGATATAAGCTATTCTAATAATTAGTAACTTCAAAGTTATTTGCTAACTCCACTTTCTATACAGAATGTAACTTTGTTCAAACTTTCACGATCGCTCTTCGCACCAGCTATGACTCTTCATTAACCGTTACGGTCTGAACGTGACAAAGCTGATTTCAGAATCATGTCATACTACCTTGCTAAGTGAGACTAGGCGTCCGCCCTACCCATTAACAAAACTCTTTTGACACAAGACTTTTTATTCCGCTCCAAGATTTATCTACGTCAAAAGGATTGGAAAAGCCAGCCTTAAATTCATGTTGTTTTTTTATATTTTACGGGTAAGCACATTGCCTTGATCTCACCAGATATTACTTAATATATAATATATATGTATATCACTTAATGATATGGCCAATGATGGAAGCGCACTTCACCCGGGATCCTCAACTAGTGAGGCACTCTAGCCGGACAAATAAGCCTTACCACCAACCAAACCGAGTACACAAACATGTAGCCCCCGCTGGGAATTAAACCCGGGACCTCTAGGTCTAAACCGGTGGTAGACCACAGAGGCGGTTTAAACTAAACGAAAAAATATCTGGCGACAGCAAAATACTCTTTATTTATTTAAGTGCTTACTTACTACTTTGTTTCATTATCTTTGTGTGGGCATTCATTGCTCCAGATGAATGATGATAAGGACGAAGGTGGAATGCTTCTTCATCTTCATAAGCTCATTTTTATATCTCCACTGCTGGGGCACGAGCCTCCCCTATGGAACTGATGGATAGGGAGAACGGGACATAAACCACCACGTGAGACCAGTGCGGATTGGTGGTTATTAACGACTACTAATGCAGCCAGGACCAACGACTTTACGTGCCTTCCGAAGCTCGAAGGAGATCGAGATTATTAAATTTTGGTCACCCATCCGATGACCGACCTTTCCAAAAGTTGCTTAACCTCAGCACTCGCAGACCGGACGCGTTAATCACTGCGCCATTGAGCTCCTCCAGGTGAAAAGCACTTTACCCGAAATCCTCAGCCATTCAGGAACTGGCTTTCTTATCTCAACAATTGAAACATAGCAATGCTATATTAACATTGATGTTATGACAACATAACTTAGATAAGATGCTAGACAGGCCGACTAAGAACCCACTAAAATTTCCAACTAAACTGAATACCATGTTATCTCTGCAGATAATCGACTGCTAGGTTTGATACCGGTGTGATCTAACCAAAAAGTACGACCAAAAGGCGGGCCTACATGTTAAAACCTCTTTTGGATTCAGTTGAATTGTCCATCGAAAAGCATAAAAAAGTTTGCATGTTTATCTTTATACTTAACAACATCGATGAAGAGTTACAATAAAACATTAAGCCGCTACCACCCCACTTGACAATAAGTACCAATAATGTCAACAGAGACTGATATCACAAATAAGGTGACCACAGAAGGTTAGCTTAATATACAAAATGTAACAGAAAGGTGTGGTCAAAATTAAAAGATCCAAAGTGTATGCGATCTAGATCTTGTATGCAGAGTTACTAAGTCATGATTATTAACTTTAATGTGTAATGCAATTTTCAATTTAATATTTCTATTGTGACGTCACATTTATTTATTTTTCATTTTTATTTATTTACTTAGGTACATTAACTGGTCACATCCAAAATTACATAAAAACAACCCCAAACAATGTATACAGTTTGACCAAATTCGACATTTAAATAAAGAAAAAAAACATTACATCAAAATAAGTCTCAGCTCTTGTGGTTTAGTAACCTCTGTGTACTAACATTTATGATCACTGCTGCTTGCTTATACATGCCTGACGCGCATCACTTCACAAATATAAATATTTCATTAACCATTGCATGACAAATTAAAGTTAATAATTATGTCTTAATAACAACACATACAAGTTCGAGATACTTTGGATCTTTACATTTTGACCACACCTTTTTGTTACACGTTGTATATCGCGCTCAAACAAGGCACACATATACTTTCTCACAGACACGGAATCTCGGATTAGCTCGGAACAGTCCGAGCGCATCTGTTGTGAGTTTCCGTATTTTTTTTTAGAGAGAGATTGCTGATTGCCTAAGGCGGCATTTTCAGCTTCACCTGGCTTTTTTTAGGGGCGGCGAGGAACGTAAAGGCGTGTGAAACGAATCACCTTCGGAGGTTTCTAGAGGGAACGGCATTGCGGACTAGTGCGCGTCCCCGTGCCCTACTAGATTCTCCGAAGGGTTCGGATCGGATCGGAAGTTTCCGTGTCCCTCAGTGGTTATCTATGTGAGCGTTGCTCTAGAGCGTTTGTATGAAGCTAACCTTCTGCAGTCTCCTTATTTTGTGCTGATATACTCTTAACTGGAAGTGCGTGAAATGGATTGATAAGTAAATACAGAAACATTGTGTGACAGGCAGTGATGGATAATGCACAGAATCGAGTCTAAAGGCCATGACTCAACGTTTGTTACTGAAGATGAAAGTGATGAATACAGAAACGGATTTTTTTTGTTGTTCTCTGTTTGTTGGTAATTGACAGGTCGCAGATGTATGAGTTCCCAAAATATTTATATTATTTTGAATTTTGCATTCAGAATGGTATATACAACGTGTAACAGAAAGGTGTGGTCAAAATGAAAAGATCCAAAGTGTGTAACTGAGACAAAATTATTAACTTTAATTTGTCATGCAATTTTAAATTAAATATTTATATTTCAAAAGTCATGCGCGTCAGGCGCGCATAATCAAGCAGCATTGATTGCAAATGCAAGAACACAGAGGTTATTAAACTAATGGGCTGTGACTTCTTCATTTTTATGTGACGTCACAATATAACTTACTAGCTGAGCCACGCGGTTTCACCTGCGTTGTTTCCCGTTTTTACAATATTTTTCAATGATAAATGTAAAAAAACGAGTTTTTTGAGGGGTGTTTGTATACTCAATTGTAAATATTAAAAAAAAAATACAAAAAGGGTCGTAGGTTTTAAGTTTAGCTAGAAAATGTCGAATTTTTTTTTAAAATCAGTTAATAATTGTGACGACTGCGCAATCGAGTTCCTCACTGAAGTTGAGTATCGAATGAAAAAGGCTAGAAGGTAACTTAGCTTTCCAAGCAGCTTTTTACGTTGCTGTGTTCTGGATTAAAGGGTCTAGAACCAGTAAAATTACTAAGCTTAGAAACTGAAGCTTCAGTTATACCCCTTGGTATTTGCAAGCAAGGTTTTCTAATCAGTCAAGTATCATGATTAACTAATCTCTCCAATCAGCATTGTTTTACATTCCGGTTCATGGGCAGTATATCTACTATCTACTAAATCTAGTGAGATTTAAAGGCATCGAGGCATATAAACTGTATTATCAGTTCGCCGCAAATCGTTACAGGAATTTAGCATCGATAAATAGAATTTTCGATGAATCGTTGCATCGGGTATTTGAAGCTTTGTAGTACTATGGCATCGTTCAATGGATGATTCGATCTATGGTGTTCGTTGAAATGAAAATCGATCAGATCCAAATTTACCTGATTAAATGTTGTAAAGATTTACAGGACAGGCGAGACACAGCATCTACGAGTATTATTATAATACTAGTTGTCGCCCGCGACTGCGTTCGCGAAGACTACACTTTCCCACAAGAACCTGTTACCGATATAAAAAGTATCCTATATCCTAGTCCGGGTCATAGTCTGTCTATGTGCAAAGTTTCATCTAAATCTGTTCCGCTATTTTTACGTGATGCGCGGTCAAATAAACAGACAAACAGACAACAGACAAAAATTCTAAAAACTGTTGGAACGTGTTCTGTTATCGATTTTAACCCAGCCAACTTTTTTCGAATATCTTCCATGTACAGACTTTCGACCCTCTTTAGCTTTATTATATGTATAGAAGATGCATAGATAACATATGAAGAGTCAATTTCATGCCCCTTTTGAAGTAAGAAGTGCGCAGGTGCGCATCAAACTATCCAAAACTGTCAAATTTCTTTAATAAATAATCAACCATATTACGTCTACGTAAAGTTTAAAGTCTATTGAGGAAATTTGATAGTTTGCGGTAGTTTTATGTACAGGTGATGTCACTAATATTGTGCAGCCACTATTGCGATAACAATGATTTGAGCTTGGCAAATGAAGCCGAGTGACTATCTATAAGATGAAAAAAATCCACGCTCGTGGATTATTAAAGCCACGATAGCATAGTTAGTAGTGCACCTGACCCGGCATGTCATGGGGTGCGGGTTCGAATCCCACTCGTGGAATTTTTTTCAACACTTTGACTTTTTTCAAATCTATAGGCTATTTACTTACATTGCATTGTATAAATATTGTAATAAATTTTGTGGATTACGGTCAAATGTCGACCACTGGGCCTATACCACTAGATTTGTAATTCAATTGAATTGAATTATTTGAAATTGCTTTTCAATCTTACTCCAAACGTATAAAGTTCAATATACTAATGTGAAGTTACCACTACACAATGGTGTTGCGAAAACGATGATCAAAGCAACTCGTATCATGAATTCTAAAAGAAAAAGATGTATCAGGTTCGTCCCAAGGGCTAAATTCAGGGGTCGTCCCTTTCTTTAATAGCGTCCGGGGATTAATTAGAGTATGCGATCACATCGGAGGTATAGTACAACTCTAACGGTATATTATTATGTACATGTCTTTACTGATAAGTTGGAATGTTTTTGTCCTTCTTGTACTGTCTAAAGAATGAAAATGAAATGAAAACATTCTTTATTGTACACCATACAAAAGACTTAGAGAGGACAATGCAAGAAGAAGTACAAATGGCGGCCTTATCGCTAAAAAGCAAGTTCTTCCAGGCAAACATGTGTTGAAATTGACAAAAAACTAAGAAATTAGTGGTTAATGGTGTTTTCTGAAATATTCATTGACACACACTATAAAAATACTTAATGATCATACATACAATGCATATACCTACATACATCTATATAAATATAATATATACATATAAACTAAATATTTATATGGACAAAGTATTACATTATAAAGGAATAGATAATAACATTAAAGTGACAAAGATAGATAGTGCTCCTTAACTTGTTAAAATTTAAATTGCAATTACTCGAAATCAATGCAATGTTTAATGTGCTCGAAAATATATATTTAACATACTAATAATTATTTAATGTTGACGTTTCGAACCAACAATCAGAAGAAGAAAAACAATCTCTCGCGTCTTATTAAACTTTTCTTTTGCTGAAATATTTATAATAAGCCTTCTTTTTATTCCAATCAAATACAATTTCCACATTTATAAAATTCTATTAATTGTTGTACGAGTATTATACGTACAAAACTCGCGTAGCAATTTGTAATTTGCATCAAGGACAATTATAAAGTCAAAATTCAAAATTCAAAATTCAAAATCATTTATTCAGTTAAGGCTACAAGTAGCTCTTATGAATGTCACTATGCCATCGGTTCGTAAGTCTACTCTGGGCGGGAGATCTTGTACTGAGAAGAACCGGCAAGAAACTCAGCAAGTGTCCAGCTCTTTTCTCTCTTACAGCGTCAAAAATATTGGAAAATGCTCTATCATAGCAGGACACTTTCCATTACAATAAACACAAAAAATATAGAAGACAACCACAACATGTAAAAAAACACAAAATAAAAAATACAAGTGATGTTCACACTCACTAGACATTTTAAATTCAATTTCTGGTAGAGTTAATATCTTCTTTTTTATACGTTATGGGTCAGCACTTGGCCTTTATCTCACCTGATGTTAAGTGATGATAAGGCCAAAGGTGGAGCACACTTCACCCGGAATCCTCAACTACTGAGGCACTGGCTATCTTATCTCTAGCTACCGGAAAACAATGCTACAAACATTGATGTTATGGCGATAGTTAGTTATAGTTATTTAATTAATTGAATGTTAATGAGTAAGACAATGAGCTAATGACAATTGAATCTTAGAAATCAGATATTGAGGAGCTCGATGGTGCAGTGGTTAACGCGCCTCGTTTGCGTTTGCTGCAGTTAAGCAAGCAACTTTCGCAAAGGCCGGTCATCGGATGGGTGGCCAGAATCATCTCCCCATCAGAAGGCACGTAAAGCCGTTAGTCCCGGCTGCATTAGCAGTCGCTAATAACCACTGGTTTTTAGCTCGTTCTTCATCCATCCACAGGGAAGGCATGTGCTCCAGCAGTGGGGACAAAAAATGAGCCGGTAACGATGACGATGAGTTAGATGTTGAGACTTAATTTAAAAAAAAACAACTTGAAAGATAATTATGCTTAAATATTGCTGTAGTGGTTGATTGCAATTAAATAATCGGTAATTAGATATGGGTTGTATTTAATTGATCACCAAACTAACCTAACCTAACATACAAAAATACTAAGTTAGCACCTAAAAATACAAAGTTAGCACCTAAATTACTATTTAGATGCTAACTTAGCATTTTAGAATGAATAATAATTTAATTAATTTGAATAATAATTTGTAATAGATTAAATATAATTTTGAATATTTGCACATCGTATTCGATAAAATATGCTGGTTAACATTTAATTCTAAGAGCATTTGTGTACCATATTTAAGCAAATAAATATTTGATTGATTGATTGATTGATTGATAGGTGCTAGCCTACTATTTTTTTGTGGATCAATTTATTATTTGTCATTCATTAGATATTAATTTCACAATTTCACAAAAACTTCTTCTAAAGTAAGTAAGCCAATAAAGGCGGGTGAAACGATATGTGCGCGTATGAGTGTGCATTTTGACAAATATATTTACAACTGGCAAAGGAGGTAATTCCGCCGTTCTTTGTAATGTTTCCTTTTGTGGGTGTGCTCTGCTCGTTTGAATTGGAATATGGCGCTCCATTGTACCAAATCCTCTTTATCATATACATGTAATACCCGCTCATGTGTACATAACTTGTATACGAGTACCTACATGAAATAATATATGTAACTAAAATAAAGTAGTCAGTAAGGATTATTCTATAAATAAATTATTTATTTATTTATGATTTGTATATATATATAAATCTCTCTCATACTCGTATGTATACATATCATGTACGTATGAGCGGGCGTTATATACAACGTGTGACATAAATGTGACATAAAAAATCTTATATGCAGAGTTACTAAGGCGTAATTATTAACTTTAACTTGTTAAACAACTTTGAATTAAAACAGTTCTATTATGACGACACATCAAAATAACAAGTCACAGCCCTAGTGGTTTAGTAACCTCTGTGTAAACTTCTGATTACTGCTGCCTGCTTATTCCCACCTAACGCGTATGACTTCACTAAATATTTAATTTAAAATTGCATGACCAACTAAAGTTAATAGTTATGGGCGGATTGGTGTTTGTTAACGACTGTTAATGCTGTCATCGTCGAGACCAACGGCTTTACGTGGTAAAAGTAGCTCAATGTCTACGGTCACCAAAAGACAGCTTTCCCCTGGAAAAGCCAGGTGTGTATAAGATCGATTGCAGCTGCGGTAGCTCCTACATTGGCCAAACAAAACGTACAGTAGCCTGCCGAATTAAGGAGCATATCAAAGCTGTAAAGAATAACGATACACAAAAATCGGCCATTGCTGAACATTTGATCCAATCGGGTCCTAATCACTGGATTTAATTTTATAACCCCCAGATAATTTCGACAGAACGCCACTACATACCTAAATTGGTTAGAGAAGCGATTGAAATTACAAAATACAAAAATTTCAATCGTGAAGATGGGTTTAAACTGTCGCGTATCTGGAATCCAGTGATTAGCTTATGTAAAGACCGCAAAAAGAACAAAAGTGCCGTTTCGCGATCTGATACGGTCAGTGTAGTGTGTCGAGAACAATTTCGAGTGAATAGTGACTCAGGAAACAGTGTGGTACGAGTATCGAGCGCAAAAAACGACTAAGGAAGAGGGTAGATCGTTTTGTCTGCTCATAATCACCCACCCGCAATAACTTCAGTACATCCGTGATCATGGCGCATGCAACTGTGCCGAAATATCGGATACTCAAACATAACAAAAAACATGGTAATAATCCCGTTAATAATATTTATTCCAAGGCTTTACGTGGCTTCCGAAGCACGGAGAAACTCGAGACGATATATTTTTGGTAGCCCATCCGATGACAGGCTTTTGCGAAAGTTGCTTAACGTCAACAATCGCAGACCGGGCGCGTTAACCACTACGCCATCGAGCTCCTCAAACTATATTATCTTTAATCGACTCAGTCTAAAGTTTTCATCTGATAACTTCTATAATGTAGAATTTGAAGATTTTAACAACTAGATTTGACCTTTGCTATCAGCACACTTGGTTTTAACTCTTATATATAATGGCATAGAGTGCTTTGTTGTTTTCAAAGTCCACTTATTCTATACCACGGAAGTTTGTACTGAAAATGGTTTGTATCAAACTTTGTAGTTTTGTGATTTATATATAGTTTTATCGTATCGCGGTGCGGAGCAAAGTTTTATTGGTAGAAAGTCACACTTAAAACAGTTGTTATTGGTTTATAACATTAGAGTTTATTATTTGGTTTGTCGATTTAACAGTGCAAGTTCACGTAACTACAGTTATGGTGTAAGAGCAAAGCGATATAGGATATTAAGTTTTAAGAATGGTAAAGTATTTATCTTTCTATTTATAAAAATAAAAATGAAATGTTGTTAATTGGTAAGCGCATCATTTTAGAAGGGCAGAACAGATTTTAATGAAGTTTTGCACGTTGCAGGTGCAAGGTTCCTATCCTCGCCTCCTAGGTAGGCTGCCATTATAATTAATAAAACTTCGATAGCTTATGTAATTTTAAGTATGAGTTACAACATAATATCTTGGTACGTATGTATGCGTCCACATACAGACGTTGCGGGCGAGTGAGTGGTCGAGTGACCTGGCCGACCGCGATTGGTAGTAGTGATGTGCCACGCACATAGTGCTGTCAACACACATAGTCAGCCTACAACTTGGACTAGGACACAGAATACTTTTCGCGTCCGTTCGTCCGTCGGGTCAAGTCGTCGTCGTGGTGCTGCCTTCCCCTCCTGGGGGGGGACCTCCCCTCCGTGTTCGATACTTCCGCGGTTCGTTTCGTGCTCGTCGCGTCGCGTCCCGCGCTATCGCTTTCTTTTCGTTTCCGCGTGCGCCGTCGCGCCGCACCGCGCGCGCCAGCACGCCGTCGTGCCTGTGCGCGCGCCCTTATCCGTTAAAGCGCCCGCGCGCCCAGTCGCGCCCGCGCCCCCGCTTCGTTTAACTACGTCGCCGGTGTCAGTTCGAGTAGCGCGCCCTGCCGCGCACTCCCTTCGCGTCTCGTGCTCGCCGCGTTTCGTGCTTTCCTATCTTTTCCTTTCCGTGCGCGCCATGGCCGTCCGTGCGCGCCATGCGCCGCACCGCCGCGCGCCCGCGCGCCCGTCGCGCCCGCGTTCGGCCCTTCCGATTAAAGCGCTCGCGCGCCCAGTCGCGCCCGCGTTAAAATCCTCCGCGCCTTGTTCGTACTCTGCCCCAACCCCGTACGCCGCTTGCTGGGAGGGTGGGCCCGGCTCGCCGCTGCGGGCGGGGAAGTGAGTCGATCCGCCGCCGGTTATCAGTTCGTTTAACGCGCCTCACCGCCGTTATCCTAGCGCGCTCGCCGCGTACCTACTTTTTCTATTAGTGCTTTCACCGTTGTCAGCACTCGCTGTCGCGGTCTAACCGACTCATAAAGTAACTAGTCCCGCCGTGTTTGATTGTTCGAACGTTCGGCGCGCACTTGCTTTCGTGGATCATTGCGCATCGCACAGTCATTTGTGAGTGCGTGGCCTTGAACCGACGACGATCCGACGGCCGGTTAGTACGTAGCTTAGCTATGTAGCACGCTCTATTCTCATGTTTTTCCGTCTTCTCTATCCGTTTCGCTATCTCAAGTCACGCCCGTGCACTCTCATTATGAAGCCGCTCGGATCAATCCAATCGCGGGATTGATCAGAAGCTTTACTCTCTCGTTTGAAGCCCACGACGCAGTCAGTTAGTTAAGTCACTTCGACATAGGCAGCTTCACTGCAGCTAGTCCGTCCGGTAGTTAAGTCATTTCGACATAGGCAGCTTTACTGCAGCCAAACCGCCGCGTCCGATAGTTAAGTCAGCCGACATAAGCAGCTTCACTGCAGGCAGTCCGGTTAGTTACTCCTTATGAGTAACGCCATTGATAATTTACCGCGCCTCCTAGGCCACGCCAGGGAGGCGTGCGTTCAGATAGCCTTCGCGGTCCGCAAGACCAAAGGCAAACCCCAGGGGTCGTTTACTGGGTCGGTCTTCCTCCTTGTGAGAGGAGAAGGCCAGCCCCAGATCCACTGGAATCTGTGTGCAGATTTTTCCCCTGGGTCAACAAAAAAAAAAAAAAAAAAAAAAAAGAATACTTTTAATTCTGGTAACAGTTTCCTGTCGGATACATGTGTGTAGTGACAAAGAAGCAAAGGGCTCGGTCCGATATCCGATAGTCCGATAGCCCGATGTCCAGATAGGGCAAAGTGGTTCTTGTATTGTCGACGCATAACCCGGGTTCATGATCATCAAACCCCCATTTGGCAAGCGTGGCGGTTCTAACTAGGGTTACCACCTTTTTTCAGGACGAATAAAGTATTTTTCATTTTGTTAGAACAAAAATAAAGTACATAGCATAAAAAAGTGTATTAATTTATTTGTCCTTAAAAACGTATTTTTTGTTGCTCTTTGCGACATTTAACAAATATTTTGTACCAGTTTATTTAGTCTCATAAGTGCTCATAACCAGTAACGAGCCAGTAACAATCAGTTCTTCGTAAATAGAGTATTTTAGCGTACTTTATTGGTGTCGTAGATCATAAAGTACGCCTACATGAAAAAGAGGACAATACTCTATTTTAGAGTACGGGTGGCAACCAACCCTAGTTCTAACCACTAAAACATGGAGTCAATAAAAATTAATTTATTTCTACCCACATTTTCAACAAATATATCTGCATCAAAAGTAACTTAACTTTAAATCTTTAAAGGTTTTATCACCATATTGCTTTTTATGGATATTACCTGGTTCTGTTGATTCGTCTTTCAGTTCAGACTGAACTGGGTCAAATGTCGGGGTTTGTGGTGACTAGGTACTTTACGAAGGTCTGAGGCACAATAGGACTATTTGAGTGACATTTCTTTTAAATATTCTGCAGATGGGTGACCTTATTAAAATATCTCGTTCTCTTACGTGCTTGTTGTTTCCGGTTTTTGTCGTAAGATGGTGATAGTTAAATCCAATCTACCCGCATAATATGCATATAGCTTACCAATGTCATATTATGACAATGGTAGGTTATAGGTAGGTACTATAGCTGAATTTATTTCGTAAATGAGTTTTTGGCATGTTACATTTTAACAATGTAATTTTTATATAATTTATATTCACATGCCGGTAACGGCAAGATGCACTGGAACTCTATTACCAAACACTGTCACTGTTTTATAACGTGGATTTTAGTGAAAAAATAATTTGAGTTTGAGTTTATAGCCCGTTCTCCTTATTTGCTTGTTCGTGTGGGGAAGATCAGACCAGCAGTGGGACGTTTAAAGGCTAATTATGATGATGATGGTGATGATAATGATAATGATGAAAATTATGAAAATGTTTATTATAGACTGTCTGTTGTTTTGTACAAACGACATCATTTAGTTTTTTTCAGAGCAGAGATTATGACAGATTTTATGATTTAATACAACTACGGTTCTAGAGATTATTTATTACAATTTCCTTGTATTAGCTCTTCCTGTAGCTACTAAATTGATAAGACGAATTCAAGCTAAATATTGTGACACCAAATGTTTATGTCTCACCAAAATATGAAGCACTTGCATTAGTTATCTTTTGGGTTAATTCTAAAGTTGACAGATAAAGTTGATATTCAACCTGATACGATCTGAAAATCTATTGCAATACAATGTGTTTGTACATAAAGTTATCTTTTATCGTTTTCTTAAGAATAAGATTAGATAGCTGCAGTTTCATACAAAAACAAACATTCTTGTTTTCCGTAAGATGTAGAATATATCGATTTTGCGATTTCTGATGGTTATTATGTCACTTGTCTCAAACCCAGAAGTCCCGGCTTCAATTCCCTTCGATTCGATGGTTAAAGCGCTTGATTTTAATCCGCCTGGCTTGTTGCTATCAACACAAGCATCTATTTGGCTACCCTTCGACGACACTTCGGATTCCGGAAAAAAAATTATATGAAATACCTAATATTGAATTTTGCATTCACCATGCTATATAGTTAGTTATAAGATAAAATTTTACTAGAAAAAAACAACCAGCCTCAGGAAACTCGAGTGTGAATCGAACCCACAACCATTAGATAACCGCTCCAATGCTCTGACTGTTGATCTACCGAGGCCCCGAGATATTTTCTACTAAACTTTTATCTTTAAATAATATTATTATAATTAATTATTTAATTATTAACTTCCATTCAACTGAAAAATCCTCTTTATCTTCATTACTATAAATGTATTAAATACGTGTTACAGAGGAAACACATAATTTGTTCGCACTAACTAGTTTGTGTATTAATGGATAAACTTTAGCTCTGACCTCTGCCTAGCCATAAGTTCAGCAAACAACCTATACCAAATCACGTCAATACTGTGTAATAGTGCTTTAATAGTTTCGCTCAGTCAAAGCTTGTTTAGACTGAAATGGGTTTTGCGTCGGTACTCGGTACCCGAACGGATACATCGCTGATCAATCCCCATAGCTGCGATAGAGAACCGAACCGAATGTGTATTCGTGTATACTTTAGAAAGCCAAAACGGACGATATCAAATAAAGCTTTTTAATTTATTTTTGTTTACTATCACGGTCTGAACAAACTCTGAGAGGTTGTTAGTATTTATTTGCTCAGTTGCTGCTGTTTATGCCTTGCTAAGTTTTTTGCCGGTTCTTTTTAGGTCTCCTGATGACTTAAACTAACGAACCGACGATGGCGTAATGACATTCATAAGAGTAAATTTTTCGTAGCCTAAACTTAACAAAAAATAATTAGGTATTTTAAAGTTTTTCAATTAGGTATATACTAACGTAAATTTCGTATTTTTATAAAATAATTACTCTAAAAACTCGATTCCTTGCTTCGCTGAGCTTCAAGCAGTTGTTTTTTATACTTAGATAATATTGGCCAACAAGTCAATTTATTATTATTTATATTTTATACTTAGTTTTGACGTCAATAAGTGCCTGTAAAGGTTCTGTAAATAAATGAGTTGCTCCCATTGCATCCCAACCCCAATTCGGCAGTAGGCATTAGAGCAACTGGCGGCCGAGCGAAAAATGATTGTTGTAAACTGAAAAATGAGCTTCGAGTACAACTGCAGGCGGTTTTTGTTCGAAAAACAAAAGGAACGCTGCAAATAGAGCTCCTTTCTCTGTAGCAAGAATTCGGCAAAATATAACGGAGAGTATTATTAAAAGAAATGTTAAAATGCGCGACGGCAAGCGCTTATTGCTAATGCACTGTTCAAGATTGGAGATTTGCTAGATTGTTACAGAATATCAAATCTGCCCCTACATACAACAAGCATTTTGAGGTTTGTTTATTTAATTGTATGAATTATATGTAATTTTAGTAGCCCAACGGATAGATTTACAAACAGAAGGTGAGGCACCACCAACCAAACATATTAAATGAAATGAAAAAAATTTCTTTGTGTCATAAATATGGGAACAGTATTCACAAAAATAAAAACATACGAAAATTTTCTGTGGCACTAAAAGGCTCCCACTTAGCATAATGCCAGGGCACCTAAAAGGTACCCCGACGCTGCGCTGGTCTTCCGTGGACGCCTCGCAGGTAATTTTTCTAACATTTTCTTTAATCATCTTTCTTTAACAAGCTGAGTGCTTTTTTATTGAGAGTGCTTGCTGATTGCCTCAGACAACATTTTCAGCTTCACCGGGCTTTTTTGGGGGTAGCGAAAAGCTTAAAGGGTTCCTCAAGCCCTGTGAAACGATTAACCATTGGTGTTCTTCTAGACTCTCCGAGGGGTTCGGATCGGATCGACTGAGAGCTTTACCACTCTTTCGCTTTAGTGTATTTGTAGCACCTTTGTTATAAAATTGCTCGTGTTTTTAACTTTGATAGATATTCGGAGATAGGCTGTGCACTCCATGAGATAAGGTCAGTGTGTCTATCAGGGCATTACTCTCGCACATGGTCAACCAAGGTCGAGGTCTTCTTATTCCATAGGGGCACCTATGGGTCATTTGCTCTAGACATATCGTAGTGTCGTTTGACTGGATCAATGACACTTAAAGGATACCATCTTATTTATTGGTACAACTCTGTTCCTATATGACGAGTATGTCAAATAAATACATAAGTAGGATGTGTTATAACATAAATAATAAGAGAACACGCTAATGTAATGCCAGTCAGTAGGAATCGAATTTAAAAAATAAATCGGTTTAGACAATCTAGACCTATAGTAAAAAGTAATATTAATAGCCTAAATTATATAAATAACTGTACCACTGCTGGGCAAAGACCCTCCGTCATTGAAATCAAGTCATTGCTACAATTGATGGGTATTGGCTTAATCACCACGCTTGCCAAATACGGGTTAGTTATCACAAACCCGGGCTATGCATCGAATAATCCGAAACACGCTTTGTCCGACCTGATATTTGAACCCGAGACAATCGGATATCGGGTCGATCGCTTTGCCCACTCAGCCACCGAGGCGTTCTAGATATAAATTTAAAAAGAAGAACATTTTTTTTGGAGAGAGATTGCTGATTGCCTTAGACGACATTTTCAGCTTCACCTGGCTTTTTTGGGGGCGGCGAGGAACGTAAAGGGTCCCTCAAGCCGTGTGAAACGAATCACCTTCGAAGGTTTTCTAGAGGGAACGGCATCGCGCACTAGTGCGCGTCTACGTGCCCTACTAGATTCTCCGAAGGGTTCGGATCGGATCGGGGAGCGGAACCACCCGAGAGCGCCTCTAAAGACTCGGACCTCGGCTCGGGTAGACCGGGCCGTGGAGGAGGAGAGAGGCGCCCAGGTACATGTCTGTACCTGGTATAGAGCGCGTGTGAACCGGTTCTTCGTACCCTTGTTCTACGAGTACGGTGTCTTGGACCTAAGCTAGTGTGCATGTTTAGTGTATTCTGTAAATGTGTAGTGACATTTAGAGGATCGGGCGGGAAGAAGAAGAACAGCCTTTAAAGACATCTATACTAATATAATAAAGAGGAAAACTTTTTACTATTTTGTAAGTAAGTATGTTTGCAACGAACAAACTCAAAAACTACTGGACCGATTTAAAAAAATTTTTCACCATTAGAATGCTACATTAGCGCTGAGTAACATAGGCTATATTAAAAAACAATAAAAATAAAAGTACACCCGTGCGAAGCCGAGGCGGCCGCTTGTATTATATAAAGAAAAGACTTTAAATCTATCTGTTTCATTTGGGATCAGGTAGTCCTCAAAGCTGAAGGTCGCGGGTAGCCGCTGGACGCGAGCAGCACAAAACCGGTCGTTGTGAAGATCCTTGGGGGAGGTCTCTTTTGGCTGAGACGAAGATGATGTTGGTGAGTCCTCAAAGTTATTAATATCTTTTGTGTCAGTTTTGGTCCCATTAGGCATAAAGTCCGTAGTACTAAAATTACTACAGGAAAGAACGAGTATGGAGCATATAGTCCTCATAAGTAAATAAAATACAGATAATTACAAAATAAATTATGGCTTAAACAAAACAAACAAATACGAGTACATGTGCCAATGTGGTTATAGGTAGGTACTAAATAGACACTTTATCAAAAGATTAAATTTTTTTGATAAGCAAAATAACAAAAAAAAGTATTTTAATTTTTTTTTGTATTTGATCAAAGTCCGAACATGTCACTAAAATATCATAACAAATAAAGCGAAAAGCATTGATTACATTTTTATGGGCTGAACAAACGCTTCAGGCCCATTTGTCGAACTTTCCTTTGATCCCTATGTATCTGGAAACTATTTAAAAACAAATTGGATAGGAACCACACTAATCTGGATTCCATTAAAAAAGTTACTATAAAATAAATAATCGGGAGCGAAGTTGTGAGGCTTTGATTACTCGTTCGTTAAATGATTTTGGCGAAACTTGTTTGGATGCGCCTAATTCTTTATTTATTTATAAACTTGCTATTGCGCGCGGCTTCGTTCGCAAAGATTACACTTTGCCACAGGACCGGTTCCAAAAAAATAAAATATCTAGTCCGGGTCATGGTAACGATATACATTGATAAGTATTTTTGGAGGTTATAGTTACTCGTGTCCGTAGGTTTACCCTTGAGCCCCTACACGAGACCCTGGGTGGTGCTAAATGAGTTACACCGTCTGAGTGGTAGAACCACGCTGCGTTGCAGCACGAAATGGGCTGACTTGCCAAGCGTAATACCACCCTCTCACAGAACATCGGCGTGAAACAATGGCACTCGTTGCTGTTGTGTTTCGACCGGTGAGTGAAAGTACCGGAGGCCCATCTCTCACCCCTCCCCGTTCCCAATTCCTACTCCCTCCTCAAGATCCAACTCCTTCCTCAATGCTGGCAACGCAACTGCGATTACTTTGGTTTTGCGGGTCCATGGGCGGCGGTGATTACTTTCCATCAGGTGACCCGTCTGCTCGTTTGCCTCCTTTTACTTAAAAAAAGTATGCCATTACGCCAGGATCAGTGCTTCTATCTCACCTGATGTTAACTGAAGATAAAGCCAATGGTGGAAGCGCAATTTACCCGAAATTCTCAACTACTAAAACACGGCTATCTTATCTCTAGCTGTCGGAACACAACAATGCTACAAACATTAATGTTATGGCAACATTTAGATAACATGGTGATAGCTAGCCAGGCGGACAATCAAGACCTACCACCAACCAAACCGAGTACACAAACATGTAGGTACCCTCCGCTAGTACCTTGGTTTTAACCACTTGACCACAGAGACTTCAGGCCACAGAGGATTCAGAATCAGAATCTTTATTGCATGTCACAAAAGTTACACAGTACAAGTACTTAGGTCTTAAAAAAAATGTTATGTCATATACTATGTGATGCCCTGTAAGGGCATAGTAAGTAATTTAGTAAATGAATTTTTGGTCCACAGCGCCCTAGATGTCAGTAGTCAACTAAGTAAGTATGTTAAACTTTGAACCTAATATCTTAATAATATTATGTAACCTTTGTGTGTAAGTATAAGCTAACATAACATTGTGAAGATAATACCGACGTATAATAGTCTAACAAGTCGTTTAAAGTAAGTAGTTAAATAACAAACAATGCAAATTTGCTTTTCAAGGATCAAAACGTGCTTACACTGCCTGCTGACGTAAATAACTCCTAGAACAAGCGTCTAAGCTTTCAGGAAGGTTAAAGGATTATGTTCTGCATATACAACGTGTAACAGAAAGGTGTGGTCAAAATGAAAAGATCCAAAGTGTATCCGATGTAGATCTTGCATGCAGAGTTACTAAGACATAGGGTAAGGTAACACTTAACTTTGAATTGACATAACAGCTTAAATATGATGATTAGAAGAAACGTGATTTAACATTTTTATGAGAATAACATACAAGAATTTACATGTATAGTTTCAGAATTTTTGACGTGACCGAAAAGAGAAAAAGTAGAAAAAAGTAGTTTTGCCATGGTTTCTTTCTTTGGACCACTGCTTCTTTGATTGAACCAGTGAGTCTGGTTGTCCTTTTTTATTTGCGGCACTTTCTTCTGCTGCAAAGAAGAGGCCGAACGCGAAAGGGACGGTATTGTGTCGGGTCTGGGTGGTTCTGGTACCGTCATTGATTCTGATTTCCATAAAACGAGTGCTTTAGCTACTTACCTTGGGATCAGAAAAATGTATGTGATGTTGTCTATAATGTTGACTGTTATAGAGCAAAAAGAGATTTAATAAAATGATACAATTTCCAATACCAGCCATAGCGAGTAAAGCTGCCAGCGATCGCTACACGACCGCCAAAGCTTTTCCAATTTCCTTTCACTAGATACCAACATTTGCATTTTATCAATATGCTTACAGTTATTTTTAGTATGGCAATTTGTAACAAAATGAATGCATGATCAAAAAATATTAAGTCTGTCTCTCAACACGCTGCCAACTCCTTTTAATATAATAATAACATAATAAAAAACAAATTAGTTTGTTACAAATTGGTTGCTGAGTCGAGCTTAACCATTTTAATATAAAAACATTTTTCCTATTAAAATAAGAATTAAATAAAACACTAGAAACTCCTTCGTTGAACAGTCAAAGGTAAAGAAATTGAAACGTGAATAAAGAGCAGCCTTTTTTAATGGACATAAACTCTACTTTTTAATTTCATTGGTTTCCACTGTTCAACGAAGGAATGAATGTAACTTGCTAATACTTTTTAAACAAGGTGTCACGGTATTTTGACAGGGAGCAGCTTTTAATCTTGTACAAAGCTCAATTACACCTTGCGTGGAAAACTTCACACTTGTGGTAAATCGCTGCCAAATGCCACCTGGGTGCCTGGTGTGAGTTTTGTTTAATTCATTCGATTACCTACGTTTACGAAAACTTAGTATGGCATTGAAGCAGCGCCTCCTGGCGACCTACGAGAAGAGTTAAAATGTTTGCCATACAAATTCTCATTTTAGTTAACGTGATCGAAGGGGAATGGAACTCGCACTTGGCACCTTGGACTCGCTGGATTCTATAGACAGACGTGCTCGGAGGATTGTAGGTGCTGAGGACCTAACAAGTAAAAAGCCGCATATCCTAAGCCATCGCCGCCAAATCTTTAACGTTTATTATATTACACGTTGTATAACCATACTGAAGTCATATAACAGTAACATACAGAACATGTATAAAGCATTAAGCTATAAACCGTACCGTAATATCTACATTAAGCAATGGGGTCTACTAAAGATGACGATCTCATTCCTCTAACAGAAATGTGCAGTAAAACTGGTGACGTCATCGTTGTGATATGAAAGTCATATTTGTGTAGCAAATGTAATGAGGGTTTCATGGGCGGCTTCTAATGGGGATAAGCGTCGTAGTTAGGGTCATAGCTTCCTGGTTAGTAAGGGTTGAACGAATTTAAGCAGTTTCGAATCGCCTGCACATCCGACTACCAAAAACTGTCAAATTTCCTCAATACACTTTGAACTTTATATATTATGCATAGGGATGATAATGTATTGAACAAATTTGACAGTTTTGGATAAGTTGATGTCTAAGGCGATTAACACACGGTACCGCGCACCGCCGCGGTAGGCGGTGAAGCGGATCTCAAGTTGCATTGGCCTCTATTAAATCCGTTGATACGAAACACACGTACACCGCCCGACCGCGCGGAGGAGCGGCGCCTCACACACGGGGCGCCGCATAACCGCGCGGGGGTCATTTCGCGAAACACGGAAAAAAATCATGGCTTGGATAGATATGATGGTCTCTAACCACCCTTTGGGGGATAATGGTTGAGGGTTTATGCATACATACACTATATACATATTTTAACTTTAAAAATACATCATACAATATAATATTTTATATCAGGTAGTCGCTGTTTTCAAAAATGAAACTTCAATATTACATAGTGCTACATATTGAAACTAATAGAAATGTGAAAAAAGACAGTGTTGAAAAAATTCTTGCTAGTGTCTGTGATCAAACTGGTCGAAATCGCGTTAAATCCATACGCTCGGACAGGCGCGTAAACCGCATTTCCGCGCGGAGCACCGCTACGAAATCCGCTTTACCGCCTCCGCCCGACGCGGCGGTGCGCGGTGCCGTGTGTGAATCACCTTAGAGCATTAAAGGTTGATGTGCAGTCTGTACTCTGACTAAACTGTGTAGTTATTTATTTATTTTTTAATTTACAGAGCAAAAGCAACTTGATGAATTTGTTTTCGAATGCAAGGTGAATTCTGCCGAATTGAATTTAGAATAAGTAGCTCTTTTCCTTTTTAATCGACCAAAGTTATGTTAGTTTTTAGTATGTATGCTAAACATAATATCTTTCTATAAAGTCAAAATGAAAAGATCGAAAGTGTATCCGATCCGATCAAAGAGTCGGTCACAATGTCGGTACTAAAACCTGCACGAAAAAATCGGTCCGATTATCGGTCCTACAAAATGGCGGTCGTGGGCGGGAGAGCAGTAAATGTCTGTTGAATTTCCATTCTTTATTCCAATCATACAGGTTCGTGAGATCGTGCGTCATGTTACTTTGTTAAATTTCGTTTGCTAAGTGGGCTCGAGTTGCTTTTTAATTTCGTATATTCGCAAAGAGGTATAATTTATTCCGAAGTGCTCTATAATATAGATAAAGGTTGTTGTTTTTAAAACATGTTTTTTATAAAGCTTAGCATGATTAATTTCAGACGACAATGTCTGAGAAGCAGTTACACGTGACATTTAACTTCTTATCCATAACAGAGTATTAAGGCGAAGGCACACTAACGCCACCAATTGATAATTTGACAATTGATAACGGACCGGATCTTTTTTTAAACATTGCGTACCGTCCGACAACAGGAAAGCATCCATAGTATTTATTTAATAATTGTGCACTACTTTTTGTTGCGTGGTTTATTCACAAAACGGGCTATCGCATTTATTCACAAACAATGGCCACTTTTGGTGTTAGCGAATGAATACAAAAACAAACCTAAAAGTAGTGCACAATTATTAAATAATAGATGTTTGCCTAGTGTCTGAAGGTCCGCAATGTTTGAAAAAAAACAATTTAGCAGTTATCAAATTAAATCCATTAGCGGCGCTAGTGTGCCTTACCCTTCGCCTTAAATAAAAATTACTTATAAATTATTGAAAAATTACAATCTTATAATTAAATTAATATTTGATTTTATATAAATATTCTGAAGGTATATTACCTTTGAATAACGAAATGTAAGAAGTATTTTCTTTAAATGGGTCATAATTTGGTTACACATCATCAGCCATTGTGAAAATTGTTTGCCGAAACGTATATTTCCCATTTTGGCATTTTATTTAGTAGTAGTTAATTAACTTTATTTAGTAACAACTAATTCCTACTTGAAAAAAGACAAAGCGTTGAAAAAGTTCAACGATCTGGATTCGAACCCGCACCCATGACATGCCGGGTCAGGGGCCCTACCAACTATGCTATCGTGGCTCAATCCAACTCGCCGAGATTAATCAACACTTTCTACTCTTACTCTGTAAGCCTATGTAGCAAATTCCGTTAAAAGAACATTTTCAACACTTATTCTTTTTTCATATTGCAATTTGTTCGCAACAAAATACTACTACTAATCATGACTATTCCTATAACATTGGCTAAAAAAGATCAATCTTATGCATCGAACGGCTATCTTACAAGTATATTTCCGATTTCTGAGTCAGAAAGGTATTTTAGGATTCAATATTCATTTATTGGTATCAATGTAAATAAAACAACAGCCCGTATGCACAAAATAAGGAAACAGCAGAAGGTAAGCTTCATACAAACGCGTTCGAGCAACGCACTCAAGACAACCACAAGGAATCTCGCAACTGCGTCAACTCAATAACTCTGGCGCAGCTCACTGCGCCGGCTCATTGAGTTAACTCATATTAGCAACAAAATGGAACGCGCCAAATGAGCTGCGCCGCCATTTGTACGCCGCGCTCTCTTTGATTTTCGAACGGAAACGTATTCTGATAAGATACATTTTTATTGCCATAAAATTGTGTAAAATACATAGCAGGTGTTAAGCATATAATAATGGGAACAAACAATTTACCCTAGTCGGGCATTAAATTTTTAGTAGGTAGGAAGGTATATGTTACATAGAAACAGCCACTATGCTGTTCTTGTACCGAAATATTCAGTCAAACTGTCCTGCCTTATCTATAAGCCATCTTTTAATTTAATTTTAAAACAGCTTAAATTTACTGAAGCTTTTTGATCTGTCATTATTTGTTTCAATAATATTAAAATCTAAAATATGTAGGTATTGTATTGTATTTTTTATAAAACCCAGCCCGGTTCTGCGCTGTGCGCCAACACATTTTGAAGAAGTGAGTCACAGACACATCTGGCGCAGTGAACTGAGTTGCCGCAATTGAACGGCGCAGCGTAGTGTTACACAATGTCTACTCGCAATAGCTGCGCTCGGACTGGTTGGAGCTTTTCCAGAAGTTAAGCTTACTTTCTGGGATCTCTTTATTTTGTGTCATATGTCTGTATTTTCGAAGACTGGGGGAAGTACGTCACGTAATTCCAAAGACTTGTGTAATAGGTATTTGAATTTACAAAATGGCGTTAGAAACGTGGTGCGTGTCTGTTACTTGTTTCGCTGGATATATCAAAAGTGAAGTCTTAACTTTGTAGCTAAATCGTATATAAATATAATATTTCCATGACTCGAAGAAGAGCTCGATAGCGTAGTTAACGCGCCCGGTCTGCGATTGCTGAGGTTAAGCAACTTTCTCAAAGGTCGGTCATCGGATGGGTGACCAAAAATTTATCATCTCAAGTTCCTTCGTGCTTCAGGAGGCACGTAAAGCCGTTGGTCCCTGCTGCATTAGCAGTCGTCAACAACTACTAATTCGCACTGGGCCCGCGTGGTTGCTTATGACCCGTTCTCTTTATCCATCCATAGGGAAGGCTTGTGCCCAGCAGTGGGGACATAAAATGAGCTAGTGATGTGATTTAATATGCTGTTAGTAGCGTCTTAGCTATGTAGCTAAATAGAGAGTCCATCAATGGTTAGTTGCGGCCAAGGCATGTATAATTTGCGGAAATTTAAACTAAATAATAGACACCTTATAATTAATTATTATTATTTTTATTATTTTATCGTACCTTTCTATGTAAGAGAAAAACACCTATCTAGTTGATAGGTGTCACCAGTCGATGGAGTAGAAGAACATTTTGCACGCACCCAACATTCATTTCATTCATTTGTTTCATTTTGTTACTAAGAAAGAACAGCTCTGCTTTCGATATGCAGCCAATTCGAAATTTAAATTAAAAAAATGACCTTCTTGTTTGCCGTGTTTTGGAGTAAAAAGTTCGACAAATAAGACTAGACAAATAAGTTTGCGATAAGTTTAAGGAATTTCGAATTTACCGTATTTGTGCAGCCGCCCTTACCCCGTCCGATCCTCTAAATGACACTGCACATTTACAGAATACACTAAACATGCACACTAGTTTATGTCCAAGACACCGTACTCGTAGAACAAGGGTACGAAGAACCGGTTCACACGCGCTCTATACCAGGTACAGACATGTACCTGGGCGCTTCTCTCCTCCTCCACGGCCCGGTTTACCCGAGCCGAGGTCCGAGCCTTTAGAGGCGCTCTCGGGTGGTTCCGCTCCCCGATCCGATCCAAACCCTTCGGAGAATCTAGTAGGGCACGGGGACGCGCACTAGTGCGCGATGTCGTTCCCTCTAGAAAACCTCCGAAGGTGATTCGTTTCACACGGCTTTACGTTCCTCGCCGCCCCCAAAAAAGCCCGGTGAAGCTGAATATGCCGTCTAAAACGCTCTATACCAGGTACAGATAGGCGCTCCTCTTTTCCTCCACGGCCCGGTCTACCCGGGCCGTTTTATTTTTTACAACATCACATACATATACATTGTTCTGATCCCAAGGTAAGCAGATAAAGCACTCGTTTCATAGAAACCAGAAACAACGACGGTACCTCAACCACCCAGACTCGACACAATATCGAAAAGTTCGTTTTCGACATTGACCCGACCGGGAATCGAACCCTGGACCTCAGAGGCAGCGCCGCCCAAAGTCCGACATGCAAGCCACTCGGCTACTAGGTCCGAGCCTTTAGAGGCGCCCTCGGGTGGTTCCGCTCCCCGATCCGATCCGAACCCTTCGGAGAATCTAGTAGGGCACAGGGACGCGCACTAGTGCGCGATGCCGTTCCCTCTAGAAAACCTCCGAAGGTGATTCGTTTCTCACGGCTTGAGGAACCCTCTAAGTTTCTCGCCGCCTCCAAGCAAGCCCGGTGAAGCTGAAAATGCCGTCTGAGGCAATCAGCAATCTCTCTCCAAAAAAAAAGCCGCCCTTATTTCACTGCTTTAGGTAAATAACTAGGTATACTTCAGATGTCTGTCTGTCTGTCACCGTAGATAAAGAATGACTCCATTGGAATATGATTGTGATGACAATTGGTAGAGACAATTATGGGATAAGGCAAAGCTAGAAGTTCAACGCGACAGCTTCGTGGCTTTTAAATATATAAAATAAGAGGTTTTGTATTACTCTAATGCCTTCTCGAAATATATAAACAGATATATTATTTAATGTCTGTGTTTGTATATCCGAAGCTCTTTTCCTTTTTGGCTGTTATAAGTTAATGAGCTCCGATTTTAAAGGTAAAATGAGACGTAGGTATAACATAATAATTTCGGTATGTACACGAATAAAGGAGTGAAAAAAATTTAACCATTAGCTGGATTGTAGAAAAAGCCAGGTTTTTTTCGTATTACTACCTACACTTTTTCAGTATTTTATTGTGTTTTTAGTTTTTATTATATTTCAATTATTTGTAGATAAAATGCCGTGTTTATAATAATTATTCACGAGAAACTAAACAAGTTTAACGAATTTACACGCGTTGATATTGATTTTTTGCGTAAAACGGAACGCACCCGTTCAAAAATAGAAGATGGTAAGGTAAGTATGCAAAAAAAAATTAATGAGTCCTTTTTTAAAAGTGGTTTATATCAATATATGTAGATTATGATCGTAATCATTTATAAAATGTTTTTGTTTTGTTTATAAATATAATTTTTAACGCAAATTTTGATGCGACGACGGTAGTTGTTGACATTGAATGGGCGCCTTTGGCTTTCAAAGTAAAAATAAGTAAATAGTGTTGAATAATTTTGGCGGACTGGTTAGAACTACGATAGCTCAATTGAGAGAGCACCTGACCCGGTATGTCAGAAGGTTCAAATCCTGCTCGTGGAAATTTTTTCATAATAATTTTGTTAAAATTTTTTCATAGTGTTTTCGTAATAATTTAATTAATTTTAATCTACCAACATTTATTAGTTTTTTCAAAGTGAAGGAGCAAATCTAATAAAACTTTTATAATATAGGACTTTTTCGAGTTTTACCATCAGTTGAAAAAAACATTCGAAATATCTCCATTCGTGTTCCATTCCACGCAGTACATCTTCATTACATCTCACTTTATCCATAAAGCGATTTCATACAAAATATTATGGTTAAAAAGAGTGAAATTTAATTTTCCACAATAAAAGCTTGCCATTAACGCTCGTTCTACTGACATTATACTTGAGGAAGTAGGTCGATCGCCACTTCAGTACAAGTGGGGATCAGTGGAGGGCCGGTCACCGGATCCGAACAGCTAAGAGAAAATCCATCGAAATATCATTGTAACACAATGTCAACATCTGGTGCGAGCGATAGTTTATTGTTTTTATGGATTCAAGTATGGAATTTTCGGGTACTTCATCGATTCACACCACGACTGGTTCGCAACACGGTGTGAATCGCAGAAGGACGCTTTTTGAATTGGCTGTTTCGAACCATGGTATAAATCGGCTAATGCCTTTTTCGTACTTCAGCGATTCGCACCGCACCACGGTGCAAACCACCCTAGTATATTTTTGACTTCGCGGATTCGAACCAACGAAATTTTATTATTATTTAACAGTCATGCACAAAGGTGTCAATACGAATTTATTTATTTGTTCAGTGTAGGACAGAACAGGTTTAAAAGAAATGAACCAATCATCTCAGCGGAGGCAGTAAAATCTCTGTGGGTTAAATCGTACCCAACCCTTCAGCAGGAAGAACTTTTTGTTTTTTTTCCTTTAGTTGATGGCTTTGTGCGATTAGTACATTTAGCCAGTGTCCAAGTAAGTATAATACATAACTAAACAATATTTCCTTTCTGTCTGATGATGATGAATGATAATAGAAATGAGAAGTGAGACATGATAAACCCCCAAACCTTTTGATTATCTCAGTAAAGATGTGGGGCTTTACTAGTCCTCACCTGGGAATACTTGAGAGAATTTGAAAAGTGACGTTTTATTTCATTTGCCAACACTCATGCACACTCACGAACACTTAACGGTTATTAATCCACCATTATTTCACATTAATATTCGACACAACACAATTTTTGGAAAATAAAACAAAACCGCAGACATGTCTCTTCACTTTCCCGCGAAGAAGTCCGACCTTTTTATTGTTTGACTAAAGTATTTCATGCTGCTACAAAGAACAACTTAAACACTGGTCTAACATGTGTTTCGCTAAGCACTGACAAAACATCATGTGTCGTATTGAACGACAAATTTGTCTTGACGCAAAAATTTACCTCGCAAGATGTCAGCAAAAAATTTTTAAGTAAAGCACTATGCTTACCCATAAAATATAAAAAACATAGTTGTCAAGTAATCATAAATATTAATAAACGTCTCTAAATGCCTAAATAAGACAAAATAAGCAATTAATATACTTTAAGTTTTAACACGTGACGTCTTCAAGCGATATGGTTTGAATATAAAGCAGACACTAAGCTTAAGATTTAATTCCCGAAAGGGGTCATCTTTGAATTCCAACCTTACAAAAACAACTCGGGAATCATATCTAATAATTATATCTTTAATCCAGATTAGCATACTTAGGTACCAAGGGCTAAAAAAGAACTCAATACGGCTTTCAGAAGTTAAAGGTCCCAATTGGGACTAAAATTTTCCATAATTCAGTAGCCGATCGGCACTTACAAATTAAATCCCTAGAGCACGGATTAAAAGATCTTCAGGAGATAATGTTCGTCAAGAATATCTTTGTTAACGACGAAATCCCTTGAAATTATTGAGCAGACCCCTTAAGTGCTTTAATTTACGATCGTAACCAATTGAAATCGCTTTTTGCTAATTGCGTAGTCTTAGGAACTGCCAAAAGTGATGTGCTCTGATTTGAAGGGTTGAAACTTCGTTCGAACGACTTTAAAATCGGATGTGAATATAAAAAGGTTTCAACGACAATCGTTAAGATATCGTTACAGTTTTTGTTATGGGAATCGGGCTGCTGGACTAGTGAAATGCAAGGACTTATAGATATAATAATTAAGAACTAAAACTAGGGTTTTAAGCGTCTATATTTTTTTCTTGTTTACGGTAATACAAATTTTGTCATTGCTTTTTTTTTATTTTTGAAATGCACATTAGAGCCAGCGCTTCAAATTCAGCGCTTACGTCAGCCTTCCCGGTAGCATAACGGTCAGAGCAGCCGCCCGGAAGTTGCGGAAGACTTAGGTTCGATTCCTGGCTGGGTCAGGTGGGCGTTTAATTTTTTCACTGTATTTTATATAAATATTTAATTCAGCTTAAGTGTAGCAATTAACACTTAAAAATAAAAGTAAAAAACAATGAATTTGCTTAAAACACACTTAGTGCGCTGGCAGTCAGATGACGTGAAGTGACGTGCCGTGCCGCATAGTGATCTTTACGAAAAAACAAAAGCACGTGGTGATTTTTATAATTTTTAAAAAAATATTTTGAAGTAATAAGCAGTACTACAGAAAAAAAATTAATGTCATATTTTAAGTTGAAACTAATAATAAGAAAAAAAAAAATCCGTTCCCACCCTCATTGTATACCTAATGACTTGATTTCAATGTTGGAGGCAGTGCGACAGTATAGGCTATTATTTGCTTTTGCTAGCTAGAACTAAAGTAGACTTGCTGCCAAGACAAACTGTCAATATGGACTTCATAATATCATCCTTAACAATGTGGCATATCAGGTTATGTAAGTATTTTTTTTTTTATTTATTTAAGAACAACCAACAAAACAAACACCATGTACATTTATAAAACAGCAGATATTGGGTTACATTCTTAGGCGCTGTCTTAATTAGAGGTTGCCACGACATGCATAAACTTAAACAGACTTATTAGGAAGCGAACTATGCACACACTATTACAAACAAACTACTTAAGAACTAAAAGATTTATTAAGGAAACCACAAGCCGATTTTGTATCAATCACCTTGTGGTTGTCACAGGCAATTGATCTCCTAAAATTCAAAAGTTCAGTTTAGGCTACAAATAGCTCTTATGAACGTCATTATGCCATCGGTTCGTAAGTCTACTCTGGGCGGGAGATCTTGTACTGAGAAGAACCGGCAAGAAACTCAGCAAGTGTCCAGCTCTTTCTCCCTTACAGCGTCAAAAATATAAGAAAATGCCCTATCATAAAACGATACTTTCCATCACAAACAAACACACAAAAAAAGGACAATCACAACACCCAAAAATACAACAAAATAAAAAATAAACAATTTAGGTTTGCAAAAATTACACTTACCAATTTCAATTTTCACAATGTCATACAGTACTAATAGAAGTCAAAAATTATCCTAATTCGGTTATCAATACGAATCTAGACTTACGAAGACATGTCAATGTAAACTGCAGACGAGCGTATTCAGTCTTATTATCTATTCATGCGCCAATTTCGATCCATGACTGCAAGCCTGTCATTGTACCCAGCGAGACATCTGTCTGTAATATAATCCAGCACCATTTAAATTAATTTCTAACTTAATTTTGTTCAGGCCATCTGCTTACTATATGCCTGATGATTTGTTAAACAGTCGGCTTATCCCGATATCAAAAATTGCTCTTTATTCACCACCACAATTAATCAACGTTCAAATGCTGATATTAATACATTGACGTGATACAAACATATTGTCTGGTGTCTGTATTGTGTCGAAACGAATGGTGCAAAAAGGTTAGCGTTGCCAAGTATTGTACGCTTTTGTAGAAAGGTCAGTTTGAGCAAAGTATATCTCATTTTTTTTTATAATTCATTTATTGAGGAGCTCGATGGTGCTGTGGTAAACGCGCCCGGTCTGCGAGTGCTGAGGTTAAACAACTTTCTCAAAGGCCGGTCATCGGATGGGTGACCAAAATTTATCATCTCGAGCTTCCGTGCTTCGGAAGGCACGAAAAACTGTTTACCCGGCTACTTTAGCAATCGTTAACAACTATGAATCTGGACTGGGCACATTTGGTAGTTTATGACCTGTTCTCCCTATCCATCCATAGGAAAGGCTCGTGCCCCAGCAATGAGCTGATAATGATTACTTTTTACACTTTTACGTAATCTAAATCTAGAATAATCATCATCATCTCAGCCAAAATAAGTCAGCTGGACAAAGGCCTCCATCCAAGATATTTTTTTTAAATATATTTCACGTGTTAGCACAGTGCCTTCATCTCGTTAAGTGATGATAAGGCGAGAAGGTCTCTATCTGCCGGAACACTACAATGCTACAAACGTTGATGTTATGGTGAATTTAGATAAGATGGTGGTAGCTAGTCAGACGGACACCACCCAAACCGAGAACACAAACATGTACGGGAATCGAACCCGTGAGCTCTGGGTCTAAAACCGTTGGTCTTAACGACTAGACCATAGAGGCGTTTAAAAGCGGGATCTCCATTACAACTGATTTTGTGCTGCTTACATCCAGCGGCTACCTGCGACCTTCAACAGATCGCCGCCGCTCCACCAAATTATTTTACACTACACCAACATTATAATATAATATCATCATCATCGTCAGCTCATTTAATGTCCCCACTGATGGGGCATGAGCCTTCCCTATGGATGGGTAGGGAAAACGGGCCATAAACCACCACGCGGGCCCAGTGCGGATTGGTGATTGTTAACGACTGCTAATGCAGCCGGGACCAACGGCTTTACGTGCCTTCCGAAGCACGGAGGAGCTCGAGATGATAAATTTTTGGTCACCCATCCGATGACCGGTCTTTGCGAAAGTTGCTTAACCTCAGCACTCGCAGACCGGGCACGTTAACCACTGCGCTATCGAGCTCCTCTACATAATATCATGTAATTTAATATAATGATGGTGTAGTATAAAATAATGCATGGGGTGCGGGTTCAAATCTCGCATGTGGATATTGTTTGAATACTTTTTTCAAATTGTAATATATCGCAACAAAATTTGCGAAAAATTACACGCTTGCTATGCTTTAATATTTCTGTGATCACAAACTCAGGCTATAGGTACATCGAAAATATCAGAAACACAGTTTACCCAACCTGGGATTTGAACTAAGGAGCTACGTGTATCTGACAGCGAGCTTTTTGTCGCTCGATCACCGAGTCATACATTAAGTACCACAAATATATATGAAAAGCTTTCCGTAACAATTATTTTAATGGCGTAACTTGCTCTAGTTAAGTGTATCCAATTTAATTATGAAAACCATCGGTATAGTTTTGTATAAAACGTATGTGTCTGACGAGGTTTTGTAGCGTTTTGAATAGAAAGGGGAATACGAGGAGGTTTCAATGTAAAGTTTTAATAAAATTCTATCTCCACGTTTTCCTTACTGTTCGTGTGGAAAGCCTTTATTTCTCCGACAGTGGGTGTTGATTGTATAGTTCAAGCTTTCACCAAGAGATGGCGCTGTGTGGTTACTGTTGTGAATCGCGCTATTAAAGTGTTTTCTGACTGAATAATATAAAGGTGGATTTATATTTGTCTGACGTGTCGTGTCGTAATGCATCAGCAGAACGGAATCGGTTCAATACATTTAGTATGGAAACGTTTATACTAGTGTTGTGGCGTGTCTTGATGGCTTAGTATTAAATGTATGTATGAATCCGAATCTATTCTGATGCATCACGACACGACACGTCAGACAAATATAAATCCACCTTATAAGGGTATTGTCAGTTGTCAATTAAGTTTATCGTTCTGAGTGTGGGTTTTTTTTATTAGTTCCCCTCATTGTTTTTGGGTTATTGTACAGTAGGACCGGGACAAATGAATCGGCAATTATTTTTAGTTCTGTGTGTGAAAAAAACACAAATGTTGAGAAAATATTCACGAGCAAGATTTGAACCTGCACCCTTCTGACATACCGGGTCAGGTGCTCTTCCAATTGAGCTATCGTGGTTCTAACCAGCCCGCTAACTAACTAGTAACTAGTGACGGTAGTTGTTGACATTTAATGGGCGCCTTTGGCTTTCAAGGTAAAAAGTGTTGAATAATTTCGGCGGGCTAGTTAGAACCACGATAGCTCAATTGGAAGAGCACCTGACCCGGTATGTCAGAAGGGTGCAGGTTCAAATCCTGCTCATGGAAATTTTTTCAACATTTGTGTTTTTTGTAATTTGTTCGCAACTAAATTTGCGTTAAAAAATATTTGAACATTCTGTGTGTGAGTTTATTTACCATTTAACCACGTTGGCAAACAGAATTTGTGTGGCAAAATTGCAACTCGCCTAGTTTGATCCGATCCAATCCGAACCCCTCGGAGAATCTAGTAGGGCACGGGGACACGCACTAGTGCGTGATGCCGTTCCCTCTAGAAAACCTCCGAAGGTGATTTGTTTCACACGGCTTGAGGTTCACCCTTTAAGTATCACGCCGCTCCCAAAAAGTCCGGTGGCGTGAAAATGTCGCCTGAGCACGGTAATATTATTTATGCATGAGCCAACAATAAGCGCTGCTTCAACACCATACAAGGTTCTGGGTTTAATTCACAGGTCAGGCAATGTGTGTCTCGGATTTTTCGATTCATAGCCAGGGTTCGTGATCCTACCTGCATTTGACAAGCGTGGTGATTAAGCCATTACCCATCAACTGTAGATGACTTGATTTCAATGATGGAGGCCTTTGCCCAGCAGTGGGACAGTTATAGGCTATTTACTTTACCTTACTCTTGTTTGACGACCAATAAAAATCTCACTCAACGCCCTATCAAGCCATTTTTTAAAAGTAAATTTAAACAAACTCCTCAGAAGTGGATCCCAAATGCGAGAACAGCTAAAATAAATATTTTTAATAAAAATAATAGTGTTTATCGTAAAACGGTGACGTCTAAATTTCGATATAACTTGAATCCCACTTTGTCATCACCATCTTCATCATCGTCTTAGCTTATAGACGTCCACTGCAGCACAAAAGCCTCTTCCAAGGATCTTAACAACGACCGATGTCATCTATCAAACTTTATAATCTGGGTCAAACATTTGGCTACATTTCGGTCGGAACTCGCTGCATAAAAGCACTTGTGGCACTTGGCAAACAACGGCTGTGGCACGTTCGGAGTACAAGTGCTGTAGCGGCCTAATAAGTTCATTAAAGTTCAAAGTTGCAACTTTAGTGACTGCACTTGAGCTGCAAAATGCGAAGGATTCGCTTTAAAACTTTATTATATTCAACTTAATTGAAATAAATCTAAAACTTATAAAATACTATAATATTAATATTATACTAATAATAATAATTAAAACATTTATTAACCGTTCGTTGACTGGATCAGCAAACACATACGGGACTTTTTTTTTATATCACAGATTATTTGTTTGCATTCTTGCATTTTCATCATAGTTTAGGTACATTTGATTGTAAACAGCATACTCGAATATTTAAAAATTATATAATCACCGAGGGTATTTAGTAACTGTTTAATTATATATTTTTTGGCGTCTGTGCTGTTATTGTGTTGTCTTGTTTTTATTGAGTTTGTGTGCTATACTTGTAATGCACCTATATATTTGTTTGCATTCTTGCATTTTCATCATAGTTTAGGTACATTTGATTGTAAACAGCATACTCGAATATTTAAAAATTATATAATCACCGAGGGTATTTAGTAACTGTTTAATTATATATTTTTTGGCGTCTGTGCTGTTATTGCGTTGTCTTGTTTTTATTGAGTTTGTGTGATACGCTTGTAATGCACCTATATATAACCCTACTTTAATTTTTTGCTACATGTGAGGACCTGTTATTGGCTTTTTGTCGCTATTTTTAAGTTTCTGCTTTGCTTATTAGCTGTTGGTTTTCCAATTTTCTCGAACGTCGCAACGAGGACCCTATCGCAATATTTAAGAATCTTTGCGAGAAAATCGGTCTAGCCATCCCTAGCTGTGAAATAAAATCATGCTGCAGAGTGGCGAAACTTAATCCGGAATCTGACCGACCCCGAAACATTTTGATAACGCTTCCATCTGAGCGGCACCGAGATCTCATTTATTAATTTATTTATTTATCTTTGGCACAGTTACAAGACACAAATCATACAATACAAAAAATACAACAATACAATTAATAACACGTATAAATTTGTACCTCAATAACAACTGCGCACAACATCTAAATAAAATATTACATATAAAAACGGCTAAATAAAAAATACTAAAAAATAAACGTATACTTAATTATAAAAAATATGTATATAGGTATTAAATCTAATGTCCTCTTCACTTTATACTTTTAATCGTCTTAACAAACATATTTAGGCTCTGGTGGAAAATATCTAGCTCTTTGCTTACTTTATTATATTGCCTGCAAAAGCGCGTGAGAGGGCTGTGATGTGATACATTATTTTTAGAAGAAGGTACAAGAAAAAGATGTTGCCTACGGTCAGATCTATTATTAACTTTCAGTGAAACATGGCTTAAGATATCAGTGTCCAGTTTTGAATTGACGATTTTGTACAACATCAGAAGGTCACTGATATGATATCATTATATCGGGAGTCAGGAGATACAACAAAGCCAATTCTAAGGATCCGCTTCACTCAGCGCTTCTTGGTGTTCCCGGTGAAAAGCGTCAGATATTCGTGGGAGTACATCTCTCTAAAGAATGTACAGATCTGCACGCGGCTGCCCGTAAAGTTTCAAAGGCTTTAAGTATACGTGGGTGAAGTTTAGCAGCGTATACATTAGAAAAGACGATAGCTCGCCGGCTATGTTTGTTAAAAATAAGGCATGGTTAGATAAATTATTATCTTTAGATCACACTTTTAATTAAATTGTTTATTTTTATTTAAATCAATGCATTACATGTTATTTAGTTTGATATTATTTTTTAATTATGCGTAATTTTATCAAAATGTTAAACGTATAAAATCAAAATTAAACCAATTATATCTCAATATCCTAAACGAAAATTACGACATCATTTGTTTTATGTGAAACTAATTCAGATATTTCTTTTTCCAGTAGCGAATGTGTAGATGGAAGGTAGTTCTACGTAGAGACCGCGAAACGTCTGACTCGTTTAAACGTTTGGGTGGTGGTATATTGTTGGCAGTTATGAGGGTTTTGCTGACTGTTAGACATCATGAGTTTATTTATTTATTTATTTATTTATTTATTGAAATGATCACCAACATATAAAACATCATTGATTTCTTAAATAATACATTGTTAAAATAGATTTTTGCTAGATGTCAATACAATTATAGGTGAAGACTACATGCAATTACATTAATAAAATTACAGAAATTTATATTTAATGAAGTGAGAAATGAGAATGAGAATTAAAATTGAGATTAAGTAATTATAAAAATAAAAAAAAAATTAAATTTAAATAAAAAATTTCGAGAGTGGTGCCGAAGACCTGTATGTAACTGTGAAAGATACGAAATGTCATGAATCAATCAGCATTCGTTTAGCCTATTTACCACCAGATATTAGTGTGTGTGTGTACGAGGGTTCTTACGAAAACTGTCTCAGATTTCTTCTTGATCATGACAACGGCAACTCTAAAGCTGTGGTTTTGGGAGACTTTAATTTGCTGCATTTGGAATGGTCAAACGATGCTGAGTATCCGTCATCATTGACTCAATTTGTCTTCCTTACGATGCAAAGTCATCTTTACTGATTCAGCTGCTGGAATTGGGAGGCCTCTGCCAGTACAACTTCGCACGTAATCTCAATAATCAGATTCTGGATCTCTTCATGACGGACGCTTGTAGCATTAAATTAGTAAAATGCTCCCCTTTATCTACCCCCTGGATCGCCATCATCCTGCTATAGAAGCTGAAATTAGTGCGCTGGTTTCTACTCTATTACTCTATTCACTGTAAAGTGTGAGTTTCTTTCTATTTTAATAGTATTATCTTAATGTGTCTCATATTTAAATTAAATTAATTTTAATTTGGTATAGAAATGTATTTGTATTGTATTCGAATATCGATTATTTAAAATTTTTCAATATTTTTTACATTATAATAACGATTTGGGTTTAAATGAAAATAGCAATGTTACAAACGAGAATAAACAAACTGTGATGGATAGACCAGTTCTTATCAGTGATTGGTACGAAGGGGGTTAATTTACCTAAAGTTGTCGACAATATATTTTTTTTGGACAGAGATTGCTGATTGCTTCAAACGACATTTTCAGCTTCACCGGACTTTTTTGGGGGCGGCGAGAAACTTAAAGGGTTCCTCAAGCCGTATGAAACGAATCACCTTCAGAGGTTTTCTAGAGGGAACGGGGTATCACAAGACAAAGAGATGTTAAAACCATCAAAATTTTTTCGTCAAACTCCGAAAATAGTTTTACTTCTTCGAACAACTGTCGTAAAAGCCATATTAGCTAAAATTGGTTGATTATTATCTCGTTCCGTGGGCTCTATCAACCTGCATAATTTATTAAAAGGTCTCTGCGTCTATAACATCATGGCATGGTAGGTACGTTTTCGATGGCTAAATACTTTCGATGTAACACACACTGCTACATATTGACAAGATAAATATTGCAGTATTTATATTGTCCTAGAACACATAATTTTTCTCTAAAGGCTAATACCACATATCCCTATATAATAGAAACAAATATGTAAAGATAATAATTTAATATTTTTTGCTTGTCCTCAAGAATTGTGTTTTGGCATTTACGACATTTTTTTCTTCAAGGGTCGTTATGCAGGAAACGTGCGATTCATGAGAACGTAATATTATTTAAGGTATAAATCGTCCGGTTTTATGGTGAAGGCGACTTTACTTTATAGCCCGAAATCATGCTACATTCCGCAGGTAAGCACGAAACTGAACGGCTGTTTTGTATTAAATCCATGATTTTATTTACTTTTTACAGTGAAACTTTTATTAAAAACTTTTTGCTAAATTCTCTTTTTTTATTATCTGAAGAGATTCTGTTTTTCTAATCTGTTTATCCGTTTGGCCTTACAATAATTAAAGATAATTCTTTTTGGGTTTTCACTCAGAAAGAGAAATACAACCTTCACCCAACCATACCAACGGCTGTGTCGCTTTTTGCTCCACTTGGCGGGGGCACTGCCGTGCCCCCAGATAGGTAGTAAAACGTTCGCAGAGTTAAAATACACCCTTTTCAATGTCAGCCTTTCACTGTTTTATTGATAACAATCAATTTAACCTTTTATTGTATATGTGTAAGGTTCAGTTTGCGATAAGTTACCCCAAGTCTTTCTACAAAGGAAAATTTATTTGATCCTTTCGTATTTGAATGATCGTTACCTACTTTCTGTGTTGAACCCTTTTTGTCGTAAAAATGATTTAACAAGTAATAGCCCAGTCTGTCTGCTGGGCATAGGGCTTCATCATTGAAAACAAGTTATAGCTACAATTTGAAAAAAAAAATTGTTGAAAAAATTCCACGAGCGGGATTCAAACCCGGACCTCATGACAGATAGTGATTTCCTTGCTAGATCAGGTGCACTACCAACTATGTTATCGTGGCTCAATCCAACACTATCTAAGCCAAAGGAGCCCTATTCAATATCGACAACTACGTCGTCAACATCCGATCTTAATATTTTTACTGGACACAACGACCGGTTTTGTGCTACTCGCATCCAGCAGCTTCCCGCGACCTTCATCAGATCGTCGGTACACCTTGTTGGAGGCCTGCCCACTATGCGCTTTCCGGTACGCGGTCGCCACTTAAGGAGTATTCCGCCCCAGCGGCCATCAGTCCTGCGAGCATTGTGCCCTGCCCACTGCCACTTGAGCTTAGCAACTCTTCGGGCTATGTCGGTTACCTTTGTTCTTCTGCGGAACTCCTCATTTCTGATTCGATCACGCAGATAAACCCGAGCATAGCCCTCACCATTGCTCTTTGAGTGACCTTGAGCCTTCTAATAAGGCCCATAGTGAGCGACTACGTCTCAGTCCCGTATGTCAACACTGGCTACACACCTGGTCACTTTTTTAAGCGACGAAAACTGTCGAAATCTGGGCTTAAAGTGTCGAACACTGGTTCCAATATCTTACTGGCTTAATTTTAGACATACAAGAGAAAATAATAAGCTTCACGAGGCGGATATTAAATTGTGTAATTTAATAACAGCATTGTTACCAAAGGATCGGAATTCAAACCCAATCTTGTCATTAGCCTATTAATACTCGATGGCTGGGCAAAGATCTTCCAATCCATTCTATACAAAACGGGAAGCCTTCATCAAAATATTAATTAAGTCGCCGCGTATTCATTTTTGCGATCTTTCTGGAGAACACTGCGTAATAATTAAACATGTTTTATAAATAAATTATCCGATATTACAAAATGCCTCTAAATTAATACATTAATATCACGTGTATACAATAACAAGTAGTTCTTAATTAAGAAATGTAATTATGGTATCAATGAATACACTTTCCTCTCACTTTTCTATTAAATTGCGTGCCTTTCGTTCTTAATTAGTTCTTCATGTTTTGTATACCGGCATAATGGTGTTTTATGAAATATATTTTATAAGATTTTGCCATCTTTATTTATTTATTAATTATTTACTAGCGTTTTGCCCGCAACTTCGTCAGCAAATCTTGCTTATTTAAAGGCACACAAAACAAGTTACAATCATGTTATAGTATAAATAATATTTTGGTACCACTCAAATCACGAACAAAACAAATGCCAGCACTTGCGCCGATGACGTAATTCGCAAAATGGCAAAAAAAAAATTGAAATTAAAAAAAAAAATTAAAACGCGTAGAGAATAAAGTTGTTGGGAGTTGAGAGTGTAGCAAATTTATTCTTGTTTGTCTATAGTTAAACTTCTTCATACAAAAGTAGACTCTAAATAGACGATTTTTGAGTTTTAAGTCGCGTGGTCGCTCCAGGCGTTAACGCCCGGTTGGGGTTTGACGGACTTTCCGCTGTTAGGATCTGGGGATTATAACTCTTAGGATGCGTGCACAAAACGATCCAAATTATCAGCCATGTTTAAAATAACAAAAATAAATAATTATTTACATATAATTTTACGCAAATTTTGTTGCGAACTAATTACCATTCAGAACGGTATCAACTCAGTTGCTACCAATACCTATAATAATTGCATATTCTATGTTTATTTGTAAAGCCCATAGAGTCTATAGTCAACCTGGTTATGTTGGGCGGTGTAAATGCGCCCCGCAGCGTGTGACAGGTGCACCGACTTAATGCGGCTCTGTGTCAGGTCGTATCTGATGATGTGTTCAGGCTGGCCCGACTCATTGGCTTGGTAGAAAAAGGAGCCGCTGTATACTATGTGCCCATTGCCATTATGTTAAAACTCTCATTCACAATAAGTCTTAAGTGCTAAATATTTATAAGATAAAACACTGTCGAGCCATATCTCGACACTACACCGCATTTTATCTCTGATCGACAAGTTCGTGTCGAGTGTGTGTATATAAATTCATCATACATAAATTCCTTTCAATTGAGTAAATCTGATGATTTTATTATTATGTTCCCCCCTGTGTGGTGCCGGGGATATGGAATTGCACCACCCCATATCTTCCCGAGGGTGTCGTAAAAGCCGACTAAGGGACCGTTCCAGAGGATGGGCAGCAGCATCTCTCTGAGGTTACTCTTAACCAACTGCGATCGCCAACCCGCCTGCCAAGCGTGGCGATTACGGCAAATACCCCTCATGGAGATCCGTGGGGGAGGTCTTTGTCCAGCAGTGGACGTCTTTTGGCTGAGATGATGATGATGATGATGATGATTATTATGTTCTACAAATCTTATCACAATACTTATTAATGATACGTTTTAACCTCAGGTTTTAACTAATTCTCTTTGATTTCTACTTTGAATCAAGTGTAACACACCATACTCTAAAGTAGTCTTTCATGTAGTTATACGGTATGATTCTGGGCCATGTACTAAAGACGACAGGTGACAGGTGACAATATAGTATTTTACAATTTCCTGTCCTATAAAAATTGCGGGAGACAAAATTGTAATGGTGGAAAACTGACATAATTGTCAAAATATCATGACAACTTGTTCTGTTCTAAGTATAAACATTTTCACTATACAGGTGCCAATTTGTCACGAAAAACTTGTAAATTAGACTTTATAGGACAAGCCATTATTGTACTGACAAGTTGACAAATTTGTAGATATGTCGCGACAATTTGACATGGGGTATAGCATACGTGAAATGCGTCGAAACGTGAACACTTCCAAAGGCTAAAATTGCGTCGAAACGTGACCATTCGCCAAGGGTGATATCGAGAATCGAAACACAAATCATAACCGCGCTTTGAACGAGTTTGGTTTGATTGAGTGATCGCGAATTTAAAATAAATTATGCTAACATCTATCTCATAGAGAAGCAGTGATGATAAATTCGTGCAACCTAATTCACGGAAGCGTTTTCATCGGGTATTTCATAAAAAAAAATACCTAAGGCCCTCAAAGACTCTGTTACTTCCTTCCACTTATTAATTTTATCATCGTGTGTCAGCTTGTCGCAAAAGCGTCCAAAAAACACATTTTATTCAGAAAAAGTTGTCAAATTATGGTTTAAAAAGTAAAATTACTACGGGTAGGTACCCGCATTAATTCTTGACTCTTTAATATAAATTAGAATATTATCAGTTACCATGACAATTGTAACATAGTAAATACTTATTTGTCAGCAAAATTCGACAGGCGTCCTTACATTTGTAAAGTTTTATAGAACGGAGTTGACAGGTGGACAAACCGACTGCCGTTTACCAGTCCAAAAACTTGACCCAAGAGTAAATTAATTAAAGAGTAAGTAAATTTTGATTTTGATTTGATTTGATGTATATCATCATTCTTTTTAAAACGTCTGGTAATTGGGTCTCTTCCTTTATTTATGGCATGTTTTGTGTCTATGCCAAAAACACAATTCTGTCAATATCACGTAGGTAGCTGGTAGCCAATAAAAGGAAGGATTCACACCACATAAATGCGGGTAATTGTGTCTCAGCGGCCAGATTCTGACATTTTCCTTATCGTTGGATGGGATCAAATGTCAAAATCAGACCGCCGACAATCTATTATGAACGTTTTTAATTAGCAGAATTGATGCCCTGGCCTTATGCATCTACAAATTATTATGATTGTCGAATGAAGTATCGTCAAAGAGTTACTGTAACGCGACCAGTAAAAGGTAGTATTTTTCTCAATATTACTTTTTTAATATAATCGCCATCTTCCCATTAAATAATATTGATCGTTTTTATAACTTCAACAATTTTACACAACTTTACATTTTTTTTTACATAAACTCACACTACTTCATCTATAAATACTACACAATTTCGTAAATTCGCAGTTTTAACCAATTTTTTGATAAACTCTAGCAAATCTTTTCTATATTTCTTACTTTTAATCAAAGCACTGACAGTATTTTCATTGACGAGACACTCTATTTATGCTCCAAGTCATATTTCAGTTGAGCATTAATGGGGCAAACGAACAACAAAATTTAGTATTTATTCTTATTCTTAACGCTGGTGTTGTCTTAATTATCTATATTAATAAAAATCAATTGCCACTTACATATCAGAGCATCACTTGAGAATGGTTCGAACGGTTTGGCTGATTTTTTATGTGTTCGTCAGGACAAGGATAGTTTAGAAAAGATTAGAGCTGGTAAAACCATCACGGGATACGCCTGTACACGCGGGTGACATCGCGGGCGGGCCGCTAGTTGGTTAATAAAAATATAAGTCATCATCACATCATTATCACAAGCTCATTATATGTCCTCACTGCTGAGGCACGAGCTACCCTATGGATGGATAGGGAGAACAGGCCATAAACCACCACGCGGGCAGTGCAGATGGTGATTGTAAACAGCTGCGACCGGGACGGCTTTACGTGCCTTCCAAAGCACGGAAGAATATAAGTAAATACACTATTTTCTGTCCCACTGCTGGTCAAAGGCCTTTGTCATTGAAATCAAGTCATCGCTTCAATTGATGGGTATTGGCTTAATTACCATACTTGCCAAATTCGGTTACCCGGGCTTTGCATCGGATAATTTGAAACACGCTTTGCTTGACCTGGAATTGAACCCAGGACCTTTCAGATATCGAAACGAAGACTTTGCCACTTGATCACCGAGGCGTTTATATCATCATCATCACCATCATCAGTCATAGTGCACTGTCATAGGCCTCTTGAAGTGCGTTCTCATCCAGTCTTGCGACGCCAGCCAACTTGCGAAGATCACCAACGCGTATACATAAACATCTCTATTTACTCTATCCATTTACTAGTGTGTTGTTGTTTACACGATATTCACGACACAAACAATAATATTGTGTCTTATGGCTCATCAATATGCCCATATCTGGAGAAAATAGATGGTAGATTTGAATCACTTGCACTAATTTATTTGTCCTATGTAAAACTTGGTATATGTTTGTCCTAATTCTTCGATGATATACTTATTCTCGTTCTTTATTTGTTTGTTGGAAGGCTTAAGGCTTGTAGTAGGATATTTATAGAGAGATTTAGCCTTAAGCATCAAAGCACACAGAGTGATCGGGTCTTTAACAAGCCACGGTTGCCCAATGCGATTTGGTAGGTTCTAACGACTGTCATCTTACGACAACAGCCGGGACCAACGTACCTGATGACGCAAAGCGCTTTGTGCGTATAGGCGGTATGTTGACAGCATAAGGGTGTGATTTCAGTCCGCGTCTAGTTCCCCGAAGATGAAAAGGAGAACTTATCAGCAACAAACTTGCTGGCACATCAAACTACTGTCAAATTTCCTCAAAAGACTTTGTTGTATATCTAGCGCGATCTGGCACCGACAAGGGAAACTAAATATGTTGCAATCAATCTACACAAATGTATCACTTAAGAGTAGTTCCTATATTTCCCGCAGACAGCGCCAGTCTGTCATTATATAAGGGCCTGCGCGCCCGCTACTCGTCCTTACCCGCCCGATCCTCTAAATGATACTACACATTTACAGAATACACTAAACATGCACACTAGGTTAGGTTCAAGACACCGTACTCGTAGAACAAAGGTACGAAGAACCGGTTCTCACGCGCTCTATACCAGGTACAGACATGTACCTGGGCGCTTTTCTCCTCCTTCACGGCCCAGTCTACCCCCGACCCCCCGGTTTCACTCCCTAATCCGATCCGAACCCTTCGAAGAATCTAGTAGGGCACGGGGACGCGCACTAGTGCGCGATGCCGTTCCCTCTAGAAAACCTCCGAAGGTGATTCGTTTCACACGGCTTGAGAAACCATTTAAGTTTCTCGCCGCCCCTAAACAAGCTCGGTGAAGCTGAAAATGCCGTCTGAGGCAATCAGCAATCTCTCTCCAAAAAACAAAGAAAAAGCCACTCATCCTCATTTCTGACGGCTGCAACAAGGTTGAGCACAATAAATGTACCTACTACCTAGGTACAAGTGGTTTTACTCGCCCAACGCTGCTCACAAACTTTGAACCTTACATTAGAATTAATATTATTGTATAGATTATAATAAATATTAGATTAGAATAAATATATTCGGCACAGTTGCATGCACCATGATCACGGATGTACTGGTAATACTGGATCACAATGTACTCATCCGTACATCTGTGATCATGGCGGATGCAACTATGCCGAAATATCTATCGGATACTCCAACACAACAAAAAACATGGTAATACTCCCGTTAATAATATTTATTCTAATGTAAGTGACCATGATATTTTAAAAAGTTTACTGTGAACAATATTTCTATGGAATATGGTTGAAAATTTACGGAAGAAATTTGACAGATTTGGATTGTTTGATGTGCAGTACATAATAGATATCTCTTGCCGGGAATCTAACCTGAAACATTTTAGTCTAAGACTGGTAAACTAACCACTATATCATATACACGGTTAAAAGTAATGGTTTCAATATAATAGTTCGTTTAATTTCTCTGTTGGTGGGTACTAAAACAAATACGGCATTTGTTGATAAGGAATAATACATCTGGCGTAGGCACTGAATACAAAATCAACATTGCAATGAAGATTTCTTTTCAACCAAATGAAATCCAACGCATGCTTATTTGAATTGGCACGATTTCTTGCATCAACTTTTCAACACTTACACCATGATTTTGGTGAAAATAAACATTTCTATGGTTTTTATGACGGTGCCATACAGGTGTGTGTTTCGTGTTTTTGGTAAAAAGAAATATAAAAAAAACACACGTTATCGAGTGGAGTTCGATAGACTAATGTAAGTAGTTTTATTTATGTGTTTCAATTTATTCTTTTGGAATGGATTAGATACGCCATTGGAAATACTCGATTCTAATCTGTTTTTTGTATACTATAAAATAATAACACCTAATTATGTTTACTTAAAGTCCCTCACCTCACCTTTATATATTGGTAGATACTAAACTTAGTTTTATACATAAAATGTAAGAGTTAAATGGTTAACTTAACGATAAGTTACAAATTTTATTAGTTGACTTGTAAACTTGATTGTAGTCTATACAAATATTATAAAGAGGAAACCTTTGTATTTTTGTATGTATGTATGTATGTATGTATGTATGTATGTATGTATGTATGTATGTATGTATGTATGTATGTATGTATGTATATATGTATGTATGTATGTATGTATGTATGTATGTATGTATGTATGTATGTATGTCTGTATGTATGTATGTATGTATATATGTTTGCAACGAATAAACTTAAAAACTACTGGACAAATTTAAAAAAATTCTTCCACCATTAGAATGTTACATTAGCGCTGAGTAACATAGGCTATATTAAAAACTAAAAATATATAAAATACTAAAAACGACAATTTAATTTTCCAATACAAAATGATTTGTTTGTTTTGTTGTCATGGAAACCATTGATATATATTTACTCATGTGGTACGAAGTCCGCCGGGTCAGCTATCTTTTTATATAAAAATCTTCTGTGCGTGTGTATGTTATTGAACTCCTACTAAACGGCTGGACCGATTTGGATAAAATTTTCTGTGAATGTCCAAGTGGATTCGAGAATGGTTTAGATTTACAATTGGACTCGGTAGGTGGCGCTGCTATAGGGGTCTATCATGGGATACGGGTGTTCTTAAGCGGACGAATGATTTGTTTGTTTTGTTATCAGTAAAAATTTGGAAATTCAACCCCTGTGTGGGTAAAATAGGGGATGAAATTTTGTATGATGAAAATTCGTCATTATTGGAGTTAGAGAGTATAACTTGATGTTTAGCATGATATCTGTAGAGGTTAATTTTTGTTTCTTCTTGTATAAAAATGCTTACAAATTAAATTACCTAGCATGACATATTTTATTAAAATTAAACTTATCACTAAAAGGTACAAAATAAATATAAATAATTAAAAAATAATAAAAAAACACGACTGCCATGACAAAAAAGGCAAAAAAAAGAACTAAAAGGCAAAAAACACGATGTTTTGATTTTTTATTATAGTCAGTGAGTGAATGAGTGACATTTCATTTTTATAAATACAGATAAATAAATACATGACATCTTGTTTTTTGCCTTATAGTTCTTTTTATTAAATACTAGCTGACCCAGCGGACTTCGTACCGCATTTTTTTTCTTTTTTTTAATAAAGCGCCTATAACGGTTGCCAATGCATCGTCTAGTACACTCATATAATACATACTTTAACAAAATTGACATTTTGGCGACGACGCCTTTTACCTTTAAAAAAATGTTGCTGGAAACATTGCGCAGTAGTTATTCTTAGTTAAGTTTCATTTCATTAATTAAGTAGTTTTTTAATGGCCATGATTAGTTTTTACCTTTTTTAAATGTCAATGTATAGGTGCTCTTTAACCTGTATAGGTAGTTACTATAGTTTAAAAAATTAGTTTTTTTTTTTCGAGTGTACTCAATTTTGAATAGTGTAAATGTTTTCGTAAAATATAATATATTTTTGATATAGTTCCAATTATATTAAGTACGTTTAGATACTCAGTTTGTTTTGCAGTAATTAATATCACTCTCAACGTCTAAAAATGTAAATTTAAGCTGTGGTAATTGATGCTGGTGTTGAAATTAATACTACTTAATTTATCTAATTTTCTAAGCAACATTGTATTCAACATTGTTTTTTTACCCAAATAAATAAAATAAAAAATAAAAAATAAAATAAATAAAGCCTATGTTACTCAGCGCTAATGTAGCATTCTAATGGTGAAAGAATTTTTTAAATCGGTCCATTAGTTTTTGAGTTTATTCGTTGCAAACACACAAACATACAAAAATACAAAGGTTTCTTCTTTATAATATTAGTATAGATATGCTGGATGCATTATTAACAACGGTGACGTCACTCTTTATTATTCCAAGAAAGAGTTCTTCAACTTCAACTACACTCCCTCTGAACTTTTGCCGATATTAAACTTGTGTTGGCTTGATTTTCTATTTTCTCTCCCGTGTTTGAAACGGGCTTTCGTTTTGTTCCGCTGACAGTTGGAGGTAAGTTTGTTACTACTATGTAGTTAGTTCCTCAGTTTTTTAACCGACATCAAAAAAGGAGGAGGTTTTATGTTCCACTGTATGTTTTTTTTTATGTATGTTCATAGATTTCTCTGTCAATAGCCGTGACGAAAGATTTTGAAATCCTCTTCCGTAAAGGTACACATTTACTATTTACGAAAAAACTTTTACTTTGGTAATAAACTTAAGTTTAACGAAGTTTAAAGCCATTTTTCTAATATTTTTTCAATAGTGCGCGAAAACAGCTCGCAGGTGTCATGGCGTCGGCTCTGACGTCACGCTTAGGTGACATATCATTGCAATGCCATTGTGTCTATGCGTACCGAAGAAAGAAAACCAAACATTAAATTAATTCGTGTGATAAACATGAATTCCAAAGTTTATAAGTGTTGTACAGTACACTGAGGTACACTGAGGTAAAAACACATAAATAAGAACACCCAACAAAGTGTTTGTACATGTTCCAAACTAGAAAATAGTAAGAGTTAAGTGGTTAAGGCTACGAGGCTAAGTTTTAGGTGTTTACTATGAAGAAAAATACTACTAGTACTAGTAGGCGCTTTATAAATACAGAAATTTACTTGTTTTATCGGGTATTAACATGGTATTAACTCTAAAGATACAACTAACAAGCTGTGAGGGAGCTAACTTTAAAAATAAACAATGACAAGTTTATTGTAAAAATAACCTATGAAAGTAAAATAAAACAAACTCGCATGAGTTCAAAACGAGTTTAATTAAATCTAAGTTGGTTATATTTACTGGTAAAAAAAAATATTACAAAATTTACTTACAAGGAAGTTTTCACGTTTCTAAACTCAGACGAGCGAAATCTTTATTTGTTGCGAGGAAATCGCCCAACATCAAGACATCAATCCTGGCCAAATTTGAGCTGTTTGCCTTAACAAAGCTTGGTTCCATTGTTATAGGCGAGTGGAGTCGGTAAATCACACAAAGCATATGCTTAGCAGGGGCACTGTATAAAGGTTTTTTATATCTATATTTTTTGTGTTTATTGTAATGGAAAGTGTCCTGCTATGATAGGGCATTTTCCAATATTTTTGACGCTGTAAGGGAGAAAAGAGCTGGACACTTGCTGAGTTTCTTGCCGGTTCTTCTCAGTACAAGATCTCCCGCCCAGAGTAGACTTACGAACCGATGGCATAGTGACATTCATAAGAGCTACTTGTAGCCTAAACTGAATAAATGATTTTGAATTTTGAATTTTGAATATCGTAACTACTAATCCTAAGTAATTATCTACTCACAACAATAAAATTTATTACAGAACAAAACTTAAAACAAAAAAAAAGAAACAACTTAACTGAACTTAAAAAAACCAAAGAAATCGGTCGCATCTAATAATACCGATGGATGGTATTTATCTTCCTGTACAAGTGGGCTATGTGCTTTTTGCAAGCCTAAAGAAAAGTTAGCAAAGATTAAATCGAGTGTGTTTTGACTTGAATTGACTAAATTATTGTATTGAGTAAAGCCTGCATAAGAAGTTTCGTTTATAAGTGAAGATGAACAGTTCTGGGCATCGACAGAGCCCTTCCGTAAAATAATCGGGTCACCTGATGTCCAGTTTATACAAAACAAATTAAAATCTCCCGCCAAAAGTATGCTGTCATTGGGATACATATTAGTGATTTTAGCTAAAATATCAAGCAACGTCCGCACGCGAATAGGTATGTGTTTGTCGGGTGGCAAATAGACGACACCGATGTGAAGATCGTAACGGGTCGAAGCGCAGGCGGCGGGGCCCGGCGAAGAAGCCCTGAGCGCATGCCGCGGCACAGTCACCCACAGGCATTCAAGATCGTCGCATTGCCATTCGGGGCGCACCCGCGCACTAAGCCGCGCTGCACTCATTACCATAACCCCTCCTCCGAGCGAGCCACGATCGCGGCGGAACACATCGTACCTATTATCACATAATTCGGAGTTGAGAATACCGTCACATAGCCAAGTCTCGGTGACAAGGATGATGTCTGCATCGCTCAACAATACATTATTGTAAAAGTCATACGTCTTCGTCCTAAGACCGCGCACGTTTTGATATAATATTTGTAATTTATTGGAGTTTAGTTCCGTGGAATTAAAAAGCAGTGAAACGTGTAAATAAACATCTTATACTGAAGTAAAAACTCTGTCAGTCTGTCTTGTGTAAATAGCGGTAAGGAATAATTACATTGATTCCACAAAATAGTGATACGGTTATGTATGTTTAAAAGTATTTTACATGTTATAGGTATACTTATATAATATGCAGTGTTAATGTAAATGTAAAAAGTGATGTTGATATTAAGGTATTGAGTTGTAATTATTATGTAGGAGTGATCAATAATATAAAATGTATTAAAGTATATAGTGTTGTAAAAATGTGAGCGTTGAGATTGTGAATGTTTTGGAGTATACTTATATAATAAGGTTGTGTTGTATATAAATAAAGTTTTTTGAATTTTATCTGTTGCAAAGTTATTTAGTGTAATTTGTCCAGATCCTTTGAACTTATGATCGGGATGGGAGGTGAAGTATCGGTCTTCCGCATATATATACGACAGTTTTTTGTCCAGACATGTTTAAAATTAAATTCAGATGCTTTAGTTTTGCAAGCTTTTAGTAGTTGTTTGTTTTCCTTGGTTAAGTGTTCGTTAATATAAATATTTTTACTTTCACCTCCCATACCGAGCTGCCTACTGGTAATGTTCCGATGCTTCCTGGCGGCTGCAACGATAGTGTCCTTTGTGGCGCGCTGCCTGAAGCGGACGATGATGGCTCGGCTCATGGTGCCGCTGACTGGGCGCCGTGGCTTCACACGGTGTGCGTATTCGACGTCGCTGCGCTGCATGGAGACTCCAGTTTGAGCGGCAATTTTGACGATAAGGTCAACGGTTGATTCGTCTTTTGACTCGGGGACGCCGACTACTTCAATGTTCTGAAGCCTGGACCATTGCTCCTGCCGCGCATGTTCAACCTCTAGATGCTTCGTTCTTGCCAATAGCGAATTAATGTTCTCATGCAGCTGCTTATTTTCTTCCTTTAGAGTGGCAATATCAGCTTTTGTAGATGAGTAGAATTTCATCATATCGTCGTATTGGGAGCTGAGATACTTAACGGATGACTCTAAGCTGCTCATCTGCTCTCTTAGTGTTTGGAACTCGGGTATGACCATACTCCGAACAGCATTTGAGACTTCACGCTTGATTATGCTTACTAAGTCCGGGTGCCCTCCCTGGCTAATTCCCAACAGCGACACCTCGGGAATGATCATTTCTTCCTGGGAAGCGGTTGAAGTTGGAGTACCTCTTCTTATGGTTACATTTGCACGTCCAGGGTCGTCTGAGACGAGACCAGTGCCTGTCTTGATTGGAGTATCGGTATTGTCGCCAAGTTTCGGCTGCTTGCTGACACACAAGGGGCACACCCAGGATTGCACTCTTTTGTATCCATCCGAAGAAAGATTTACACAGGCAAAATGGTACTGCCTAGCACACAGCGCACGAGAGCAGGTCGCTTTTTCAGAAGCTTTTAGAGACTTTTTACACCCACTGCAGTTGGTCATGTTGTATTTAATACACAATAAAATTTATTTAACAATAAAACTAATTTATTTATTAAAATATTTTAAAGTATCGTTAGCACACGTCTACTTGCTCTGGAGGGTAGTAGTAGAGTGTCTGTCTGATGTGAGATGTCTTCCAACTGTGGGCTCATGGGAACGGTCCCAAGAATGCTGGCAACATTGCCCCTCTGGATTGCCAAGCTAATACGCTGGCAGAGGTAGCTGCCAGCCTTCTTGTCACCGGAGGCCTCAATAAGGCGAGCACTTAGCTCTTTAACAAGTTGCCTTGCCTCCGGCCCCCATGGACCCATTGTTTCCACCGCAAACGGAACAAATAAATAATTACGACCCAGGTTCGCGTATTTGTGCCGTTTGCGATTTTCAGCGCTTACCGCAGCAGCCCCCACATGAAGAGAAGTGGCGCGAACATGCGAGGGAGCCACGGTATCAGCACAGGTTGCATCCCACACCAACGGCCTGCCAAGCTTCCAGGGCCCAATGGTCATTCCGTCAGGTCTCTTGCCATCGCTACGAGAGATACCAGCTGGCTCTAAGACAGCCGGTAAACCAACGGTGGCAAAAGCACTGCGGATGATGCTGTTTAATGAAGAGTGGCGTAACATACGACCAGCACTACGAACGCATGAGAGGCCATGGTGGCCTAGGTCGCTAACAGCTTCCCCACATACACAGCGGTGAGGGTGGACTAACCTGGCGCCTAAACGGAGGCAGACCGCTATAGTGAGGGACGGCCCGTCCAACAAGGTACCGACATTGGCTGATGGTAATGCCTGGAGCCAGTGGCCTGACTCTCTCTCAGAGACGGCAATGAGACGAGCGAGCTCGGCCGTGTCAGCCGATGTGGATTTAAGCCCCTCCAGAACTTGCTTGCATAACGGCTCGTCCCATTGCTTCTGTAATTGTGGAATTAAAGGTAGATTTGAATTTTGAGAGGCGGATAACCAAGCGTTACTAGCATCTGCCTTGCACGACAACTCTACGGAACCCAAAGATGGGTTGATAATCTTCCTGTAGAGATTGTTCGTGCTATGAGCAGATGACAAAAACGCTGGCAGGGCCACGCTGGACAAATTTCTAATGCCGAGGCCTCCGAAACGTACAGGAAGTGATGCCTGTAGCCAAATGCGGTCGTTCATTTGACAATTTAGAATTTGAACAAGAGTATTTTTAATTAAATTATCTAGATTGGACAATAGTGCAGGAAAAAGCCAGAGTTGGGAGCATCGAAGAACATAAGTAAATTTTGGAACGAAAAGACAAAAACGTATTATAAATAAGGCCATGTGTGGATTAATTTGGAATAAACGGTCTGAAGTTAAATTGAATTTAGCAATCGCTCCGTTTATGAAAGCCGGGATGGCAGCATCGAGAAGCGGTGCGCCTAATAAAAATAACGAGTCATCTTGGAGAATTTTGATGTTGGGGGCCAGGCGACTGAAGTCAGTAACTATATCTGCTCTACGGTTCGGGGCCACAGAATTTGAAATGTATAATTCACACTTTGAAAAATTTAGTTCCAATCCTATATTGCCAAATTGGTTTATTAAACTTTGTAGGTCCTCGAGAACTAAACCCGATTTGTCCCCTAAAGTGCCGTCATCGAGGTACCAGACATTAAATTTAGAATTTAGATTCGAAATTATTTGGTGTATAGCTAAAGAGAAAATTGCAGGTCCCAGAGGATCACCCTGCTGGCAACCAACGGCGGAATGTAAAAGATTGTTACGGTGAATCAAATTTGTTGGTTCACCGTAACATTGCCATAAAAATTTATATAACATGGGAAGTTCCTCTTTTACTTTTGCCAGCAGAGCACCCCTGTCCACAGAGTTAAAGGCATTCTTTACATCCACCTTCAACAGCACTTCACCACCATCATTCAGCAAGAAGGTGCGAGCTGAGTGAACCGCAGCCTCACAGCCACCCTTCGAGCCAAACCCAAGCTGAACTGGCTGAAATTTGGAAGAAAGGTCAGAAAGGATGTGCTTGACACAAATTTTGGAAACAATGCGCCGGATGGTACACCCTACAGCGATAGGCCTTATCCCGCCGTCTTTCTTTTTTAAAGCACATAGGTTAGCGCCATAGAGTATACCGGTGATGTTCTGTGGAACATTTCCGGCAAGCATGATATTACAAAGATGGGTAATTTTGGTGAGAAGAACTCTGCCAGCGTCTCCAGAGGTACCAGAAACCAAATCTTTGAAATGTTGCGGCGATAGACCATCAAGGCCACCAGCAGAGCCACTTTTAAAAGAGAGAATGGATTTGTATACTTCGTCTTCGTTGGTCAAAAGCGAAGCATCCGTAGACTCGGGTGGATCGGGAAGACGAAGTGTTGCTGCAGGAGGAGGGTGTTTAGAGACTAGAGAGGCCACTGTCTCTTGACAGTCAGGAGCAATGATATCATTAGAAAAAATCAACTGGGTGGCACCTTTTAAATCACCTTCGTTGATTTTTTCTTCAACCTTGCTAACATTGAATGATGCGAGTTGTGATTTTTTGTAATTAATGGGTGAACTATGGAAATTTGGTAAGGGGTTGGTGCAATTGTTTTTAATTTTTTGGGACAAAGTTAAGTTATTATTTTCTTCTTTGCGTATGTGCAGGACGCGATAAGCAAAAGTTAAAAATTGTTCCCAACTATGCGATGTGTTTTCGTTGATGATATTGCTAATAGTGGTTGCGAGTGATTGCGCTACGGAGGTACGAGCTCCTCTCGGAATGCGTTTAATAATTGGTGTGTTGTTCTTTAATTTGCCTAATATTTGCCAAAATTGTAAGTCTTGTCTAGTATGAGGGTCGAATGAACTGGGAGAAATGGGTATGTGTGGGATAGGATCTGAGGCCTGAGAGGTTTGGGTAGGTCTATGCACTTTACCTATATGTATGTTTAAACCTCTCTTGCCTCTGAAAAATTTTGGATAAGGACAGAGCTCGCACCTCACGAATTGCCCATTGCCGGTATCTTGGGCTGAATTTGAGGAATTTTGGGACATCTCACTAATAAATGCATTAAAATTATAATGGCGTTATTAATCTAAGAATACAACAAAAAAATACTAGAAATAAAAATATAAAACAACAATGACAACTGCTGCTGCAGATGGCTTTCGGCGCAGGCGTGAAATGTCAACAGCACTGAAGACTCTTCGCTTATTAGCACTCTCAATGCAGGAACAAAGCTTATTGGTGTTAGTAATGCGTTACCATGACTACGAGTTGTTTATATTTGAAGAAAGGAGTCTTGACAGATCACAGAAATATAAACACAAAATAAAACTGCTTCACAGGTTGCGCACTCGGATGCCAACAATAGCACAGGCGTGGCCACGAGGCAGGAATATGAAATGCACTACAGCGTGTTTAGATATGCGCCATAACTTTTATAAAATAATTATTTCGAAAAGAGTAAATAAATGACAGACCGCGGCTGTCAACCACTTCCACTTTTCAATCCTAAGTAATATTATTAATACGAAAGTAACTCTGTTAGTCTGTCTGTTACGTTTTCACACCTAAACCATTGAACTAATTTTGATGAGGTTAAGTGTAGATATAAAATGGACTTTGTAAAAAGACATAGGCTACTCAAAATAATAATACTCAACGCAGTCGAAGTCGCGGGTAACAGCTAGTCTATAAACTAATAAAGATGTAAAGCGACTTTGTTATTTTAGTTTGAGAAGGGTAAAGTCTGGAACTATGGTTATAATTCAAATAATATTTCACTGATAGAATGCTACATTTCTTGCAGGTAACATAGCCAATATTTTAAATAATAGAAAAAGGTTTATTTTTTAAAATCTCAATAGTAAAATATATAAAAAAGACAACTTCAATCATCTTGTGAAATGTTAGCATATGCAAACATACAGCGCTATATGCATTATCGGCAATGCAGAGGTCACTAATGCTCTCGAGCCCCTGCAATTGCGTAGAGATATAGCGTCACTCAGCGTCTTCTACCGCTTATACAACGGCGAATGCTCTGAAGAACTCTTTGACCTTATCCTATCTTCTCCCTTCCTCCATAGGAGTACGCGTGCTGCTCTCCGGAGTCACCGCTGTACTGTCTCGTACATTCCATCGCGCACAAAGAAATTTGGTGACTCGTTTCTTTGTCGCACTTCCAAAAGATGGAATAGGCTGCCTGCACACGTTTTCCCTCCTTCCTATGATATGGGGTCCTTCAAACGAGGCTGGAAGAGGCACCTTGTGGGCCGGCAGAGTGAGGGTGACTGATGCTGCGTTGTTTTCACGCTTTCACTTAACATCAGGTGGATTGGAGTCATTTGCCTAGCTATGAATAAAAATATAAAAAAAATCATATAAAAACGCAAGTAGAAAAAGATTTTCACTCCAAAAAGCCTTGAGTTATTCTCCATTCAACCTTATGAAGTAAGCTGAAAAGCGTTAATACGAGTACATAATTTGCACAAATAGGGTCTGTAGGTTTTTCACTACTTACTACTAATACTACATGAAATAAAGATAAGTCCAGTCTCTCTGTGAAATATCAATATATTAAATATACGCAAGTACCTACCTAGATATAAAGAGTTTCATTCCAAAAAGGATTACGTTATCTCCCATACAACCTTTATAAAGTAAGCTGAAAAGCGTAAATACATTATGCGCGAAGATTAAACGCATACTCCACCGTAATACCATAGTAGAATGAAACAAGTAGGCCATCTTCATACATACGCACCGAGCGCGGCTTGTATGTGAGCGCAGCCGAGCCAACCCGTCCGTACGCATCGTCGCACGCACACACTGACAAAGTTTATTGCTAATAATGCTGCGCCAGTCGCGACTGAGCCACGTAATGCCGCGCGCGCCTGCTTGTTTCGTCGCTGCGCCCGCCGCGCCGCTGCCGCTCGTAGGTTATATATAATTTGTGAAACGTAAGTCAACGATGGCTACAAAAAAATTCAGGAGATATTGCAGTGTTTACGGATGTCTAAATAGCAGCTTGTCAAATCCAGAATTGTCCTTCTTTACCTTACCTACCGAACAAGAACGGTGAGTACCTCCTGCCTAACCTAATTACATTATTTTGTGTTAGTTATTTACTAGGTACCGAAAGAGTTAAGTTCTGCTTCAGATTTCGTGGATTAGAGAGGTAAATACATGTACCTGTGTAGGATTTTTAAGTTTAATTTATTAGATTACACGGTACACCCTACCGTGAAAACAAGGGACTAATTAGGTACAGTCAGACTAAACACTTTGGACTTTGTACCGCTCTTATGTTGTGGGCATAAATACTAATATCGAACTGCAAGTGTTTACCGTGATGTGCCGTTGACCGTACCTACTTACCTATTGTAAGTTGTTGTGTTGTACAGTTAACAAACTACGTTTAAGTAGGTCGGGGGTTCTCTGGAATCCATGAATTCATATTTCTAAATGTTCTTATTTTATATGTAGATACCTACCTCATTCTAATTAAAAGCGACAGCCCTACAAGTTTAGGTGATTATCGCTTGCTCGGGGGCCGAGTCGGCCTACTTGTTTCATTCTACTATGGTAATACCCTTACACCTCTGTATTGTTTCGCAATATGCGCACTTTTTACGATAAACACCACGCCATCGCCAGGGAGATATGCCTACTCATATTACAGCACGTGCGGGAATATAAGTATTATCAGTATTGATTTAAAGGTCATAATAGCCGCTCATGTTACTTAGTTGTTAGCGAAGTGAGAAGTTATTTCGGAGATAGGTATTTCTATACAAAATCAGAGTGTTGGAATGTGTTGGTGAAATGCGGAAGTGGTAATACGTTTGTATCGTAGTAAGCAGGGAAATCAATACAGACATTATTGAAGTGAAAACTTCTTTAGCGGCGTTGTGCACTTTTTTTGGAATGAACTCGCGTTAGGACACGTTACCTGATCGAAAATTCGTAAGACGGATGGAGAGTAGACAGCTAGCGCGGCGTTATATAAATTTTTAATATAACTTAATATAACTTTTTAATGTAATATACATAAATTGTCATATTTGTGTACGATAGCCCAATAAATAAATATTGTATTCTACCACTTAAATGAGAGTACTTTTATACTGATAATTAAAGCAATTCGTGCAAAATTATTCCCTAACCATTCCAAAATATCAAAAATGCACAACGTTAATATTCAAGTTTTCACTTCTGCCGGCACTCCCAGAGTGCAACCCGTCGTTTTTTATCTTACTGATGAGCAAGTTTTCTCACATAAATCATAGTACTTTTGCAGACCGGACTGTAATCTAGCCGCCCCTATGTGGATTAGTGAATACAAGCTTTGATTTTTAAGTGGTTCCTTTTTTAAAAAGTTTTTGCTTAGCCTAGAAAATAGGGCCCCAAAACATGCAGTGCCTAGGAGCCTATACATGGCTTAATCCGGCTCTACTCAAAAGTGATATAATCTGCGACTGCCCTAGTGTTACCACCCTGAACCCACGGGTGGTGGATATTTCTTGCTGTCAGGTGACCTAACTGCTCGTCAGTCAATTTATTTGCTGCGTTAAAAAACTCTAACGGCTCGCAAGGAATCTTCGAGCTGTCAAAAACTCTGAGTGAAGTCCTATCGTCGTTTACTATCAGGCGAGAGGGAGGGAAGCAGTTCCCTGTTGGAACAGAAAATAAAGACGGTTCAAGAAAATAAACTTTTCGATAAGTGTTCTAAAGCTTCCGCCATTCACTGCACTTACATCTTTCAAGAAGTCACTGGAGAACTTTAAAAGAGAACAAGCACCGTTAAAGACGGTTTAACGCACATAAATCTGACCCACTTAGGAGTAAGTACTGAAGTTACAAATTAATATCAGGTGTTGGCATAGAGGTACATATCGATAGACAGAACAAGACGAAAAAAAATACGATGACGAAGAGAAGTTACGTAGAAATTGATGACGTAGCGGCTTGTACGTTCGGTTAGCGATCTTGTGAGTTAAGTATCTTGTAAGTACGTTACTTTCAAAATGTCGGGTCGCCTGGCCAAATTAAAATGTCTAAAACTCATCCGTGCGTCGAAGGCACGTTAGTCCTGTCCTGGTTTTTGTTCGTTAAATATCAAACTAAAGATACTTTTAAACTTTCGCGTTCCATTTGAATGCTCATAAACACATAATAGCAGTCATTATAGGTTACATACCCTGCGTAGTAGTATATCGTACCTACAACGGTCCTATATAAAATAAAAAACCATTTATTTCGAGGCCATTACCTCATAGATGTTAGTAACAATTTCCTTAACCTATTGTTAGTATTATAATTTTTAACAAAAATACACTAAAAGAGACAAACACATTGCATTTATTGTTTTTAAGATATGGGCGAACCCAGCAGTGGGTCGTGAATATGCTGATGAAGAGCTACCGTAACGTTTGACTAGAGTTTCAGATATATAACAGTTCAGTGGGCCTAGCGTAAACCGTTATTATCGAATCCGTGTCGAAGTGTAAATAAGGAATGTTGTACGAAAATTGGGAATTAGTAGGTACAACGCCACAACGCCACAACGCCACAAATTGAACTAACTATTTGACAGATATCATTTCATAGCATTTATAACATAAGTGTGACATAATAATTTTATTACGATTTCGATAGAAGTTCGTATTATGCCTACATTACTACTACATCTTGACTAAGAAAATAGTAATGATTTATGAATATTTCAATGTTATTAAAATGGTTTATCTTACCATCCTTAGGTCTATGGTAGCTATTCCTTCATGCATCTCCACTCAAGTGCTATGTTCGTAGTTCTATAACTCCAATATAACTTCAGCTCCGTTCGTACCGTCCGTACTGTCATAAACATAACTTATACGTAACTTATGACATAAATCTATACTTACTATAAGTACCTACCTAGTTTACATAAATATTCATTATAAAACCACTGAATAAATTTCAAGTTTAAATAGTTATAGTTCCCAGTTCTGTTCTGGTGAAGGTATGTATAGAAGCTATTACTTCGAATTTAATATTATAAAATCTATAACAATTTATTTATGTCTTTGCTCTTGGTGTTAGAGAGTTTTATACAGCTTTAAGTTCTATGTTTGCAGTTGAACTTTGGACTCATGTGTTTTGGGTGAATGAATTGGAGTAATTTTAAGAATAGTGTAGTACAATATATCAGGAAACCTATAATTCAATGTATATATAATTATATATTTACAGTTATATATATTATTAATAACGAGGTAAAGTTTGTGACTTTATCAGCTAAATGATCGCTCGCTTAGGCATTTGCGATTAAAATGTATGTAATAACTTACAATACATTTGTACCTAACTGCTCGTCAGCCAACTTATTAGCTGCATTAAAAATCTCTAACGGCTCGCAAGGAATCTTCGATGTACGTAATAACTTACGATACATCAGTCTTCAGGACCAGAGCTCGAAACCTATTCAGTTGCAGCGAGGAGTTAGACAGGGAGATGTGATATCTCCGAAACTGTTCACTGCTGCACTGGAAGATGCTTTCAAGCTTCTGGACTGGAAAGGACTCGGCATCAACGTCAACGGCGTATACATCACTCACCTTTGATTTGCTGACGATATAGTGGTCATGGCTGAGACCCTGGAAGACCTCGGCACAATGCTCGGTGACCTCAACAGAGTCTCTCAACAAGTGGGTCTTAAAATGAACGTGGAGAAGACGAAAGTTATGTCAAACTCACGTGTCGTACCCACCCCTACTTTTGTTATGTGATACCAATAAATGTCTTTTATTCTTCTTCTTCTTCCTCTGAAGGTTGGGACTCTGCCCTTGAAGTTGTAGACGATTATGTTTACCTGGGACAAACGGTCCAGCTAGGTAGGTCCAACTTCAGTAAAGAGGTTAATCGTCGAATCCAATTAGGCTGGGCAGCGTTCGGTAAGCTACAAAATATCTTTTCGTCTGATATACCGCAGTGTCTCAAGACGAAAGTCTTTGACCAGTGTGTATTGCCAGTGATGACATACGGGACTGAGACGTGGTCGCTCACTATGGGCCTTATCAGAAGGCTCAAGGTCACTCAAAGAGCAATGGAGAGGGCTATGCTCGGGGTTTCTCTGCGAGATCAAATCAGAAATGAGGAGATCCGCAGAAGAACAAAGGTAACCGACATAGCCCGAAGAATTGCTAAGCTCAAGTGGCAGTGGGCAGGGCACATTGCTCGCAGGACTGATGGCCGCTGGGGCGGAGCAGTCCTCGAGTGGCGACCGCGTACCGGAAAGCGCAGTGTGGGCAGGCCTCCAACAAGGTGAACCGACGATCTGGTGAAGGTCGCGGGAAGCCGCTGGATGCGAGCAGCACAAAACCGGTCGTTGTGGAGATCCTTAGGGGAAGCCTTTGTCCAGCAGTGGACGTCTTTTGGCTGAGATGATGATGATGATGATGACATTTGTAGGGACACATACATTGTATGTTGCGCTGAATTGCGAAATGCGCACAGACCGAACGCCAGTGTAATCGAGTAGCCAGTCGTCTCCTGTCACGCGTCGCATTCACTAGTCTAGCCTTAGAACCTTAAGTTATAACTACTGTGTAAGTATCGTTATAAAGTGCAATATACATCTACAGTGACTATTGGAGTTTTACTATTTGGACCTTCTGATACTCAATAAGTAGTGGCGGTTGGTAGCAGCTCCGTAATCCAGTAACTGTGTATCCTTGTCAGATAGAGCTACCGCCGCCCACACTTACACATTGAGCGATTTGTGTCCGTAATACCAATTAATCAACCGCAATTAGAGCAGTCGCGTTGCAATTGTACAATTAACAACTGGTTGCTTTTTTCGGTACTAAGCATGTCGGCTGTGATAGGGCCTCCTATGTGCCTTACAAACAAACAAAGAATAAGGTCAGAATAGGTTCCTGTCATGTAAACGTCATTTCAACGAGTTTTTTTTTCTTAGTTGATGGCTTCGTGCGATTAGCACATTTAGCCAGTGTCAAAGTAATTTTTGTTACAAGTAATACATAAATAAACAGTATTTCTTTCTTGTATGATGATGATGAATGATATACCCTCCAACCCCTCGAGTATCTCAGTAAAGATGTGGATGGGGCTTTACTATGTCTTCGGACGGACTTCTTGAAAGAATTTAAAAAGTGACGTTGCACTGTTTTGTTTCATTTGCCAACACTCATGCACACTCATGAACACTTATTTCACATTAATATTCGACCTAACACAAATTTTAGAAAATAACACAAAACCGCAGACATGATTCTTCACTTTCCCGCCAAGAAGTCCATTTTAAAGAGTAAAAGAGACAAAACATGGAATAACTTTATTTTTTTAAATTATTTTTCAATAACTATTCGAAAGGCACTGTAGGTATAAGTATGTGCTATTTTATATACTGTTGGAAAGCCTGAGCACAGTGATGATGATGTATTTTGTGCTTAATATAGTACGTGGGCTCGCAAAATGAAAGTTTGCATTCAAACACGTAGATAGGTGATATTTGGGAATCTGAATTTTCCGATTTCGTTGTGTTACACCGTTGGGATTTCTGTAAATTGGAAAATATCTATGAAAGGGATTTATGTTTATGGAAGTGGAGTGTCTTTGATCAAAACAAAGAGGTTCGGTGGTAAATTGTAGAGATAAGGGTCTCAAAAGTTTGAGGTTGTCCTCTAATTTTGTAAGAGGAAATATGCTGGTAACTTTCTATTTCTATTCTATGCCTATTCTATTATTTGTTGAGCGAATACTATTCTGATTCAGCATTTAATAATTCATTTGTTGAAAGTTGTTTGTTCAAGCCATCCTAAAATTCCGACATTCGCATAAATATAATTTTATGATAATATGACAGTTGTAAACAACTCCATGTCATGCATTCTTCAAAAAAAGAAATAAAAAAAAGAATAGTAATAAATTAAATTAATCTCGTCAAAATGCTAATCACTGAATAGTCATTTATGACATTTTTATTATTTTAATGTTTATACACAATGCTATATATTTAACTATAAAGTGACTATTATAATATTATGCTTTAAATAGTTACAAGATAAAATTTTACTAGAAAACGAGTCTTTGGGGGTCTCGGTTGCGGTCAGAGCGTCATCGTACAACGTTCCTATATGCTATTGTTTTTAAGATACGGGCGAACCCAGCAGTGGGTCGTGAATATGCTGATGAAGAGCTACCGTAACGTTTGACTAGTTTCGGATATATAACAGTTCAGTGGGCCTAGCGCCAATGGGACCGGTAATCCAAGAGTCGTGGGTTCGATTCCCTCTCAAGCTTCCTGAGACGGGTTGATTTTTTCCAGAGAAATAAGTCTTTTTTAAGTTAATTTAACAAGAACCTTATGTATCAGCTACTAAAACATAAAAGCTTCTAATGAAAAAAAGGAAGTAGGTTACTAGGAAAACTCAGGTAGGTAGTAGATGGATTAAGGGATAAGATTGACTGTTAAAAATTGCTCATATTTTTGTAAGAAAAATGTAAAACAAGTATTTAATAAAGTTTAGTTCAGCCTATTAGACGGTATGTTTTTTTTGGAGAGAGTTTGCTGCCTCTGACTTTTACAACGTCACCGGACATTTAAATGAAACAACTTTTACGGATCTACTCGCGTTTATTTTACTTTCCACATTATTTAATGTTTATCCTGACGTTTCGAATCCTTTGCAGGGTCCGTGGTCACAGGGAGACTGAGATGTTGGTCATCTCATAATTAGTTAGTAGCTTGAATACCCTCATTTAATTTAATCAGGTGCGTTCCGTTTTACGCAGAAAGAGCTTACAGTATCTATTGGTCTGGCAGTATGGTGTTGGGGCTGGGATTTAATATTTTGTATGATGGGGTCCCAGGCTGGTGGTAGACTCCAACCATCTTCTCTATTAAAATTAGGATGTTTTTTAATTTTAATAGCCTCGCGTATCATCCTAGGGATGAATCGTTGTTCTCTAGCGAGCACTTGTGGTTTATCAAATCTGATGTAATGGTTGGGCCTTTCTAGGGTTCGCGTAAACTTCAGAAAACAATATGTCACCGGACATTTTCGGGGGCGGCGAGAAACTTAAAGAGTTCCTCGCTCTGTGTAATTGCAACATTTTCACGCTGCACCAGTTGTCCTTGCGTCTGGACTCCGTTTCCAGGTGGAGTGGAGTCATTTGCCGAGCAAGGTAAAAAAAAACATCTTTAAGGGGTTTCTAGAGGAGATGGCATCACGCAAGCGTGATCCCGTCCTCTTCCAGGTAGGTACATGTCTGTACTTGGTATATATAAGCAGCGTGTTAATTGGGTCTTCGTAAACTTGTTCCTAATGACAGTGTCTTAAGCCTGTTCTAGAGTGTGTGTGTAGTGTATTTGAATGTGTTGAACCAGCAAGTACCCAGAAACAACCGTATCTATATGATCGATGCAAAGTTTAATAAGTAACATACGCATAAGTTATTCGCGCCATGCTAGCTAGGTATCCGTTTGATAGACCGAGTCCGAAATACCATGATTTGGAACATATATATTTGGCTTACCCTACACAAGGAGAACAAATAAAGAAGTGGTCAAACCAGAAAAGGACTTCCTTAGAAGTGGTCCTAACAAGAAGTAGTTGAATTTAGAACTGGTCATTATTAGAAGAAGACCAATAAAAAACTGGGCACAGACCGCCGCGCCGTTAGGGACGTCAGTAAAAGGATTGCACGACTCAAGTGACCCCCACTTCAGTCAGTTCACGTCAGGACACGTGGCTGGATTCGAAGACGGTCGCTGACAGAGTAGTAGTCATGAAATGCTTGTCGATCGATAGGCAGACTTCCAGTTCGGTTGTCGGACGACCTTGTCCAGGTGGCGGGCAGGGAATGGATGAGGATGGCGCAGGACCGTGAAGCGTGCGATGGAAGAGGCTTTTGCATTGCAGTGGGCGGAAAAGGGCTACAAATGAAGATGACGATGAACATACTGTTGCATATTGGTGTCCCCTGCCCCTTAGATCCTAACCGGGCGTTAATGCCCGGAGCGGAAATTCCGTCAAACCCCAACCGGGCGCGACCACGCGACTTATAACTTAAATATCGTCTATTTAGAGCCTACTTTTGTATCAAGAAGTTTAACTATAAACAAACTAGAATAAATTTGCTACAGTCTCAACTGCCAACAACTTTATTCTCTGCGCGTTTTCAATTTTATTTTTCATTTTAAATTTTTTTTTTTGCCATTTTGCGAATTACGTCATCGGCGCAGGTGCTGTCATTTGTTTTGTTCGTGATTTGGGTGGTAGCATGCTTAGACCCTAAGTAAAATGTCACCGATGCTCATTTTTATAAGACTACTAGCTGACCCGGTGGACATCGTACCAAATTCCTTTTTTTTTTTAATATAGCCTATGTTACTCATTGCTAATGTAGTATTCTAATGGGAAAAGAGCTTTAAAACAGTAAATCGATCCAGTAGTTTTTGAGTTTATTCGTTGCAAACATACCTACATACACACAAAAGTACAAAGCTTTCCTCTTTATAATATATGTATAGATTTTACGTGTTTTAAGCACTTAATAATCCCGTTTATTCCAAAAACCTAGTAGTTTTGTTGGTTTTGAAGAAAGGGTCAGCGTCATCTGTTTACCCAAAGTGGGTTTTGGGATTGAACAATGGTTTCTCGCATTCAACCCGAGCATCTACCCGACACACAATATGTACCACAATATGTAGGTACCACTCTATTTATGTATACGCGTAATAAACTAATTTGATTTGATTAATCTCTTTCCACCAACACAATCAAGAAAAGGATTGCTTCAGTAGCAAGAAAATTGTGAACTCATTTCGCCGAAGGGAAAACTTCAATGTTGCCGTTTGACGATCCGTTAGATCTCGAAAAGCTCGTAATTAATTTTGTCGGTTCTGTTACTCACACCAAATTCAATATGAAACGGAACGGTACTAATTGAAATACTCATTAAAATGGAACAACGAGTTGCAATTATTTATAGGGTAACAAATCTGATAACCATTGTTTTGCCACTTGATACATTTTTGATGTGTTACATCTTTCCGCTCGTTTTCTATATAAGCAATTTGTGGGAGTGATTTCGTGAAATGGAACGGAAGTATGTGTAATAGTGTAACAGGAAGTCGGGGAAGCGCGCAAGCGCGCGGCATTTTGTAAATTTCAAATCGGTATTATGAACATGACATAATTATTATTTTGTCAAATGTCTTCCAATGAGTATTTACTGCATTTATTTTATAGTTATAAAATAATGTAATACTTGACCCATTTTTTCAGAATATAATGTTAAAATTGCTAAGGTGAGATGTCAAATGTACACATCATAAGGCGACCATTGTAAGGCTCGCTCGTTTTTTAAAAATTTATTTATCTATTATTATTTAATTAAAACAACTTAACAAAGAATAATGAAACTACTACCACTGTTAACTGACATTAAAAACGCACCGTTTCTGTCGTCTAGTGGTTAAGCCATTGGTTTAAAGTCACCAAGTAGGGCCAAGTGTGTTTCAGATTTTTCGATGTATATCCTGGGATTGTGATCAGCAACTCTCATTTGGCATTTGTGTTGATTAAGCCATTACATGAGGAGCTCCATGGCGCAGTGGTTAACGCGCCCGGTCTGCGATTGCTGAGGTTAAGCAACTTTCGCAAAGGCCGGTCATCGGATGGGTCACCAAAAATTTACCATCTCGAGCTCCTCTGTGCTTCGGAAGGCACGTAAAGCCATTGGTCCCGGTTGCATTAGCAGTCGTTAACAACCACCAATCCGCACTGGGCTCACGTGGTGGTTTATGACCCGTTCTTCCTATCCATCCATAGGGAAGGCTTGTGCCCCAGCAGTGGGGATATTATGAGCTGATGATGATGATGATGATGATAATGAAGCCATTACACATCAATTGTGGTGATGACTTGTTTCAATGATGGAGGCCTTTGTCCAGCATAGTACAATGATAGACTATTTACTTACTTACTTTTACGCAGTGAGCAAGGCAAGGATTATGAAGCGTTCGTATTCCAACTCGCTATGGAAATAATCAAATCGAATATTATTCAGTTAACAAAATCTTTTGATGCGATAGATGATGAAAGATGATGATAGAAATTTTAATTTTAAATAATTAGCTTAATGGTAAGAACATTATTGAACTTTGATGTTTTACTTAGGCTTAATAATCATAATATTGGTTGATTATGTAAATGATCTTTAATTTAGATACGTAGACATTGTACCAAGTCCACTGAAGTGTTCACTTTGTGTATTCGCTATGTTGTTTTCACATATAATATTCATCTTAGGGATAGCCACGTCACTATAGAATGGAGCTCAAGGAGACGCCTACCTTTTGAATTTATTATTTTGTCACCCTTCGTGTTATCCTGTGCTATGTGTTGTTACAACAAAGCCGTCGGGAATGGATTGCGTAAATAGACGGCCATCTTGGCGAAAAAGTATAATTGCGATGGTTTTTTTCTATTTTCTTATATTATTGTTTTTATATTTATGACTTGGTAAGGTTTTTTTGTACGTTTGTATATAGCCATATAATTTAAAAAGGAAGTATAAGTTAAATTCTTCTTTGTTTATTTATAGTTTAAATTTAATTATTTTAATGAGTAATAACCAGTGATCGGAATAGGTAGAGCTATTTTGGTTCATTGACCGCAAACGTATATGTTAATATGGATATAGCCCGGGATTTCGACTACAATACCGGGATTTTAAAAATAAAAAATAAATGAATGAAGTTAACAGAAAAATGTAATAGTTGGTTTTAAGTAAACCATTGCACACGCGACGTTGCCAAACTTACATCAACGACATCGGATGTCCGAAGTCGCAAAAGATCAATGCGCACACGCGCGTTGTTGCCGTCCTTGTAGGAAGCAAAACACAGCCCGTGGAAACAAAATAGAACAATAGCGAAAATGCGGGACACTCTTTACCTACTTTATAACGAAAAGTATGTGTAACGAATTCCAATGGTGATTGTTTCGGAAATGTCGCATACTTCACTGTGTTTTCACCCATATACCTCATTGTAAGCATCGCGCGATGTGTGGCTTCGTAAGAATTGTCAAGCTTTTAGTTAAGTAACTTGCAACTCAAATGAAATCCCGGGATTAATTTTTAAACTGCGGGACGTAGGGCATGCCCATATTATTATATCGTATTATATTTCGTATAAAAGTACCAAAAATAGCTCTACCTATTCCGATCTCTGGTAATAACAAATGAATGCTTTTCAAATCCCTTAAACTTTCAATGATGATGATTTTAATAGTGGATGAGTAATTAGTAGGGTTGGTAAATAAAACAAAACTACGAAACAGTTTTTTCAGTTTCTCCCAAGAAGACCGCGAAATTCCACCTTTATGGAAACTCAAAGGTAGCGGAGGGAACTCCATTATTTATTCATCACCAAAAATTTATTTGGATCAATCGAAACTTATCATCAAATAAAACTAGCGAGGCTGAATATGCCAGGTCCCTTTGCCTTGCCTAAATTAAGAATACTCTTTCTGAATTGAAAATTAAAAAATCAAAATCATTGATTTCAATGACCTACCGCTACTTTCCTTCACCGCACTACGCGCAATCGACTGTCATTCCATCCACATCACTTTGATGGATGGCGGTCTACTACTGTGCGTTTTTTACGAAACTTCTTGCCTCGAACTACAGTGTTGTGGAACCAGCTCTCGGCGGCGGTATTTCCGGACCGTTACGACCTCGGAATCTTCAAGAAACGAGCCTATTCCTTCCTTAAAGGCCGGCAGCGCGTCTGCGATTCCTCTGGTTTTGCGGGTGTCCATGGGCGGCGGTGATTACTTTCCATCAGATGACCCGCCTGCTCGTTTGCCTCCTTCTTTTATAAAAAAAAAATATATAAAATGATGGAGGCCTTTGCCCAGCAGTGGGACAGTATATAGGCTATTTACTTACTTACTTTACATCCAGCTTGATGATTTTTTAATAATTTTTTACTTGATCGACTTCACACCAGGTAGGTACTGGGTATTCATGCTGAGTAGATTTTCTCTTCGTTTTAGTTAAATATTTAGTAGATCTATTACATTATTCAACATTATTTCATTATTCAAAGGAAAGACTCCATGGTCCCAGCAGTGAGGACATTAATCGTCTATTGTTTAACCATTTCAAATAAACCATTTTATTATTAACCCACATAACAGTTAATAATAAAGAATTGTTATTATTTTGTGATTTAATTCAATCAATCAATTCAATGTCGACCTCCGTGGTCGAGTGGCTTGCACACCGGTTTTCATGGTGTCGCCATCTCTGAGGTCCCGGGTTCGATCCCCGGTCGGGTCAATTTAGAAATACCTGTTTTTCTAAATTGTTTCGGGTCTGGGTGTTTCCTATGTATAATAAATATGTATTTAAGTATATTAAGTATATTTATCCGTTGTCTAGTTAACCATTTTATCGAGTTTCTTAAGGAAGCTCTTGTTGGGGCTAGATAATTGGTGTGAGTGTGGGAAACATTTATTTATTTATTTTATTTATTTAATGTTTGTATTTGTCTGTAGGTACCTACTGTGTTATGTATTACTCGTACTTACTATTATTTTTAACTTTAAGATAAGATGCAGTCGAACCATGTAAGGCTATGGCAGAATAGCAGGGTTTGTGGGTCTCCTGCAATCACTGAGCTATAGACCCTTTTAACTTTTAACTTTGGGAAAAAGGCGTGATGGTATGTATGTATGTATGTATGTATGTATGTATGTACTGTGCTTGGATGTAATCCCTTCTCTTACTGTGTTTTTAGTTACAGGAAAATAAAGTTATTTGTAATTATTATTATTATATATTCTTTACTCAGAAGGAAAGGTTAAAAATTGTATGGGCACCAAGCAGCACCTGCATTGCTGGGACACGAGCCTTCCATATGAATGGAAACACAGGGAGAATATACAACAAACCACCACGCGAGCCCACAGCGGATTGGTGGTTGTTAACGACTGCTAATGCAGCCGGGACCAACGGCTTTACGTGATTTTTGAAGCACAGAGGAGCTCGAAATGAAACACTTTTGGTCATCCATCCGATGACAGGCCTTTGCGAAAGTTGCTTTACTTCAGCAATCGCAGACCGAGCGCGTTAACACTGCGCCATCGAGCTCACCATACTTAGTGACAAAAACTCCGTCGACTGTAACCAGAGTCACGTCTGTTTGCGGGTTCAGTGCCCATACAATTTTTGTCCATCCCCCTTTGAATGAAGAATAGCCCGTTGATTACAGAACGCAATCCACTCGGGTCAGCTTTGTTGGGGCCGACTACAATAGTCGACGTTGTCGCAAGTTTTATATATCATTTGCTTTTTTCATTCGACTTACATACAAACATACAGTCCCCGATCCGATTCGAACTTCTCGGAGAATCTAGGGAACAGGGTCACGCACTGTGCGTGATGCTATTTCCACTAGAATACCTCTGACAGTGTTTTTTTTATACACGGCTTGGGGAACCTTTAAATTTCTCGTCGTAAAAAGTTCGGCGATATTGAGAACGTCAAAAGTGGAAATCAGCATACTCTCTTTAAAAAAAACAGAGTGCCTACAGTCTGTTTATTTAATAATGTCTCAATAATCATCATCAACATCATAATCACCCATTGCTACTGCTGGGGCAAGAGCCTTTCCTATATATAAATCTAATTCCTTTAACCTCCTGAGTCCTGGCGGGTCATATATGGAACGTCCAATAAAATTAAATATAAAATGTTATCACTGTAAAGGAACGTTAAAATTTTTGCATAAAAAGAAATGAATTAATGAAATTATTTTTTGCATAAATAAAAAGAACGTTAAAATTTCATATTTTTCCATCATAGTAGAGCATCCCAAAGAATAAAATATCAGCCTTTGAAAAGCAAAATGAACAAAAAGACCCTCTCGGTCTTAGGAGGTTAAACGAGCATTTCTTGTATATATATAATCTGAATCTCGGAAACGGCTTTCAACGATTTTCATGAAATTTAGTGTGCAGGGGGTTTTGGGGGCGATAAATCAATCTAGCTAGGTTACATTTTTTGAAAACATTATAAAATAAATGAGGAGCTCGATGGCGCAGTGGTTAACGCGCCCGGTCTGCGAGTGCTGAGGTTAAGCAACTTTCGCAAAGGCCGGTTATCGGATTGGTGACCAAAAGTTTATCATCTCGAGCTCCTCCGTGCGTAACATAGGCTTTATATTAATTTAACAAAAAAAACCTTTTTAAAATAGTAAATCTACGCGGACGCGGATAAATAAAGAGAACGTCTCAATAGTAAACACTATTTCTAAGTCTTTGACATGACACTGGTAACGTATTTTTGACATTATGGGTCTTTATAAATAAACGAAGAATAATTTTAGAATAATTATACCTACCGTGTTTTGTCTCTTTTATTCTAATCTAAAATGAATTTTAAATAAGAGAAACAAAACACGGAATAACTATTCGGAGCTTATTCCCTGTTCCTTTGTAAGAGGGTTAGATTATTGTGATAATGGTCAAATTAAGACACGCTCGCGGGCTATAACTGGAATTTACGGTCAAGAATTTTGTAGGGAACGGGTATACGCTAGCGTGCTGCGATCCCCTCTGAAACCCGTCTAAGGAGGTTTCAATCACACAGCATGAGGTTTTAAATTTCTCGCCAACCACAAAATGGCCGGTGGCACTATATAGCTATAATAGCCACAGCACCTCTTTCCAAAAAAAAAAAAAAGAAAAAAAGAAGTATTTATTGTATTTCATAAATGTTGCGTATAATAATTTATGGTAGGTACATAAATAGTTATATGAAAAAGGTTTACACACTTAACGGTCATAAATTTTGGCGACCAAATAACTATCAGTTTTATGTTTAGATAAAACCATTCTCGTTTATGACGTCAGTAGGCATATAACAATTTTCCTTATGTTTCTAACTGCTGCGCAGCGATTGGCATAAAACAGACATTCAGTTACCAGTCCGGAATGTATGTATGTATGTATGTATGTATGTATGTATGTATGTATGTATGTATGTATGTATGTATGTATGTATGTATGTATGTATGTATGTATGTATGTATGTATGTATGTATATGTATGTATGTATGTATGTATGTATGTATGTATGTTTGCAATGAATAAACTCAAAAACTACTGGACCAATTAAAAAAAATCTTTCATCATTAGAATGCTACATTAGCGCTGAGTAACATAGCTTATATTGAAATACTAAAAACGACAATTTAATTTTCCAATACAAAATGATTTGTTTGTTTTGTTGTCATGGAAACCATTTATTATTAAATTTAACTCAATGATGGAAACTGTCAAAGCGGTACGCAGTCCGCCGTGTCAGCTAGTCTTAAATACAAGTCTATTCAGTAACCAGAATTTTCATGAAGTGTTTACAAATAAAATAATATAAACACAAATAATTTTATTTGATAAATGCTTACACACTAAAGAATACAGAAAAAAATTGTAATAAATATAAGCATAATTATCAAAGGCTGAGATTACCTTTTACTCCACACTAGGCACTGCCTGTTTAGTGGCGGTCAAGTAAACGTTTCCAAAAGTTAAAAGTCAAGTTAGGTCAATTTAGTTAAGTTATTTATTCCCGGTGGTCACTTTACCGTTATTCAAAAAATATACACAATGTAATATAATTTTTATCAAATGTTTTAAATCATTTTAACGCAAATTTTGTTGCGAAACAAATTACAAAAACGCAAATGTTGAAAAAACTGCACCCTTCTGACATACCGGTTCAGGTGCTCTCCCAATTGAGCTATCGTGGTTCTAACCAGCCCGCCGAAATTATTCAACACTGTTTACTTTTTTCTTTGAAAGTCAAAGGCGCCCATTCAACGTCAACAACTACTGTCGGTAACATCCGATCATAATATTTTTAAAAATACTAAAGCAAATTTTGTTGAGAAACAAATTACAAAAACACAACTGTTGAAAAAAATTCCACGAGCAGTATTTGAACCTGCACCCTTCTAACATACCATCCTACCAATTGAGCTATCGTTGAAAAATATATATTTATCAACATTTCTGTTTTTATAATTTTTATCTTTCTGCATTCCTTCTTTAGGTATATAAACTTTAACTAAAGTAAAGCCTCATACTCCTCCATTCGAATAATTGGTTTAAAAAGGGGTAAACCGTAAGTATTACGCAGTTTTCCTCTCACGTATTAATAATTTATGTAGATTACCTAAGCATGACCCTTCTCTATATGAATGGATAAGGAGAACGGACCATAAACCACCACGTGGGCCCAGAGCGGATTGGTGGTTGTTAACGACTGCTAATGCAGCCGAGGAAAACGGCTTTACGTGCCTTCCCAAGCACAGAGGAGCTCGAAATCTTACATTTTTATTCACCCATCTTATAACCAGCCTTTGCGAAATTGCTTAATCTTAACAATAGTAGACAGGACGCGTTTATAACTGCCTATCGAACTCCCCGAGTTAATATAACAAATACTTATTGCCCGTAAAGTTAAAAGTCATGATGGCAGTATTATATTTTGCCGAATATTAATTTAAGACAATCATTTTAAAGATTTCGTTAAAATCCACGAGTGGTGTCTAATATAAAACAAAACACTGCATCGTCACTTTTTAAATTTCTTTAACGGCTTCCACCCACGACCTTTTTGTAGGACCGTTAATCGGACCAATTTTTTCATTTTGTGACCGAATTTTTGTAGGACGCGTCACGCGTGCGTTGCAGCAACATAGAATTCTATACCTACGTTTCATCTTTACCGACTAAAAATCGGGCACCTATTATCGGATGTGTGCGTGGGCTCTTAGGGCTCAGTAAAGTCGCACATTTTTACAAGATAGATTGTCACTTACCGTTAATCATTCAAAGAATGTCATTCAATTGTCATTTATCATCTATCATCTAGTATTACACAAAGGACAATTAATTATACTCGGTTGTATGGGTTAAAGCCCTTTGCAATCTCTAGCCTGAGGAGAATACTAAGACAATAGCATTTTTATTTTTAGCATTGTAAGCATTTCGATGAGCACAAATGAAGTTCATTTTAGACGCAATGAATAGTAGGTACCTAATTGTTTTGTAGTATTAGCGTATTTTTAAAATAGTTAGTTTAAATACTTTAAAGGACATCATACAGGTTTCATAAATTTTTGGTCCAAAATCAAAAGTGCCGGCAAAAAAAATAATGTGCTGTATTCTGATAGAATACGTTAGCATTTGTTACTATGGCACCAAAGCTAGCACCACTGTGCTTCGTAGTATTTGGGTTCTAAAAGTCCGTCTTTTTATACATTTTCGATTAAACTATTAACTATAACAAATGAAGTATTTTGCCAGAACATGGAGTTTTAAATATATTTTTGTAAACACGACATACTTATTGTTAATCGATATCGAGAAGACCAGCCATCGCTCACTACTAGATACAGTACGTGCGTCATAGGTAAAAGAACTATTTGGTGCTGTTCTTACATTATACTTATGTGTTATATGGTATATGAGCTTATCCTCGACATTTACAAAATATAGCCCCACCACCACCAGCTTTGGGATTGGAGAATATCATTGTTATGCCAGATGATTTTGATAATATTGTTGAATAATAAAATATTGCATTAAACATATAAAAAAACTATTCTTATTTTATTACAACCCCTCAATCATAAATGGATTCTAACATAACAGAACATTTTATTTACGGTTTGTTATGCGTTTAATCGAAGATATTCTCATGTGACATTTTATCATCATTTCTTAATATGGCACCAAAGCTTACCTATAGCACCGATAATAGTGGTGCTACAGCTTTGGTGCCATATTAACAAATGCTAAGGCCGACGTGTTATATCAGAAAACATCACTTTTTTTGGCCAGCACTTTTGATTTAGGACCAAAATGGATGATGTCCTTTGTAATTCCTATCTTAAAAAACTATTTTTATTGCAGTCTCGACTTCTAAAATATATAATTTGAGACTATAACAGATGCAATTTGATTTAATCATCTGCAACTAAAACAACCAAGATTGTTCGACATTTCGATAGATCGAATGCTATACGCCAAAATTGTCACGCTTATTAAGACTTCCTTAATGAAAATGGTTCGTCTTATATAACGTATGTTTTAATTTAATTTATTGCATACTGAAAGAATTATCTATGTATATAAAAATCAATTGCTGTTCGTTAGTCTCGCTAAATATTCTACAATGGCTGGACCGATTTGGCTCATTTTGATTTTAAAGTATTTGTGAAAGTTCAGGGAAAATTTAAACGGTGAGAAACATATATAATACGTAACGGAAAATACCTACTAGAAACGACAATTAGTTTATAACCTGGTTACCATACAGATAGTTTATAACCTGGATTAACATAGGAGGAGTTTTTACACTATAATATTATAAATGTGAAAGTTTGTGTGTATGTGTATATTTGTTGCTTCTTTACACTGCAACGGATGGATGGATTTGGATGAAATTCGGCATACAGATAGTCCATAACGTGGATTAACACATAGGATAGTTTTATCTTGATATTCCCACGGGAATGAATGGAAACTGTCAAAGCGGTACGAAGTCCGCCGGGTCCACTAGCAAAATATAAAACAAAGTCGCTTCCCGCTGTCCCTATGTATGTATGTATGTATGTATGCTTAGATCTTTGAAACTACGCAACAGATTTTGTTGCGGTTTTTTTAAATAGATAGAGTGATTCAAGAGGAAGGTTTATATGTATAAAACATGCATAATTGGACCAAGCGGACGAAGTCGCGAGCGGGCCGCTAGTTGCTTAAAAATCAATAAGCTCATTTCGTAACTACTCATTTCAAAAATGTACAGTATTCAAAAATACTGCAAAACTTTTTTTTTTACAAGTATTGATTTCCGGCGACCATCCAACGAAGCAATTGCCGAAACTTTGATTTTTTCAGCCGTCTAGTTACCGTTGAAAGGGTTAAGGATTAAATTTTAGTTTTAGTTTGGGCAATTCATACAATTATGTAATAAATTTAATAAATGTAAGAGTTATAATAAATCAAAGTGGGCGAGATAATTTATTACTTATTAAAATTCCAACAGTCCGGACATGCCCGCTGACTGAAAGCTGCAGCAAACGTTAATTTGACTCCTTAATTACGTTTCGATTATGGTAATTTATGTTGCAACATAATTATTATGAGATATTTTATTAATACTAAATATATTTATTTTTAAATATTCCGACTGTTATTATCATAAGTAAACTATTCGCCTAATTATAAAAAGAAATATAAATCTTATCTATCACCTGTCAAAAATTTGTTATTTGTTTCTAATAATAAGTGTAACACATTTTTTTGACATTTTAATCTAAAAATCAACAAGATATAACAAGAAATAAATGACAGTTGGACTTACCATATCATCATAAAAAGGCATCAGGATAGTCAGTATTCGCTTTATGTGATAGAAACATAACGTCCAGTTTACGTTGAAACCACTACATGAGGGCTGAGTGCTGGACCAGATCTCATTTTGACTGGATATGTCTAGTCCACCTATTTTGACTGATCACCACTAGAACAACCATTTAAAAACACTGGCCACTGTTTTCGAAACAAACAAACCGAGAAAAAAAACTGTGTAAAAAGTTCCAAATCGTTGTTGGTAGCGTTCGAAGTTCGAAAATTATGACGGTGAAAACTTTTTTTAAATAATTTTTGACATGTAACTCTTTCAGCGAATTTAGGCGAAGGGTTTAATGAAAATGTTCAGGCAAGTGTCGATCTAATTCGGGAGAAATTCGGTGCGCGTCCTCTCACTTCGCCCTTTGGTAGCAGACTGGCGCGTTTTCGACTGGCGTTACGTTAATACGAGGCGCGTATACTTTATCTGTGATTGCTGAAATGCTGAGTACTCCTGAAACTCGAAGAGATAACAAGGGTGTTCAGATACTTAGTAGGCACCTACTAGATAATTGAACGGTTGAAGTGGAGGATCAAAAGTGTTATTTTTTTGCCCGTTTTTCTGCTGTTTTTTTTTCTTATCTCATATAATATATTCAACTAGTGAGGAACTCCTCACTAATTGAAAATCCCGGGTGAAGTATGCGCTTCCATCATTGGCCTTATCATCACTTAACATCAGGTGAGATCAAGGCACTGTGCTTACCCGTAAATATATTATATAAAAAAAATATCTCAGTTATACGGATAACGTCGTATAGAGTTAATATTTAATCTTTCATTAACCTTTCGTCTGCTTAGTGCCAGATCCTTCCTACAAACAATTAAAATTCCAAACGTTATTGTTAAATAATAACTTATCTTCGCAAAGTGGCTGGCTTTTATTTTCTCTAATTTAATTATAAAAGTGTTCTGGACGTGATTAAGTGACGGCAGTAGGTCACCTATTCCATTCCGGGTCAGGCTATTGAAATAGACGCTTGACATTAGCGATCGATAGATCAGCCAGCAGACACAGTGTCAACTAGATCGTATTTGAATATGCTTCAACTGTACGGATGGTTAAATGCAAATCGGGTGGTCGGAAATTGTTCGATGGTCATGAATTGCCAATTTTTAAGTGTAAGGAAACCACATCATCAGTTTATAATGATTCATTTTTTAAATTGTGTTTCATTTTTATAATGATGGATTTATAAAATTTTCGTAACCTATGTTTACGTTTTTTGGGGGTTAAAGTCGGCCCGAAATCCAAAGGACCTAGTTTCAATTTATAGATCGAACCAAAGTAGGTGTGTTTCGGATTTCTTGATGCATTGTCTGGGTTTGTGATTACCGATAGTAATTGGCAAGCGTAGTGGTAACCTATCAGCTGCCGTAAATACAAACACAGTAGACTTTTAATCGTTTGGCACCGTTGATCCTTGACGAAGCATACTGAAGTGCCGCCTGTGGAGGCTGGTCTGTTCTTGCATAGTTATCTATCTTATTTTTATTATTATTAACTATAGTTACTTATACAAACTATAACTACTATCTACTTTATCTATAACATATAATAAAATTTATTATATTTGACACTTATAAATTAAAAAAAAGGAAATAGAAATAAAAATATACACATAATTTTACAAATAAAAAAGGGACTCCAAATCGCTGCCAAGCGGGAGAGTGCCCAGGACGCTGGCGGCGTTGCTATAGTGTAACTTTGTTTTTCTAAGACAATTTTTGGCCTTTTTAAGTACTGTATGACATTGTTAAAATTTAAACTGATTACGGATGTAAATTTGCAAACTTAGATATTATATTTTTTTATCTTTTGTGTTTTTTTAACATGTTGTAATTGGTTGTCCTTCAAATTTTGTGTTTTTATTTGTGATGTAAAGTGTGCTTTTATGATAGGGCATTTTCCAACATTTTTGACGCTGTAAGGGAGAAAAAAGCTTGACACTTGCTGAGTTTCTCGCCGGGTCTCCCGCCCATAGTAGACTAACGAACCGATGAAAAATAATATTATTATTATTTTTGCAACATTGTAAGCCGCTACAAGCTTAAATTTTCCAACAAATTTAAAATTATTTATTCAGTGTAGGCTACAAATAGCTCTTATGAACGTCATTATGCCATCGGATGTCGATTTAGCAATCTGACTTGGCCGGCGGCGTAGCGTTTGAGCCAGGCTGTTGTACTTCAATTCTTTCAGTATAAAATATAGTTTATAAATGTATTTGTATGATATCTGTTTGTAATTAAATAAATTACAGCGAATGAACTAAGTCTATTTATTATTTCCTTCATTGTCGTGAAACATATAGAATCTTTTTACATACCAACCCACCAAAAGCTTATCAGTTGTAGCGATGACTTGATTACAATGAGGCCTTTTGCCCAGCAGTGGGACAATATAGTAGGGTAATAACAGTTATCACTAACATCAGCTAATTTTTTATGTCCCTACTGTTGGAGCACGAGCCTTCCATGTGGATGGACAGAGAAAACAGGCTTTAAACCATCACGCGGGCCCAGTGCGGATTGGTGGCTGTTAACGACTGCTAATGCAACCGGGACCAACGGCTTTACGTGCCTTCCGAAGCACGGAGGAGCTTGAGATGATACATTGTTATTCTTTTTGTTATATTAAAGGAGGGAAACGAGCAGGCGGGTCACCTGAAAAGAATCACCGCCGCCCATGGATACCCGCGAAACCAAAGTAATCGCAGATGCGTTGCCGGCCTTGAGGAAGGAGTTGGATCTTGAGGAGGAAGTAGGAATTGGGAGGGGGGAGCGGTGAGAGATAGGCCTCCGGTACTTTCACTCACCAGACGAAACACAACAGCAACGAGTGCCATTGTTTCACGCCGATATTCTGTGAGAGGGTGGTATTACGCCGGGCGAGCTTGCCCATTTCGTGCTGCAACGCAGCGTGGCTCTACTACTGAGACAGTGTCACTCATTTAGCACCACCCAGGGGTCACGTGTAGGGTCTCAAGGGTTAACCTACGGACTCGAGTAACTTTAACCCCCAACCACCAATCACCAATCTTATAACCGGCCTGTGCGATTATTTCTTAACCTTAGCAATCGTAGACCGGACGCGTTAACCACTGCGCCATCGAGCTCCTCTTTAAAACATTACTTTAAACTTACCTAAACCTGCTACGCCGAATATTTGAATTTTAAACTACCATGGTACATAATAAATATATTCTTTGCAAACTCTGAGTAAAATTTTCCCAGCAATTTTTCATATACTTTAGTGACCTATGGAGCAATCTTTAGAATGTTGTGTTATGCCGCTCGAATGGCTTTGGAATATTTCGTGTCGATTTATTGGATATAGAGGGTCTTTGTGGTGCAACCTATTTGTTGGGGCGGCATTTGGTATTCACCTTGCGATGGAAAATGTAACGACAACAGATAGATAGAAGACCTTTACACTTACGAATACGTACACACTTCCATACATAAAAAAATCAAATCAAATCAAAAATATTTATTTCTTTAGCATTAAACAATTTTAACATCTTATTAGACAATGGAAAAAGAATAGAGAAACTTTGATTCAGTATCACAAAAACACATTTATACAAATAAAACATTCATAATTTAAGATACATCTATAATAATATTATACAGAGGAAACGTTTGTATTTTTGTATATATGTTTTTTTTAACGAATGAACTCAAAAACTACTGGACCGATTTAAAAAACCTTTCACTATTAGAATGCTACATTAGCGGTGAGAAACTTGTGCTATATTTAATAAAAATAATTATATAAAATACAGTTAAAAAATTAAACGAAGGGAATCGAACCTGGGTCTTCCGCAATCCGGGCGGCTGCACTGACCGTTATGCTACCAGGAAGGCTGACGTAAGCGCAGAATTTTGTCACTGCTTTTTGATTTTTCGAAATGCTTTAGAGCGACATTAGTGTCATCTATTTAAAATTTTACTAATAGTTTGCGTTAATCCTCATACTGACTGACTGACACGGTTCGAGGAGCTCTTTAAGTTTATCCAAAAAAGTCCGGTGATGCTGAAATAGCGTAAAAAACAACCCTATCTGCTGTGGGTTTCTTTCCCCACCAAAGCATTCTTTTAGTCGCTTTCTATGATAGGTAAAAAATACCATAGACGCGCCATAGACCTATTTTTATTCCAGAAGTACAGAGTGTGAAGAAACACAAACTATCTGTGGGGACACTCGAGGTGTCGCTTTCTCGTAGCGTAAGCATAATTATGTAAAATCGGACTTTTAGCGGCAGTCGTCCCGCGCCCCTAATAAAGATAGCACATACCGTAAACCACTTTTCATTTATCTATCGCATAACATCCTCCCGAGGAGCTCGATGGCGCAGTGGTTAACGCGCCCGGTCTGCGAGCACTGAGGTTAAGCAACTTTCGCAAAGGCCGGTCATAGGATGGGTGACCAAAAATTTATCATCTCGAGCTCCTCCGTGCTTCGGAAGGCACGTAAAGCCGTTGGTCCCGGCTGCATTAGCAGTCGTTAACAACCACCAATCCGCACTGGGCCCGCGTGGTGGTTTATGGCCCGTTCTCCCTATCCATCCATAGGGAAGGCTCGTGCCTTAGCAGTGGGGAAATAAAATGAGCTGATGATGATGATGATAACGTCCTCCTAGAGATACCTGCATAGGTATTTACACTATCTGTTGTGGGTTTGCTTCTTTCTTTCCTACCAATACCTCCCCTTAGTCGCTTTCTATGATAGGTAAAATACCATAGACGCGCCATAGACCTATTTTTATCACAAAACTACAGAGGGTGATGAGACCTGTACGTTTCTTTCTACATAAAAGAACGTTTTAAAACAAATTTGACAGCAACCCAATGTAAAGCAGGGTGTAAAATTACAACGTCAATTCGCTAATGGCCTACTTTACGATCGAAGTAATAAAGCTTATGGGCTCCACTGAAAATGGTCACCATTTCTTATACAACCAATTACAACATAATCCCATGGGGTTGGTCTGTTGATACTGCTACAAGTACAAGCTTATAGTTCTATATAGGTATATTGTATCATCATCATCATCATCTCAGCCAAAAGACGTCCACTGCTGGACAAAGGCCTCCCCCAAGGATATGATATATTGTATGATACATGTAAATTAATTCTTTTTTACAAAAACAAAAATGTTGAAATAATTTCCACAAGCAGGATTTGAACCTGCACCCTTCTGACATACCGGGTCAGGTGCTCTCCCAATTGAGCTATAGTGGTTCTAACCAGCCCGCCGAAATTATTTAACACTATTTACTTTTTTCGAGGAGCTCGATGGCGCAGTGGTTAACGCGCCCGGTCTGCGAGTGCTGAGGTTAAGCAACTTTCGCAAAGGCCGGTCATTGGATGGGTGACCAAAAATTTATTATCTCGAGCTCCTCCGTGCTTCGGAAGGCACGTAAAGCAGTTGGTCCCGGCTGCATTAGCAGTCGTTAACAACCCCAATCCGCACTGGGCCCGCGTGGAGGTTTATGGCCCGTTCTCCCTATCCATCCATAGGAAAGGCTAGTGCTCCAGCAGTGGGGACATAAAATGAGCTGATGATGATTTACTATTTTACTTTGAAAGCCAAAGGCGCCCATTCAATTCAATTCTTCTTTCTCAATAGAGATGGCACTCTGTCTGTACTCTGAATCGCGCTCTAGGAGTTTTGTGGACGAAATATAGGTAAGGCCATATTTTGAGAATATAGGTTACCTACTGGCTACTGGTGTGGCTGAACAAGGGTCTGTTCAAAAATAAAAACAAATTATTAGGGAAGTTACACTAGTGTCCGACACAGTAACCCAGTGTTCAACACCTGGTTTTCATCGCCATAAAATTACATATTGTAATTTCATTGAAAAAATTACTGCTTGATAGCTAAGAATAAGGTAGTCTCTATTAAATTGCAGTTAAGTAAAAAATCAGATTGTTTATCGCTATTTTCAATGATGAAAATAAAAGGTGTCGATCATTGGTTCCTGCCGAAAACTGGTGTCACTGCCCTAAATTAAAATAGTTTCAATGCTTTTAATGAAAACTTATTATCCTGTCGATTAAAATTACACAATAATACTTGTTTAAAATCTTAACCCATCTTGTTTGCCACCATCATCTTATCTAAGCACATTATCAAAAATGTTAATAGCATTGTTGTGAAATAAGATAGTCAGTCCCTCAGGAGTTAATCCGAGTGAAGTGCGCTTTCATCTTTGACCTTGACGTCACTTAACATAAGGTGAGATGGAGGCACACATAGTATTATTATATGCGCTGAACGTTGACAAAAAGATTATGCAAAGGACCGACAAAACTTGAAAATATATTTATTCAAATTATAACGTTAAATAATAACGTGGGCAGGGCACATTGCTCGCAGGACTGGTGGCCGCTGGGGCGGCACAAACCTCGAGTGGCGACCGCGTACCGGAAAGCGCAGTGTGGGCAGGCCTCCAACAAGGTGGACCGACGATCTGGTGAAGGTCGCGGGAAGCCGCTGGATGCGAGCAGCACAAAACCGGTCGTTGTGGAGATCCTTGGGGGAGGCCTTTGTCCAGCAGTGGACGTCTTTTGGCTGAGATGATGATGATGATGATAACGTCTCGGTAAACGAGTGGTAAAGCGCAACCACCACAACCACCCAGACCCGACACAGTATCGAAAAGTTCGTTTTCGACATTGACCCGACCGGGAATCAAACCAGAGACCTCAGAGTTAGCGCCGCCCAAAGTTTGGCGTGCAAGCCACGGCTACGGAGGTTGTCGTTATGGTAATGAATAGTCTTTTGATGGCTCAATCAGGATGACAGTCTGATATTTGCTCAACATCCAAATGAAATTTTGTTAATCTAAACCCCTTATTACTAATCGTACAATATTTACATTTACGAAATGTATATTTTTCTGAGCTACGAAATATCTTTTCGTCCGACATACATACCGCAATGTCTCAAAACGAAAGTCTTTGACTAGTGTGTGTTGCCAGTGATGACATACGGGACTGAGACGTGGTCGCTCACTATGGGCCTTATCAGAAGGTTCAAGGTCACTCAAAGAGCAATGGAGAGGGCTATGCTCGGGATTTCTCTGCGTGATCGAATCAGAAATGAGGAGATCCGCAAAAGAATATATGTAACCTACATAGCCCAAAGAGCTGCTAAGCACAAGTGGCAGTGGGCAGGGCACATTGATCGCAGGACTGATGGCTGCTGGGGCGGAATAGTCCTTGAGTGGCGACCGCGTACCAGAAAGCGCAGAGTGGGCAGGCCTCCAACAAGGTGGACCGACGATCTGGTGAAGGTCGCGGGAAGCCGCTAGATGCGAGCAGCACAAAACCGGTCGTTGTGGAGATCCTTGGGGGAGGCCTTTGTCCAGCCAGTAAAAATATTAAGATCGGATGTTGACGACGTAGTTTTCGATATTGAATATGGCTTCTTTGACTTAGATAGTGTTGGATTGAGCCACGATAGCATAGTTGGTAGTGCACCTGACCTAGCAAGAAAATCACTGTCTGTCATGGGGTGCGGGTTTGAATCCCGCTCGTTTTGAGTTGCTCGGGAGGCCTTTGTCCAGCAGTAGCGTCTTTTGGCTGAGATGATGAGATGATGATAATGATATTTTTGTGATATACTAGATGTATTATATACTATTTAGGAGCTCGATGGCGATGTGGTTACCGCGCCGGTCTGCCAGTGGTAAAACTAAAATAGTATCATCTCGAGCTCCTCCGTGCTTCGGAGGGCAAGTAAAGACGTTGGTCCCGGTTACATTAGCAGTCGTTAACAAGTAGGGGCTTCTGCCCGTTCTCCTTATTTATTCATAGGGAAGGCTCGTGCTATTGCACGAGCTATTGCAGTGCTATTGCAGTGCAGACATAAAAATGAGCTGATGATGATGATGATAATGATACTATTTATTAAGCGCTAGCTAGCAGCACCTGTGAAACAACATGAATAGATTCATGATGATGAATATATAACATCTTGTTGGATCAATCTGGAAGGATGTCGCCGGTACATCAAAAGGTCGTTGCTACCTGTCAATAAAATGTAAATCTATGAAAAACAAGGGACGACCAGACGGTAGAAATCTGTATGTAGGGAAATTTCACAATCTCCATAAAATTAAATCAAAATATTGTAGAGGTTTTAATACAGTTTGTTTCGCTTTTATGTAGTGTAAGGTTTTGTGAGCTCAACGGCGCAGTAATAAACTCGCTTAGTCTGCGATTGCTAAAGTTAAGCAACTATCACAAAGGCCGGTCATGGATGAGTGAGCGACAAATTATCAATAACTCCACTCCATCTGATTTTAAGTGAAAACGGAGTCCAGACGCAAGGACAACTGGTGCAGCGTGAAAACAACGCAGCATCAGACACCCTCACCCTGCGGGCCCACAGGGTGCCTCTTCACGCCTCGTTTGAAGGACCCCATGTCACAGGTAAGAGGGAAAACGAGCTGGTAGACTAACTTCTTTTTGCGCGATGGAATGTTCGAGACAGTACAGCGGTGATTCCGGAGAGCAGCACGTGTACTCCTATGGAGCAAAAGAGAAGGTGGGATAAGGTCAAAGAGTTCTTCAGAGCACTCGCCGTGGTGTAAGCGGTAGAAAAAGAAGACATAATGTGCTATTAAAGGCGCGTTAAACCGTTGGTCCCAGTTGCATTAGCAGTTGTCAGGAACCACCGCACCACACTAGGTCCGCCTAGTGGTTTATGGCCTGTTCTCCCTTTGGATATTAAAACGAGCTGGTGATGAAGGTTCAGTGTAGAATGGAACCAAATAGTTATGGAATATGGAATATGGAACCAAATTATGAGTTTAATTCCTGTGGGAATATCGGGATAAAAACTATCTTAAGTGTTAATCCAGGTTATAAACTATCTGTATGCCGAATTTCATCCAAATCCATCGATCCGTTGCAGCGTGAAGAAGCAACAAATATACACACACACAAACTTTCGCATTTATAATATTACTGTGATTTCTGAAGTCACGCAGCATTGTTATGCATTGCTTGTGTTACGATTTAAAGAGTACTAGATACAGTGAAATTACATAGCTGATGGAAATGTACTTGAAACGTCAGGTATTATACACGTATACTTCTTATTTAAAATTTGACATTATTGTTGAATTAGTTAATAAATAAAAATTTAAAAAGAAAAGAAAAAAAAAAAAAAAATAAGACAACGAATTTTATATACATATAAAATTCGTTGTCTTATGCCTAACTAGTTGTATGCTTTATTGAACACCCGTATCCTATAGAACCCTATAGCAGCGCCACCTACCGGGTCTAATATATGCATGTACTTTTGAATCACTCTATGTATTGCTGAAAATTGCATTAAAATCCGTTGCGTAGTTTAAAAGATCTAAGCGTAGGTACAGACAGCGGGAGTGACTTTGTTTGACTTGATTGTCGACTCGGCCGAAAAAAGCTCGACCGGAAGGTCGAGTTGGCACCATTTGATAATATCTATTTTTTTGGTCGTCAACTCGACCAACAGTGAAATTTGAGGTGATTATGTACAGTTGTGGTAACTGTAAAAAAAGTTTTGTTTAATTTACTAAACTTGAAATGTTTAATTGCATCGGTCGGTGGCCAAATGGCAAGCATTGAGCTTATTATTATTTATGTTATGTAAAGGAAAAGAAAAAAAAAGAAAAAGTACTAAGTAGTTTACGAGGAAAAAGTAGATATTTCCAAATTTTTGGCCGAGTTGACGAAGAAGTCCTTAGTTTTAGGACATACTCATAAAATAACAAACGTCGAAATTTTCCTAAACTTCAAAGCCACTGATTATGCGTATTTTTGTAGATTTATAGATTAGCTAAACCTGAAGCGTAATAACAAGTTTCGAAGGCAACCTATACTTCTCATCTTTGACCTTTCAAAAGTTAATCTAACCTTTTAATATTAACTTCAAATCCTTTGAAGAGATACTTTTCTATTATTAACTTTCACTCATTAGCTGCTATTTCTGAAATACTTCACCTCGTACCTACGTATAGGCATAATCTGTGATATAGGTAATATTTTCACTTGGTTTGATTATAACCAGTACCCAGTATACTGGGTGCCCTTTAAAATTAATTGTCCTAATTTTTGTAGGCCAAACCGCAATGGCCTTAACTTCTTACGCACAATATGTGTATTGCCTAACCAATGTTTTCACACAACATATACATTGGACATAATGATGATGATGATGATGATGGCGATGATGGTGATGGTGATGATGATGACGATGATTATCAATTATTATATTATGATACAGAATACACTAAACATGCACACTAGGGTACGACGAGCCGGTTCACACGCGCTCTATACCAGGTACGTCTGTACATATCTATGTACCTGGGCGCTTCTCCCCACCACCACGGTCCGGTTAACCCGAGCCGAGATCCGAGCCTTTAGAGGCGCCCTCGGGTTGTTCTGCTCCCTGATTCGATCTGCTATGTGGTATTTTTTGAGTTAGCCATATTGATAATTTGAAGAAGTTCAATGAGTGACCAATCTAGCATAATACAAAAACTGCTGGAACACACTATTGTGTATTGTAGCTATCTTTAATTTGGCAATGGTTACTAGAATTATTTTCATGTTAGATTTTAAAAGATAAGGTTTTCTTTGATTATCTCATAACTACCTACTGTATTTACATACAGCAGGTTTGAGTTTAACGACGATACTCTATCAAATCAATGACTTCTCTCTGAGGATTGAAAAGTTACCTACAGGTTGAAGCTTTCCGATTAACTTCTAAGAAGTTTAAAGAAAAGGAAATAAGATTGATTGATTGATTGATTTATGATCACCATTTAACATCTTTAAAGCTTTCACAGCGGAAAGTGGTTAACTTGAATGAAAAATTTACTTGCCTAAGAGGATTAAAGTTTTCTAAAGCTTTTCTGACCTCAACGGTGAAAATTAAAGCTGATATCTATTGAACCAAGTTTCTTATTTGTAACTATTTAATAATAAGCATGTAATACATTTAATTGACATTAGGTATTAATTAGTTAACATAACTCAACTGAACTTAAAAAAAAATAAACCCAAAAATCGAACGCAAATTGTATGAATTACTGGCTGGTACGGGTTGGCTGAAGGGCGCGGGGACCCGCGCAAATTATGCATTAACTCCTGAAACAATAACTATAGAAGCTAATAACGTCGTACAAAACTTATTACCCACGAAATCCCGGGAGAAATATTTAAGGGCCTATGACAATTTCATTCTATGGAAAGGATAGGAAAAAACTAGCATCTGCATTGTAGAAAATATTAAAATATTTTTTTTATTATTATCGGCCACGTTATTCTACGTTATTCTACGTTAGAATCCCTTGCTACACTCGGGATTCTATTTTAGAATCCTTCGCTTCGCTCGTGGTAGTGCCCTCGCCGTAAAAATACTATTTTGCTCCCTTGTTTACTATTAGACTAAAACTATTGAATCTACCACCAGTTCGGACTTTGGGAGAGCCTTTGGCTGAAGCCTTCGACCATCGGTTAGCTACCTCACACAGCTTAGGTGGAAAAGCAGAGCTTAAAAGTACATAGTAACTATTACTAAATCTGTGCTAAGAGTGACACTCCACTGAAGCGGAGTGGAGCTAAGCGGAGAAGAGCGGAGCAGTTTCATCCTCAATCAAATTCCATTGATAATAAACATAATATTTAAATATACAGAGTGTTCGGCACATAGTTGGATAACCACGATTTAAAAAAAAATTAAAATGTCCAAAGCTATTTCATTCTGTTTTCTTGTCGTTTTGTGGATATCTATGGGTTTAAGTGGTGAATTCTGGTGTTTTTTGAACTTTTCAATAAAATTCATTTAAAAAAAACGACGGGTTGCACTCTGGGAGTGCCGGCAGAAGTCAAAACTTGAATATTAACGTTGTGCATTTTTGATATTTTGGAATGGTTAGGGAATAATTTTGCACGAATTGCTTTAATTATCAGTATAAAAGTACTCTCATTTATGTGGTAGAATACAATATTTTGTTTATTGGGCTATCGTACACAATCATGACAATTTATATTACATTAAAAAGTTATATTAAGTTATATTAAAAATTTATATTACGCCGCGCCAGCTGTCTACTCTCCATCCGTCTTACGAATTTTCGATCAGGTCACGTGTCCTGACGGTCACGTGTCCTGACGCGAGTTTAACATTTTTTACCCATTCCAAAAAGTGCACAACGCCCGCCGCTAAAGAAGTTTTCACTTCAAAAAATCGTGAACAAATGTCAAATTTTTTGGGCGTGAGTACATAGTATATGACCCCACCACTTCGCTGTTTTCGTTTGTCCAACCATGCGCCGAACACCCTGTATATATATTTGTATTGTATATATTTCAATTCATTTTCATTGAGGCGGAGTGGAGCTAAGCGTGAAAGAGCGAAGCAACTTTTTATACAAAAACTACATTGATACAGAGCTGAATGATACCCTGCACTACTCTGCCAAGCGCCAGCCGGACAGATTTTTTGGAAATACGACGTCGCATATATGTCTGCTCCTTAGCGGAGCATAGGAGCGGAGCGGATAACAGCCTCTCAAAAGGGACTCTATTGGTTTTAACGTCTGGGTAACCGAGTGGCAAAGCGCTCGGCCCGATACCCGAAAGTCCAGGATTCAATTCCCAGGTCGGGCCAAGTGTGTTTCGGGTTTTTGATCACCAACCCGAATTTGGCAAGCGTGGTGGTTAAGCCATTACCCATAAATTTTAGTGATGACTTGATTTGAACGGTTGAGGCCGTTGGCCAGCAGTGGAGTAGTTATAGGCTATTTTATATATATACTATATTTAGTTACGAGGAGCTCGATTGTGCAGTGGTTAACGCGCCCGGTCTACGAGTGCTGAGGTTAAGCAACTTTCGCAAAGGCCGGTCATCGGATGGGTGACCAAAAATTTATCATCTCGAGCTCCTCCGTGCTTCGGAAGGCACGTTAAACCGTTGGTCCCGGCTGCATTAGCAGTCGTTAACAACCACCAATCCGCACTGGGCCCGCGTGGTGGTTTATGGCCCGTTCTCCCTATCCATCCATAGGGAAGGCTAGTGCCCCAGCAGTGGGGACATAAAATGAGCTGATGATGATGATATTTAGTTACAGGCTTATTAAAAGTTGATTTCCACACAGCTCTGCACCGCTCAGCTCCGCTCCCTGGAGTCTCACCCTAAGGACGGTACTCTGAAACACATTTGCGCTGCACACATTTCATGGCTGAAACAATAATTGATCAAAGGCACAGAGACGTGCCGATTTATCGGCGCTACATCACATGCATACGTATAATGAAAACCCAATTCCGATGTGGTTGATGCTGCTATATCACCCGAGCATTACATTGACATTAAGAGCCCCTACATACTAGCGTTTCTTTATTGTAGGCGTTTATACGTATGCGCAGTGCAGACGCCGCGACAACGCTACGCATACGAGACGCGAAGACACACCTTGTGGGCCGGCAGGGTGAGAGTATCTGATGTTGCGTTGTTTTCAGGCTGCGCCAATTGTTTTTGCGTTTAATTGTTCCATTTAACATCAGGTAGAATAGAGTGTTAATGATGTTCGTGTCGTGCAGTAGACTGATGAGTAACGTACAGGCAATTAAGGTGGTTCTCATATTGCTTATTGCGCTGAGAAACGTTGTCAGGATGTTATACTGCGCATGTTATTTTGTCGGTTTAATGTTAAAGAACACGGTCTGTACACCGTCGCGTGGCCTTGCGCGGATCAATGTGAAAACCGCCTAAGGCCGGCCGCACAGATACGGTTTTCTGATTAGGTTTCTGGGTACCTAGTGTGAGTTTTGTTTACTATCTGTATTCATTCGATTACGTTCTCGAAAACGATAATTAGTATGGCTTTGAAGCAGCGTTTCCTGGTTGCATACGAGAGGAGTCAGGTAACATTTTGCCATACAAATTCTCGTCTTCTACGAAAACGAAAATTAGTATGGCATTGCCTCCTGGTGGAAGAATTTTAACACCAGTTTGAAAGACCGAACATCAGGTTTCTTTTCCGTTCGGAAATAAAAGACCGTTAGCGCCTCGTCACACATTTTGTGAGTAAGACATGCATTCACATTCAGGTTTCTGATTTAGAATTCCTGATCAGGAAACCGTATAGGTATGCGTCCCGTCGCCCGCCGCCCCGCCCGGCAGCGGCGCGGCCGTAGCGTCTGCGTTGCGCTGCATTTATTGAATACCTACCTGTAGAAACGTAAGTGTTTAGAGCCCCTAAATCAAATTCTACAATAGGGTTGTAGACGGGCAATCCAATAGAGGCACAGTCAATATTAAATCCTCTCATAATATAGAATGAGACTTCGAAACAATGGCAGTCGAAGTACGAAACGGAAGCCTAATTTTCATCGTACAATTTCTTTTTTATAATATCGATTTTGAGTTCCACAATGGGGAAGGACTTGGCTATCATCTCGCCTGTTGGTAAGTTAAGATAAGGTTCAAGTTGTAAGGGGACTTCACCCTGAATCCTTAAATACTGAAGAACTGGTTATTTTATCTGTAACTAGGGTTGCCAACTTTTATTAGAAGAAATAGAGTATATCTGATTTCAAAGGAGGTAAATAAGAATAAATAGTAATAAGAGTAGTAATAAGAGTACGGTAGTAGAGTACGGTAGTAGAGTAGTAATAAGAGTACGGACTTACAAAAAAGAGTATCATTTATTTTATATTTTTAAAAAGGTATATTTTGTACATTTTGCAGCACATAAGAATTTTTCATGGTTTTTAAAAAAATTGCGTGAATTCAAAACTTCTAACTATAAATTTACCTAGATCAAGAGCTCTTTTGGACATTTTTGGTTCTGGTAATGGGTTTGCATACATGACTGGCACTAGTATAGTAACCATTGTGTAAAAAAGAGTATTTTAGCATACTCTATTAGTGTTATAGATTATAGAGTACGCCTACATGATATTGAGTGCCGCCTGTGGAGGCTGGTCTGCTCACGCATACTTATCTTATTTTTAGTATTATTCACTATAATTTGACTTTGTTTTTCTTAAACAATTTTTTACTTTTACGATAGTACTGTAGTGGTACTGTATGACATTGTGGAAATTGCAACTGTTACCTGATGCAAATTTGTTAACGTATATTTTTTATTTTGTGTTTTTTTTTTTTTTTTACATGTTGTGGTTGTCTTTTTTGTGTTTATTGTAATGGAAAGTGTCCTGCTATGATAGGGCATTTTCCAATATTTTTGACGCTGTAAGGGAGAAAAGAGCTGGACACTTGCTGAGTTTCTTGCCGGTTCTTCTCAGTACAAGATCTCCCGCCCAGAGTAGACTTACGAACCGTTGGCATAGTGACATTCATAAGAGCTACTTGTAGCCTAAACTGAATAAATGTTTTTGAATTTTGAATTTTGAATTTTGAATACTCTATTTTAGAGTACGGTTGGTAACCCTATCTGTAACTGTCAAAACACAACAATATGCTACTAACACTGTTGTTGGGGCGACGGTTTAGATGAGATGGTGGTAGCTAGTAGCAAGGCGGACAAACAAGCCCTAACACCAACCAATCCGAGCATTAAAATACATAACCCCGCTGAGAATCGAACCCGGGACTTTGAGTCTAAGACCGGTTTTTATTTCACCAATAGACCACAGAGTCACTTAACTAGACCACAGAGTCAATTTTAGGTGCCCAACTGCCCACCCCTGGGAATCCGGTACGTCTAGGTCTGAATCCTATAATTTAACCACTAGACCATACAAATGCGGTTACAGCCTACATCCATTAGCAAACGTCGTTGAAAACTTTAGCACTTTGTTAAACCAACTGAATTATATAACAGGGCGCTTGTCAAGTTTTAGTAAATCAATTAAGGGTGCGCCGTCCGTAAGTGACAAGTGTCTTAAATTTTATTTGAAACTAGCTGACCGGCGGACTTCGTACTGCTTTGACAGTTTCCATGACAACAAAACAAACAAATCATTCGTCCGCTTAAGAACACCGGTATCCCATGATAGACCCTATAGCAGCGCCACCTACCGGGTCCAATTGTAAATCTAAACCATTCTCGAATCCACACACAGAAAATTTCATCCAAATCGGTCAAGCCGTTTAAAAGGAGTTCAATAACATACACACGCACAGAAGATTTTTATATACATAAAGATAAGATATTCGTCCATATTTATTTGATGCCGCGCGGCCATACTAATTTTGTATGGGGAATTTAACGTGTTAATTTTAAAAGTAATAACTTTAAAAACCGCTCGATAAATCGAAAATGTGAGACGGACGATTAATGTAGTTAAGGCATTGGTGATTGTTTAGACATTAGAGGTATAATAATTTAGAAAAACTTTAAGATATCAAATAAACGCCGCCACTCGTTTTCATGATTTTTGCCCAACTTTAAATGATATTGTAGAAAAAACTATAGTGTGTTATGAATTTATGGGTCGGACTAATTGTAAACACGTTCCCTCTGATAATAAATATATAATATTTTGTTTATGTAATACGATAGTTTTTTCATCATATAACCGAGACTACACTTTTAGCTTTTTTTGGTCGGCGTACCCTTAACGACAGGCACTAAAGAGGTTAATGGCTTTCGTTACTGACTGTACACACGCCTGCACATTAGACTACAACAAACTGTCAAATTTCCTTAACAGACTTTGAACCTTCATGTGTTAGGTATTATGGTTGAAAATATGCAGGCAACTCTACATACGTACAGTTGTAAATTACTATAATCTTCAAAGATTATTATTACACATAAGGTATAACTACCAAAAAGTTCTCCATGACAGCACATGTGAGAACGAGCTAAAAAATGTTCTTAAATCTAAATCCTTTTACAGCATGCAGGAATATTTTGAGAACATAATATAATTTGTTTTAATTTGTTTACGTTATAATTAACTATGTTATAATTGTTATTTATTAATTTAATTTGATTTTACTAATTTAATTTCCATGTTAATTGTTGTAATAATTGAATTATCTGTCTATAATTAAGTTACCTACCAAAATCACAATGCCTTGAAAAGGTGAATTTGTAACTAACAAAACATCTATTAACACGAACATCTTGTATGCACCTCTTATTGCAAATTTTAGTTGAATAAATGAATATTAAATGAATACCAATATGAATATTATTACACTTGTGCGTCCGTCAACATCTAACCCTCAACATCTTATATGAAATCCTCTCATCTTTTGAGTGGGCACATTTTGACGAGGGTTAATGTATAACATTGTTTAGTGTCTAACCCTGCAACAGTATCAGCATCTTTTATGTAGCTCACACGTGCTTATGTGTAGTAACTTGAAAGAGTTTCTAGAAAAGAGAACTTATTTTTTTAAATTTATTATAAAACATGTAAGAACACAATTTTATAAGTACTTAATTAGAAAAATCAAATTTGACACTGCATGAATAGATATTATTTATTACACATGGCCTGATAGACGATAGGGCAGAACAGTTCTTGGGTGGCGACCGCGCACCAGAAGACGCAGGTAAGCACTAGGCAGGCCTCCAACAAGGTGGACCGACGATCTAGTAAAGGTCGCGGGTAGCCGCTGGATGCGAGCAGCAGATAACCAATCGTTGCAACCTTCAAGAGCAAGCAAGAGGAAACGATGATGATGATGATGATGATGATGATGATGATGATGATGATGATGATGATGATGATGATGCTGCTGATTTAATGGTGATGATGATTATGTTTTGATGATGATAATGATGATGCTGATTTAATGATGGTGGTGATGATTTAATGATGATGATGTTTATTTAATGATGATGATGATTAGACAGAGGCATGACGATGACGAAGTGTATTCATTCCCTGAGGAACCGGCTAAGGTCATAGACCATGCTGCCATGACTCACTTAACCCTACCGTATCGTAAACGACACACCAACTTTATAAAAATGTTGAAAGATATGAGGGTACTTGAACTTTTTTTTCCACATCGCACTTGGCTATCGACGTCTCGGTTAGTTGTTACCAAGTGTTGTTAGCGTGCTGCAGTTAATTATTTTTGTGCTGATTAACGACGAATTTTGAGATTTTTACGATGAGTTATTCAAGGTAAGATGATATATTATTATTAACACCTGTTTGTTTATATGTGATATAATTACGATAGCTTGATTCCTATAGACTTGAAAAAAATAGTTATTTTATAACATATTCAGCCAGTAGTTTAGTTTTTTTTTGTACGTGTCGTAAAAGACACGGTAGGGAAATGTGCTACTATAAGTAATACTTTTTATTTTGCTACAGGAAGTTACGAATGCCCCTCACTTTGCATGAGATAGTGGAGGAATTAGAGCAAAATGATGAGATAGAAGTCCCTGACTCCATAACTATCATGCCTCCAGAAAATTGTAATGCTGAAATTACGGACGAGGACTCTGGAGATGAAGATTTTGTATTCCTTCAAAATCTACCGGGATCTCAACTGAGGGCACATGCTGAAATTCAGGAAGATTCTGAAGATAGCGAAGATGACAACTTGCCTTTAGAACAGCTTTCCAAACGGCGGCGCATCGACTCTGATCCTGAAAGCTTTTCCATGGGCTCTTTAGCACCAGAGCCAGAAACAAATTCTTCTACTCCTGCCCAAGCCGAAGAACCGATTGCGTCTACTTCAAGGAGCGTGCCAAGGCTATTAACTTCGAAAAAAAATACCTATACATGGAGCTCAAGAGATATTCGACCGACACACAATTTGTGGCAAAACATGCATGGTCCAGCCAATAGTTTGGATCCCATTGATTATTTTGGATGCCTGTTTGACGATGCAGTAATAGAAATGTTAGTGAAATATACGAACTTATATGCTGCTCAAAAAAATAAAGAAGGTAATGTTAGTACCAGTGAAATGAAATGCTTTTTGGCCATTTTACTTTATAGTGGTTACGTGGTGGTGCCAAGGCGAAGCATGTATTAGGAAAATACTTCGGATTGCGGTATGCCCATTATTATCAATGCCATGTCAAGGGACAGGTTTAGTTTTATTATGTCTAATATTCATTGCTGTGACAATACACAGCTCAACATGAATGATAAATTTTCAAAACTAGAACCGCTTTTCCGTTTATTGAATGCCAATTTTTTGAAGTTTGCTCCATTTCAAGAATGTAATAGCATTGATGAAGCCATGATACCCTATTATGGTATGCATCCATGTAAACAGTTCATTCGTGGAAAGCCTATAAGATGGGGTTATAAGTTTTGGGTGGGAGCAACGCGTCTAGGATATGTTATTTGGTTTCAACCATACCAGGGACAACAAGGCAGCAATCAAAGTGAGTACAAAAGTTTGGGCCTGGGTGCCAGCGTTGTATTGCAGTTCACCGATGAACTTAAAAAAATTGATTCTGAAGCACCTTTCCATCTCTTTTTCGACAATTTTTTTACGTCCATCCCACTTATTCACGAACTTGGTAAACGCGGTCTAAAAGCTACCGGAACAATTAGAGAGAACCGATTGTCGAAATGTCCCTTGCCTCCCAACAAAGAATTGCAGAAATCTGAACGTGGTACGTATAAATATAAATCCACTAGAGCAGAGAATATAATTGTTTGTAAGTGTAATGATAACAGCGTTGTCACTGCCGCTTCGAATGCTGTAAAGGTACAGCCTGTCAACAAAGTTAAACGATTTTCCCAACAGCAGAAAAAGTACATACTTGTAGACCAACCTGCCATAATTAAGGCCTATAATGAGAATATGGGAGGCGTGGACCGTTCCGATCAGAACATTGGCCTTTACAGGACTAGCATTCGTGGTAAGAAATGGTATTTTGCTCTTATCAGTCACTGTCTTGATATGGCCACGCATAATGCATGGCAATTGTACAAGCAAAACGGCGGACAGTTGGATCACCTGAAATTTCGGAGAAATGTCGCTGTAAATCTTCTAGAGAGGAACAAGAAAGCTGAGAGTAGTAAAGGTGGACGTCCGTCACAAAGTGTTTCTGGGGCATTGCGGTATAGTCACAATGGACATTTAGTAAAGTACAGAGAGGGTCGGCTGCGATGCGGTGTTTGCCACAAAAGTGCTAATTTCTATTGCCTAAAATGTAATGTCACGTTACATCCAAAAACATGTTTTGAGTCTTATCATACTCCTAATAAGTAGATTTTCTTTAAAAAAGTAGAAATAAAAATATTTTTGATATTTTCTTTGAATTTTATTGAATATTTCGTAATAGAAATAAAGTCTATTGAAATCTACATACTAATTTATTAAAGTAGTAGATTCCCCTACTGTGTCGTTTACGACACGGCATTTTTCAGCTTTTCTGGAAATCAGATTTTTTTTTAAATATTTTTCTGCTATTATTTATCACATAAATATTAGGTTTACAAAGTTTCAGATCAATTACTGAAAAAAAGTTTATTCAGGAACAAGTGGGTTAATTTCATTAGTATTATAATCTTTTAAGACTATGATGAATGTTAATAGAAATGAGAAGTAAGAAATGATATACCCCCCAACCCCTCGAGTATCTCAGTAAAGGTGTGGGGCTTTACTAAGTCCTCGGGCGGACTTCTTGTGAGAATTTGAAAAGTGACGTTGCACTGTTTTGTTTCATTTGCCAACACTCATGCACACTCACGAACACTTAACAGTTAATAATCCACCATTATTTCACACTAATATTCGACATAACACAAATTTTAGAAATTAAAACAAAACCGCAGACATGACTCTTCACTTTCCCGCCAAGAAGCCCCTGTTTGTCTTTAATGCGGCCGACATCCGTCAATGCCATTCCAAACTCACATTCTATCTTTTTTAATTTTTCATTGCTTAGGATACAATCCGTGCAGCCTAAATAAAATTACGGTCGAATTACGACCACTGGGCGACCACTAGTAATTATTATTATCTAACACCTACATTTAGCTTACTGAACTGGCCTAAACTAAGGATGGATTTTCATCTGCAATTTCAGTAATTACTACGCAGTCTAGTAATTGTTTTTAAACTATTCGATATACGACGCTCTAATAGTAATTACATTCGTAGAAAATTGAGAGTGTGCGATAGCGACCAATTAGAAACACGCCAGGTTTTCGACCACTCAGAAACGTCACTTTTCGGTTGACATACTTACGTCAATGTCAACGTCGCTAATTTGGCGGCATCTCGACATATTTTCTCGAGACGCTGTGTGGTTCGGACGTATCATTTGACCTACGTTCTTTTGTTTAAATCTAGCCAAGTTAAAGCTAATACAACTGGCTAGCAGCACCGTGTAGTATTTATAACACTATATTATTTAACTGAACAAACTTCTACGGTGCTAATTGAACTAATTTCTAAAGCCTTATTTGAGTTTAATATTATAAGCACAACACTATAACGATGTTGGAGTGTTTTGCATGTTAAGCCCCATTTATGTAACCCAATTATACTTTAGTATGATGTCATTATAAAATGGATGGACAGTTTGAGCTGCTGCGGTTAAGATAACGCTGGATTTGCATAATAGCGTTATGTATTAAAATTTAAAATACAACTTTTCTACTATATTTGTTTAATATAGGTACACAGAACGAAAAACCATCATCATCATCACCATCATCATCATCACCAGCCTATATTTGTACACTGCTGGACATAGGCCTCTTCAAGTGCAGGCCACTAATCTCCATCCGCGGCTTCTCTTATCCATCTCATATAAAGTTATCATGACATAATTATAAAAAACTTAATATTATGCTAGATATATTCCGGTCGTTGTAAAGACCCTTGGGGGAGGCCTTTGTCGAGCAGTGGACGTCTTTTGGCTGAGATGATGATGATGATGATGATGATAATGAGAGATATAGTACAGTAGTCATAGGTATATACTAATTATATAGTTGTATATTGGGTGCCTCGGATATAACTCGCTGGAGATCAGACGGGATAAGCATCAAATGACAATAATGTGTAAAGTACTTCGCGGTAGGATTGATGCTCTGAATCTGCACGGTAACTTGTGTCGTATATTTGTTCCTAACAACTAATCCCTATCTACTGACCCTAATAGGTAGGATATGGCAGCTGGAACTACGGGTCCGGCTGTCTTTTCAAGGGTACCACGGATCGGTAAATAAATATAAAAATAACAAAAATATTTTAGCCTCAGTTAGCCTTGTTTTATTCGGAACATCTTTAGGGCGCTAGTGACATATTCTCCTTTATACTTTTGTAATAAATAAAGAGCTTATATAAGGCTACTTTCGCAAATGTCGGTTATCCGATACATGACCAAAAATTTATCATTGCAAGCTCCTCCGTGCTTCGGAAGTCACAATGTCAATGGTCCCGGCTGCATTAGCAGTCGTTAACAACCACCAATCCGCACTGGGCCCGCGTGGTGGTTTACGGCCCGATCTCCCTATCCATCCATAGGGAAGGCTCGTGCCCCAACAGTGGGGACATAAAATGATCTGATGATGGTGATGAATAATCGGTACCTGTAAGCTATATTGTTGTGCTTATATTGTTACAAACAAAGCATACGAGCGCTGTTTACAAACCCTTATACGAAACAATACACAATTAGCGCTAGCTCCGATACTATTATATTAAACGATATTGTTTAATCAATTTATGCTCAAAGATGGCAGCCACCGAAATTCAATCAATCAGTTCCGTAATGAGCTGCCTGCTTTACATTTGATCAACGGTACAGCGTTGATGCATTATTCCAATTATACATTACAATTTGGATCCGACAGTTTAGATGAGCCAGTTCGCATAATGCATGAAGTTAATATACGCTTAATGGGTATGGTTGACATGCTGTTTGTAATACTGACCTTGGTAACTGGTAAAGACTATTTCAAAAACTAATTTTTTTTCTTTACAGGAACTACTCCTGTATGATGATGATGATGATGAATGATAATAGAAATAAGAAGTGAGAAATGATATACCCCACAAACCCCTTAAATATCTCTGAGTAAAGAAGAGGAGCTTTACTAAAACCTTACGCGGGCTTCTTGAGCAAATTTGTAAAGTGACGTTGCACTGTTTTGCCAACTGCTAATGCATGCCTACGAACACTTAACGTTTAGTAATCCACTATTATTTCACATTAATATTCGACATAACACATTCATTCATTCCATCCATTCCCAGGCCTCACCAGGTCTGACTCGTCATCATCGAGGCAGTCATCGAGGCAGTAATCGATGCTCTGACCTCTGCCTTTGCAGCCTGCCACCAGGCTTGGGGACTCGGTGGCATCCGAGAAGTGGTCGAAATCGGGTCCGGACCTGGAGCTTCCTTCGAATGGTAGAGGGGTTGGGGTATTGCGGCACGTCTTCCGCTCTTGTGCGATGCCGTAGAGGTGTCGCTGATAACGTCAACCTCCTTTGCAGGAGCCTGAGCTGCTTTGGCGCTGATGGTAGTGGCGCCACTGCGGGTCTGCGACACAGCCCTTTTGGGTGCATCCGTAACCGCGACTTCCCTCGCTGCTTTCAAGCCCCTTACAGGCCTGCTCGCAGCAACATCCCGAGGCCGGCGTACCGGACGAAACGCTCGGCATACCAGCCCCGGAGAGAGGTTCTCCCGCCTTGCGGGTACCCTCTTGGGGTAATACATTTTTAAGTCTTGCCTTCATATTTCTTGTGACAATTCCGAGGTTGTCATCCCTATTGCTCTCTTTTTTACTAGGCAAGATAGCTTTCGCCGAAGAGGGAATAGGGTAGGCCCTATTCCATCCCGTGTAACGACGCTCAGAAAGGGCGCCGTCAAAATTCCTCTCAAAGCCGCTCAGAAGGAGCAGCGAGTCGTACCATCCATAGTGGGCACGCACATGGAGGTGCAGGGCCCAGAAGGGGCTCCCGCCAGCAACTTAGTATTTTTGTGGATCAATTTATTATTTCTCAAAAAAACATGGTTAAAACACTGTTTTCCTGCCTTATTTTAAATGTATTTCTAGTGAAACTCAAGATATTTAAAAAAAAAACATAAATCTTAAACAATCCATGACAGCGAAGTATGGTTTTCAAAAAATGTAAACACCTGTCATTACCAGTAAATAAAGGCTACTTCAAGAAGTGACCGCCGGACAAAACCATAAAGTTAATATACTTTATGGACAAAACCGCAGACATTATTCTTGTCTTTCCCGCCAAGAAGTCCAAAAACTATTTGAAAAGTGACGGAGTAAACAATTTTTGTTCGTTGTGTAACTTTTTTTATTTAGACTTTGGACGTATTAAGTAACTACTGACTTAGCTTTTCTCTTTCTTTTCAGTCCATTTCCACTATATTGGGTCTACTTTATAGAAATAACGCTTTGGTGGCGGAGTGGTCGAGCAAAGAGTTTTTGGATTTTTCGATGCATAGCCCTGGTTTTTGATCAATAACGCGCATTTGGTAAGCGTGATAAATAAGCCATCACCCATCAATTGTAGGCTGGCTGATGGCTGCTGGCTGATGGCTTAATTTCAACGATAGAGGCCTTTGCCCGGTGGGACAGTTATAAGCTATTTTACTACAAGTAAAGTAGTAATAAAGTAACTCTACTATAAGCACATTTAATTATTTTCCTCTCGTCTGTTATCATCAGCCAAGATGAAGGTCAATCACATCTTTGTAGTGGAAGAATACAAAGAAAAACAGTGGCTTTTATTTGTACAATTTTCTTACATTTTTATTTGAACCTTTTTTCAAATAGATACTGGGTGAATTTTAACAGGTCCAATGGCCACGGCAATTAAACTAAACTGTTTTACAAGGCATGGTAACGAATTTTTTTTTCATTGCTATAGCAAATTTTGGCCACGGAAACCACGGCGATGAAAGCACGGCGATGAAAATCAAGGCAAAAATATAAAATAACAAAAATACTATTAATTATTCGAAGCAATAAACACTTCACAAACAAACATAAGAGAAATGGCGTTCTATCGAATGCTTAATCAAGAGGACAAACTTATTCAAATAGAAGTTGTTATGTTGTTGCTATTCACAGCGATGAAAGACAAAATGTCCAGTAACATAATAAATGGAATACTTTTATTTATGGCGCGAAAACGTAGGCACGTACGTTCTTCCACGTCGAGCACTTAGGCGGCACTGATATACAACGTTTAGCACACAGGGGGCAGGACGCAAGTCGTTATATAAAACAATATTCTTAAACATGTTTAGGACACGGCGATGAAAGGTAGTTGTGGGACAAATGAATTTTTATTAACAATTCGTTGTGTTGTTTAAATAGTTAAATAAATGTATTCCGTAACAATACTTTAACTATTCACGTATCAAATAAAACTAGGTTTTAATATAAATAACCTGTAGATTTTTATCAATGAGGTATAATACACATCAAGGTGACGTGTGGACAAACACGCCAATGAAAGATAATTATTTTTTTTGGAGTACCTATTAATCCCATTAATAAAATATTTAGTGCTACACATAGATTACTATTTCACCTAACCAGAAAAAAATGTTAGAACATTATAGCTATGTTTTTTACTACCGATTTCATCTAGGCCACGCACTTTTTAGTCCTGGGAAATTCACCCTACTACGTCTAAGCCCGTAGAAGCTTATAAAAAATACGCTTTCCTTTACAAATCCAATAAGTTTCACGACTACCTTAGTGTACACTTTTATTAAAGGTGAAGGAGAGTTTTGATTAAAAAGTATTTTGTTAATTACTGAACCCTATTGCCTTAGTTCCGAAAGTGAAATGAACAGTCTCATTATTAGCGTTAGAAAATTTATTCTGTCCCATTCCGAATTTGTAGCAATTTTAATTTTTGTCCTACATAATATGACAAAAAAACTTAAATTTGTATATTTTGGACGCTGTTAAATAAAGAGAACGTCGTGTCTGATATAGTAAAAAAAGAATTCACTTAGAGTAGAGATGAATGCTACACTAATATGCTAATATGCTACACCGTCAAGATCCTCTTAAGATAGAGAAGAAGAAAAAAAGGGAGACAAGAAATGCACTTGTTCCGCACCTCAGCTAACCAGCTCATTTTATGTCTCCACTGCTGGGGCACGAGCCTTCCTTAGGGATGGACAGGGAGAACGGGCCATAAATCACCACGCGGCTCGGTGCGGATTGGTAATGCAGCCAGGACCAATGGCTTACCACGAACATTACAATTACAAGTTGTTTCTATGAGGTACAAACTTTTTAGACTAAACCACAGTCATTTGCTTCTGTATAATATCAAAGGTAAGTATTAATTTTTGCTAATATATTTTATTTCAGATTAATAAATAAATATCTTAATAGCTCTTTAATAAAACAATAAATATTCTGCAAAACCTATTTCCGCCACGGATGAATGAAAAATGAAATAAATGTTTCGTTAGTAGAAAATAAATATTTAAAATTCATTTCAATAATGTTCAACATTTTTCCCTCTTGAAAATGTGCCAATCTGAAAGAAAATAAAAGATAATGTAAATAAACAAATAAAATTATTCGAAATATAATCGTTCCAAATATTTTATTCCTTGTGATAATTCCAAAGCAGGTATAATTATCCCATTACGTATTAAAACAGGTATTAATCAACGTGTACAGGCAAATGTTTATCAGTATACTATGTAAAAAAATTACAGACAAAGTGTTAAAAAAATTCCACGAGCGGGATTCGAACACGCACCCCATTTAATGCCGGGTCAGGTGCACTGCCATCTATATGCTATCGTAAATATGGCTCCTTTGTACACTTTTAAACTTTCACGTTCCATAGTTAAAACAAAAATTTAAAAAAACACCGTTTAAATTCTTTATTTTAAAGCTTACAGAGTAAGAGTAGATAGTGTTGATTAATTTTGATGAGTTAGATTGAGCCACATTGGCCATTGGTGCGGGTTCGAATCTTGCTCGTGGATTTTTTTTAACACTTTGTCTTTTTTCAAATTGTAATTTGTTCACAACAAAATTTGCGTAAAATTATATATAACCATAATAGTAAAGTTTACTATGTTTTAATATAGTTTGACCACACTATTATAATATCGAAACATCTGGGAGTGGACCGGCATAACCTACTGTCGAGCAGCTGTTACGGCTGGCCTTGAAGAGGAATTCAAGAAACTAACAGCCAACCTTCAATCTTGAAGAGGACAAGAAGAAGAAGAAGAAGAATTAGATTATCTCCTCGTGATCATCTTCATCATTATGGGCCTACCACTCTCACAACATTGGATTCAGAACTTTCTACATAAAAATAGCACGAGGAGATCGGGGCATAGCCCACCACCCACGGTATGTGGGTTTGCCGTACAAACCCGTAATAGTCACAACCGGAATCAACAACTTAAGGCGACACACTGAAAAAATGCACCTACTTTAATTTTGACTCGATCATAATTATTTTCGAAACTACCTAAAAAAAAATACTATTGTTGAAATCACGATATTATTACAATAATTAAAATCAAGGAACGCCTCCTGATGACGAACGAGGGAAGGTACACTTTTGCCATAAAGAAGCTCGTACGATTTTATTCACATATAATGAAAAAAACAAAACTTGAAGCGGATTTCTCTATGCTCATAAAAAATACAGTATAATTTTAATATTTGATATTTTAATATTTAATATTTTAAACTTTGCCATAATAATAAATGTGATAAGTAATTCATTTTCATGTCACATTTTTGGAACTTTTTTTTTAGACCGAATTGCACAAACGATACTGCTTACAATTCACTATGGCCCCGTCTCCAATTAAGCCTAATATTGCTCCGTTACATTCCAAATTAAATTTTATCTTCGTAGAAGCCTTCTCGTTTAGCGACATAAATAAAGATAATTCACATCAAAATTCAGAGAAGTGTTAGGTGTTAAATAACAACAGTGGCTTATAAACTGAGGATTTAAATTGTTAATCCTTAATGACTTACTTCGAATGGTTTGTCTAAGTGGAATTAGAAAGATTTAAATTTAAGGTATTTACCTATGAAATTGCCTATTTTTTCTTGCTCATGAATAAGTGTATTACTGCTTATACTCATTACCAGTTGTGAATATTTTTATACGCATTTAATTAAAACTGTTACTTAGGTTTTTCTTTAGTAATATTAATTATTTTTAATTTGGTATCCTAATAAGGATAATACCCCAAAAATATTTTTCCTGCGGAATCGACCTTTTCTTTTTTTGTAGCTTTAAACGTACTTACGTGTTTTTTCTTTTTAATGTCTGTTATATTTTGCTAGAGAAACTTACACACTGGACTCCATTTTTTTTTAATTTTGTCACAAATGGATGCTAAGAAAATTGAAAGAACGCTAGTGCAAAAATTATAATTAAAATAAAATCTTCATACAAAACGGCAATTTCATAGGTAAAGACCTGATAAAGTAGATCCTTTAAATAAGTTTATTAAGCTAATGTATGTGTCTACAGAGCTTCTATTTTCTTGTCTCTGACTCTCGGTGATCTAGTCTATTCTCATTAAGTTATTTTTGTGCTACAGTGAGTTGATTAGTTATTATATTGATAACTCGCAATACAATGAATTTGTATTGAGATTCTTGATGGCAGTCAGGGGTGGTGTCTAAGACAACAGGCTATAGTCGCCACGCCGTTCAGTTTATGACCTAACGTGTATATAGCGTGGCATTGTGTACACAACTGAAATAGCTCTGATAGTTTGATATCTTCGTTCGGATATTTCAAAACTTTACGAGCCGGTCTAGACATTGGAGATTTACGACGCCCTAAATCCGAGCTCCCGATAGACTTAGCGTTATACGATACAGGATACAAGGAGTGATGCTCTGTTGAGTGCTCTTGTTGTTGACAGCCGTAAAACACGTAGAATTACAAACGAACGCATTTGGCAGTACTGTCATTTTTTTATTCTTAGAATGCTAAAGGTAAACGTGAACATCATCCGGCATCCTCAACTACTGAAGTACTGGCTATATAGCTATCTTCACTAATTTTAACAGACTATTTACACCATGTTTAGCCGAAAAGTATTGGTTTACATGGAAATTAGTGAAGATAGCTATATAACCAGTACTTCTGTAATTGAGGATGCCGGATGATGTTCACGTTTACCTTTAGCATTCTAAGAATAAAAAAATGACAGTTCTGCCAAATGCGTTCGTTTGTAATTCTATGCGTTTTACTGCTGTCATTAACAAGAGCACTCAACAGAGCATCACTCCTTGTATCCTGTATCGTATAACGCTAAGTCTATCGGGAGCTCGGATTTAGGGCGTCGTAAATCTCCAATGTCTAGACCGGCTCGTAAAGTTTTGAAATATCCGAACGAAGATATCAAACTATCAGAGCTATTTCAGTTGTGTACACGATGCCACGCTATATACACGTAAGTTCATAAACTGAACGGCGTGGCGACTATAGCCTGTTGTCTTAGACGCCACCCCCCACTGCCATCAAAAATCTCAATATTAATTCATGGTATTACGAGTTATCAATATAATAATCAATCAAGTCACTGTATTAGAAAAATAACTTAATGAAAAATCAAATAAGACGTATAGAAACGCGGCATCAAAAAACTAAGACTTTGATCATTTAATTTTTCAAATAATTTCATGTAGACACTTATAAACATTCTTATAATAGGTTACACTTTGCTATCTGACTGTACTTTTGATAAAAATATTCAATTAATAAATTTTATCGCACTAAAACGAAATCGGGCGCCTCCACCACGAGGGCGTCACACACCAAGGGCCTAACCCATGAACCCTCATTATCAGTGCGCGTACAGCACATAGCCATAGTAGAATAACTATGACATAGCTGTAAGTAGGTACAGTCACGAGTATTATTAACATGTAATCGCTGTAACTCTTAATACAATGGAATAAGAGTGAAAACTGGTCAAAAGTGTATACACAAAGTGTACAAACACAGTGTTAATGCGGACTTCTTGGCGGGTTCTAATGGTGGATTATTAAACATTAAGTGTTTGTGAGTGTGCATGAGTGTTGGCAAATAAAACAAAACAGTGCAACGTCACTTTTCAAATTCTCTCAAGAAGTCCGCCCGAGGACTTAGTAAAGCCCCACATCTTTACTGAGATACTCGAGGGGTTGGGGGGTATATCAATTCTCACTTCTCATTTGTATTATCATTCATCATCATCATCATACAGGAAAGAAATATTGTTAATTTATGTATTACTTGTAAGAAAAATTACTTTGACCTTGGCTAAATGTGATAATAGCACGAAGCAATCAACTAAAGGAAAAAAAAAAGTATTAATGCTCGTGACTGTGCAATCAAGATAGGGTGTAGTTAACAGCTCTATACAAATCTATGCATTTGACCGCACAACTAGTCAGACCACTGTTCTCGAGAATAGCTCAATATAACTATGCATTTGACCGCACCACTTCTTGTACCATTGTTCTCAAGAACAGTTCGATACAAATCTATGCATTTGGCGGCTCTACTTCTCACATCATTGCTCTTGAGAACAGCTCAATACAAATCTATGCATTTTACCGCACCACTAGGTACACTATCCATACTACTGCTCTAAAGAACAGCTCAATATAAATCTATGCATTTGAACTGTCTAGATGATACGCCAATTTTTTCGCTGGAGAAATCCTTCTTACATATACCAGCAGGCTAGGATGATCCTACTGAATATGTTGCAGATCTCCTCCCGACCTCTTCCGCATGTTGTAGATATCTTTCGACTATTTCCAGTCTTGAATAGGCAGGACATGGAGGAAAGAGAGGCATTCCCATTAAAAATCACCTATTCTTTTTATACATGAGAAAATTTAAGAGAGACGCAAATGGGTATGTGGGACTCCTTCCCTAACCCTACAAGAGGGAGGATAAAATTTAAGGGAGAGGGTCTACCCACTAAAACCCCTGTAATTCCTCACACGCATCAGCTGATTAAAACCCTACGCAAATACCCAGTTTTTCTGGCTAGGTTATTATGTCTGCCTGACTCTTGACTGACGGGGTGAGCCAGGTATTATGTCGGTCAGCTCGTGACTTTGGACAGTCAAAAGTGTATCTAGATAACTTACTTTTCCAAGTATTGCAGTTTTCATACTGCATATCACAGTAGTTTGAGAAGTCCTTGAAATCGCCGTTGTAGTTACGGGCGCAGATGAATTGATACCTGGAACAATTTTGTAATCTGTAATTTAGTAGTCTCTGTAGTTTATTGGTAACTAGCGACCCGCCCCCGGCTTCGCACGGTTGCAATGCTGATATTATCAGTGTTGCTCTACTATATGCATGTATTATACATATAAACCTTCCTCTTGAATCACTCTATCTATTAAAAAAAACCGCATCAAAATCCGTTGCGTAGTTTTAAAGATCTAAGCACACAAAGGGACATAGGGACAGAGAAAGCGACTTTGTTTTATACTATGTAGTGATGCCACCGATCTTAGACTTAAGAAGATAATGCTTGGGAGGTCGATTTCTTGTCGGTAGTATTATACAATACCTATTATGTTGTAAAGTCAGCATTGGAAGTTACTGACGTCTTAAGTACCATAAAAAATGAATTATAAAAAGATCCTTTGTACAATCTATATGTTAATACGTGAAGCAAAAACTTTGTACCCCTTTTTACGAAAATTGCGCGGACGGAGGAGTATGAAATTTCGCACACTTATAGTTTACCTATACGGTATAGAGAAGGATTGTAGATTGGTAATATTTTTTTTAATAAGGATTAAAAAATACATTAAATCAATAAAACAAACATTACACACACTACCATGTATTTGACACACACACGCTTTGTTGTGTATGTGGTTAAGCATGAGCCCATACGCACAGCTATCTATGTACGCGTATGTGTGTGTGTGGCTGCGTCCACACCAGCGCCATATTGAATAAACAGTGTGTCTCTAACCAGTATTTGATTAGCACGCATCCCTTGACCTCGGACATAACAGTGGCGACGAGTAAACAAATACCCACTTACGAAAAAAAAAAAAAATGTCGACAATTGGAATTTTGTCGAGTTTTGATCATAATGTGCAAAATTGGGCTACATACAAAGGTCGAATCTCACAATGGTTCATAGCTAATGAGATTACCTCAAAAACCGACGTCGATGGTGTGAAAAGACGAGCGATACTACTGAGCGCACTCACCGATGGCACCTATAAACTCGTATCAGATTTGGCCATACCTAAGAAGATCGAAGAAGTAAAATACGACGCGATCACTAAACTTTTAGATGATCACTTTACACCGAAGCGCTGCGGGTTTGGCGAACGTTTTAATTTCTACGCGGCGGAACAACAGCTGGGCGAAACTCCCTCGCAATGGGCGGCGAGACTGCGCGGTCTCACGGCATACTGCGGCTTCAGTAACGTCGAGGAAGCTTTACGAGACCGATTCGTAATGGGAATGTCAGCAGGTCCCGAAAAAGAGAAGCTTTTCGCTCAAGATGTGGAATTATTGACCTTGGCAAAGGCGATCGAGCTAGCGGAAAGTGTGAGGGGTGCGCGCCTTGGGGCCGCCGCCAGGGCGCCGATGCTGCCTCAACAGGATCAGCTGTACAAAATTTCACAACGAGCTAGTGTCGGATACAATGGCGTCAATCAATCAGTGAAAGAAAAGTGTACGGTTTGTGGCTATACCAATCATAAAGCTGCTCAGTGTCGATTCGCAAAGTACAAGTGCAAGAAATGTAACACTACGGGCCATTTACGTAGAATGTGTAAAGTAAACGTGATAACCGTTAATGACCTGGCTGAGAACGATGACGATGGTAAGTTATTTATGATACGTACTTCTCGAGGGGAACCTATGACAGTGTGGATTGTAGTAAACGGGAAAAAACTAAAATTCGAAATTGATAGTGGGTCTGGGGTAACGGTAATATCAGAATGTACGTTTAAAAAATATTTTAACAATGTGCCATTGTCATTTAATTCAAAGCGCTTATGTTCATACACAGGTGATATTATTAATTGCGTCGGCGTGGCGCGTATGACCATTACTTACCTGCAACGCACTGAACCAATTGATGTGTATGTGGTTCGCGACGGAGGCCCGCCGCTTCTCGGCAGGGATTTTATTTCCTTGTACGAGTTACAACTTTCGCCTTGCAACTTTGTTAGTGAAAAAAGTGACGTCGGCGATCAGTTGCAACAAGATTTTCCTAACGTTTTTTCTGACGAGTTGGGTACATTTAATAAGTATCGTGTAAAATTAAAGTTAAAAGAAGACGCAAAACCAATATTCTACAAAGCGCGGCCCGTAGCATTTGCCTTACGAGACAAAGTGGGTAACGAGATTGATCGACTGGTTGACATGGGGGTTTTAAAACCTGTCGATCATTCAGAATATGCGTCACCAATCGTTCCGGTGCTTAAGCGAAATGGTTCTGTTAGACTGTGTGCTGATTATTCGGTTACAATTAACAAACAGTTAATTATCGATCGGTACCCTCTGCCATCTGTTCACGAACTGTTTTCGAAGTTGCATGGGGGGTTACAATTCTCAAAATTAGACCTCTCGATGGCGTATAATCAATGCTTGCTTGATGATGAGTCACAAAACATTACCTGCATTAACACTCACCGCGGTCTATACAAATATACTAGATTAGTGTTTGGTCTCGCAAGCGCACCGTCAATATTCCAACGCGCAATGGAAAATGTACTCTCGGGCATGGACGGAGTACTCTATTTATTAGACGACGTTCTGATAACAGCTGATTGTAAAAAAGTACATTTAGAAAGGCTGAGGTCGGTTTTAAAAAGATTACAGGACGCAGGACTAACTTTGCAAAAGGATAAGTGCGAATTTTTTAAAAATGAAATTAATTATTTAGGTTACATTATTAATAAAAATGGCCTTAAAAAATCACCAGAAAAAGTAAATGCTGTCCTTAACGCTCCTATTCCTACGAATTTAAAAAAATTGCAGTCATTCTTAGGTCTGGTGAACTATTATAGGAATTTTGTGCCGAACGCGTCTAGTAGCCTAAGCCCTTTGTACGAGTTATTAAAAAAAGGGGTACAGTGGAAGTGGGGTGACGCACAAAATAATGCTTTTGACAAAATAAAAAAGATATTAGCATCAGATCAAGTGTTAACGCATTTTGACCCTAATGCAAAGTTAATCTTAACAGTCGACGCGTCTCCAGACGGGCTGGGTGCAATTTTGTCGCAGGCAGGGAAAGACGGAATAGAACGACCTGTATCTTTTGCGTCGCGAACATTAAATGCGGCCGAACGGCGATATTCACAAATTCAAAAAGAGGCGACATCTATTATTTTCGGCGTTCGAAGGTTTCACCAATACCTTTATGGCAGATCAAATCCATTTATTTTACGAACGGATCACAAACCGCTTATTTCCATTTTCGGGTCGCATAAAGGTATTCCAGAAATATCAGCGAACAGACTTCAAAGATACGCCATGTTCCTAAGCGCTTATAACTATTCAATTGAATACATTCGAAGCGCTAATAATAGTGCTGATTTTTTGTCGCGTGCTAGCTTGCCCGATCCCAATAACATCACAGTATGTACACAGTCTACATGCGAGACGGACGCAGGCGGCGGCTGCGCAAGCGGCTCGCATGCAGCGACTGTAGCAAATTATATAGATCATGCGTCGTATATCAATTTTGTTGTGACCGGTAGTATGCCTATAACAGTCCGAGACTTATCCAAACAAACTGCGAGTGACGTTACGCTTGGCAAAGTGATGAGCTATGTAACGAATGGTTGGCCTAAAAAAATTTTAGATTTACGGTTAAAGCCTTATTATTTATGTAGATCACAGTTATCGTTGGAAAACGGCTGTCTTATGAGAGGCCATAAAGTAATATTACCCGAAAAACTACGTAACTTAGTGTTAAGCGATCTACATAGTTCGCATATGGGAATCGTGAAGACAAAGGCAGAAGCACGCTCTCGTTTTTGGTTTCCAGGAGTAGATGCGGCTATAGAGAATTTAATAAATTCGTGCAATATCTGTACGCAGTTGCGCCCTTCTCCGGCCCGCGCGCCGTTGTCGCCGTGGACGTATCCTCCCGAACCATTTTATAGGCTGCACATAGATTTTTTAGGACCTTTAAACAACAAAATGTTTTTAGTTGTTGTTGACGCCTACACGAAATGGGTCGAAGTCTATGACATGCGTAATAACACTACTTCGTCTGCCGTAGTAGAGAAAATGTGCATGTTTATGTCACGTTTTGGCCTACCGCACACTATTGTAAGTGACAATGGCACATCGTTTACTTCGCATGAATTCAGAAACTTTTGTACAATTAACGGTATTAAACACGTGACGTCACCTGCTTACCATCCTGCTAGTAATGGGCAAGCCGAAAGTTACGTGAAAATTGTGAAAAAAGGTATTAAAGCTAGCTTAACAAGTAGTACTACCATTACCAATTCAAAATTGCAGTTATTAAAGTTTCTATTTGACTATAGGAATTCAATCCACTCCGCCACAGGGTTCTCACCCTCTGAGTTAGTATATGGAAAAAAACTTAGATCTCGTTTAGACTTCTTGACGCCAAAGCGTAAACCGTTCTCAGTGACGTCATTAAGCAATAGCGTAAAGAAAAAACAGTGTTTACAGAATAAATATCACGGCGGTGCCAACAAACAATGTTATAGCCCTGGTGATGAAGTAGTGTATAAGAAATATTTCAATAATAAATTATATAAGTGGTATGCGGGAAAAATTGTAAAGAAGTTAGGTAAAATTTTATATATTGTAAAAGACCATTTGTCTTCAACTTTAATAAAAAAACATAAAAACCAAATTATGTTAAATAAAGATACCTATAGTAAAGCACATACGGCCTGCTCAAGTTACACCCCTGATAACGTCACAGACATCTCGCCAGGCTACTGCATCGAGCCATCGATCACTGAGAGGGAGGAAGGTGAAGTCACTCAAGCTGCTCAAAGCGACCCCCACACCAATAACGAAGTACCTGACGTACGTCCTTCTAGAAGTTCTGCCAGATTACTAAGAGACATTCCAAGGGTGGATTACAAAGTATTCTTTTAGAGAAAAGGTGACGTCTTGTGCTAATGGGGGAGAGATGTTGTGTATGTGGTTAAGCATGAGCCCATACGCACAGCTATCTATGTACGCGTATGTGTGTGTGTGGCTGCGTCCACACCAGCGCCATATTGAATAAACAGTGTGTCTCTAACCAGTATTTGATTAGCACGCATCCCTTGACCTCGGACATAACACGCTTAAATACTCTTTTCAAAAAATTTAAAAATGGAAGAGGAGCGGCCAAAATATGTCAATGCCAATCCAAGCTCACATTCTATCTTTTTTAATTTGGCATTGCTTAGGATACAATCCGTGCAGCCTTAATAAAATTACGGTAAGTAATTTTAAATATTTGAGGTAGGTTGCATTATTTTTATAGAATAATATGGGTTAACAAATGACAGAGTCATTATTAGGAGGCTAGCAAATGACTCTGATCTACGTGATGTTAAACAGAAGCAGAGTCCAGACGAGAGGACAGCTCGGCTGTGCAATTTTAAAACCTAGCAAGGGAAAATATTTGAAAAAGAAAGGTTTTCGCTAAATGGAACATAAAAGGTTATTACACACGAATTCGCAGTGTCAGATTCATCAAAAATTGTGTAGAAATTAAAATAAACAGTTCAATAACTCCTTCTCCCAACTCTCAAAACATCAATACACATTCAATACATTCGACCAAAATGTATGGAACAGCTGAATTTTATTTTCGAGTTAGGGAGTTGATCCAATAGTAAGAGTTGTTCTATTCTATCACTGGAGTCATCTCAGAATGTTAGGACGGTGATAAAAAAAAGTCAACCGGTATGTTAGTAAGTCGCAGTGCAGGCGGATGTGCATCGTTTTCATTAGAAAAATGTTGCAATTGTTTTTTTATGTAAAATGTCTAAAAGACAGTTTTATCCTTCGTCATTGATTTTTAATGCCATGAGGGCCAAAGATAAGCTTCAGTAAGTAAGCTAAACAAAAATATCGTTCTATCATTTATTTTGCAATATTTACATTCGGATGTTTTTTTGCTTAGTGCCAATTGGTAAGTGCTAACAACCTACAGAATATGCAGCGGGGACCAACGGGCCTAACGTGCATTGGAAGCATGGAGGAAATCGAGATAACAAATTTCTGATCACCCATCAGATTATCGGCCTCTCTTAAGTTGCTTAACTTTCACAATTATACGGATGGCTTATGTGGCGCAGAGGTCACGTATTTGGCTTCTGCTCCTAAAGTTGCGGGTTCGATCCCCGCACAAGACAAATATAATTTTGTGTATTTATTTGTCTGGGTCTGGGTGTTCCTATGTATGTTAAGTATGTATTTACAAAAAGAAAGTATGTATGTTAGTCCGTTATCTAGAATCCATAACACGAGTTCTTATTGAAACTTATCTTGGACTAGATATTTATTGGTGTGTATGTGAAAGAATTATTAGTTTTTATTTATTTAAATAAAGATCGAATGCGCTAAGCTACCTACGTCATCGATCTCCTTATATTTTACGTCAATAATTAATATTTTAATTTTTCTCTCACACTGATTTTTAATATGTCGTTATCATCTGAAACTTTTCCTTCATATTGGAAAATGGCCTTAATTATGCCTGTTCATAAATCAGGTGATGAAGTTTTAGCTACAAATAATAGGCCCATTTCTATTTTACCTGTGTTTGCTAAAATATTAGAAGCTATGTTATATGCCATAATCATCTGGCATATAAACCGTTTACTCACAGACAACCAACATGGTTTCTTCAATTCACGCTCCACTAACACAAACCTAGTAAATTTCATTGATGATGTGATGCTCGTGTACCTGTAGATGTGATTTACACAGACCTATTAAAAGCTTTTGGTAGAGGTTAGTATTTAGCATATTGTAATGATCCAGTTATGGCTTTGCTGGTAGCATCCTCAAATGGTGCTCTTCTTATCTATCTAACCGTACCTCCGAAGTCGTTGTTGATGGCTTTACATCTGAGGCGTTTGCAAATCCATCTGGCGTGCCACAAGGCTCACATATGGGGCCCGTATTTTTTAATATCTTTATTAACGACATCACCGATTGAATCAAGCATTGTCGAACATACTTGTACGCTGATGACATAAAACTTATAAGATCAATTGAAAGCCAGCATGATTCTATCTTATTGTAAGACGACATATATAATCTAGAGCAGTGGTGTGTCAGAAATGGGACGGTTTTAAATGTTGACAAATGCTATTTTATTAGTTTTTCTAGAAATCGTAGCTTACTACCCAGAAACTACTGTATATCTAATCAGCCTTTTCAAGAGGTTGAAAAAATCCGAGACCTAGGGATTACCTTAAATAAAAAACTAAGCTTTAAAAATCATTACAACACTATATAATACTGAATAAAGCTCTCAAGTGTTTGGGTTTTATAGTAAGAAACAGTAAGGATTTTAAGAATGTCACAACTAAATTCAGCTTATATATTAGTCTTGTTAGATACTGACCTCTCTTAAAAGCCGGCGTAAACAATTTGACCTTGTTTTCCTTTTTAAACTGGTTAATGGTATTTTGATTGTCCCCAATTGCTTAATATATTAACATTTAATATTCCACATAAACTTCCACGTTTGTCCAGATATGCCTTGTTCTCGTCTAAACTATCAAAAAGTAACTTGCGTAACCATTCCCCACTGAATACTCTTTCTAAAAATAATTTCGACATTGACATCTTTTGATTGAAATTATCAAACTGTAAGAAAAAACTTACCGATGTCTTTCCATAAATCCAATCTCTATTTGAAGGTCTATTATCGTTTTTAGTGTTTATGTAAAACATATAGCTTCTGGGTCTTTTAGGTGAAATGTTATTTTTGTATAAGTATTTGTTATGTTTTTTTTTTGTTTTAAACTTCATAGTAGCATGTCATATTTAGTAATATTATTCTAATATAATATAATATTATTTTAATATAAGTCCAAATTACTAGATTTAGTTTTTATCTTAGAATAATAACGCCGTTTTTATTGTATTATTTTCTTTTTGGTCATCGGATTCCTATACCCTTAGTATTATATTCTTATGCATGCCGTGGCAACCTATAGTTAAGGCAACACCTAGCTTAGAAAATGTTAAATGTAAGTTACTAGCATGTTTAGTGTTTGATCTTGTTGGTTGTTCAAATAAATTAATTAATAACATTTATATTACAGCCAAGGATATCCCGCAACCTCTAAGTTAACTCCCGTCAACCTGAGCTTTATAATTCAGTTGCGGCACGCTCTTAAAGTAGAGAAGACGTTTTTTCGCTCTACTGAAAAATTTGTCTAATGTCCTTTACTATTTTAAATAATTTTAACGCAAATTTTGTTGCGAAACAAATTACAAAAACACAAATGTTGAAAAAATTTCCGTTAAAATTATTTAAAACATTTTATAATAGCTTGCCTACTTCTTAACTGATCTTTAGTATTTGTAAAAATATTATGATCGGATGGTAATGACGGTAGTTGTTGACATTGAATGGGCGCCTTTGGCTTTCAAAGTTAAAAGTAAATAGTGTTGAATAATTTCGGCGGGCTGGTTAGAACCACGATAGCTCAATTGGAGGAGCACCTGACCCGGTATGTCAGAAGGGTGCAGGTTCAAATCCTGCTCGTGGAAATTTTTTCAACATTTGTTTTTGTAGTCCTTTACTATGTTTTAAAATTGCACAGCCGAGCTAGTGGGGCTGGATTGTGCCTAACTAGCCGCCTTCACCCTGCCGATCCGCAAATTACTTCTTCACACCTCGTTTTAAGGACCTGTTATTAAGGACCATATTGTAAAAAGGAGGAAATACGTGTGATGGGAGAGCATTCCATTTGTTATAAACGTTATACTCACTTATACGCTCTAGGGCAAGCATCTATGAAATTCCTGCAACCCCTTACAAAAAAGTCTGTTGCCCAAAACTGCGTGTTCTTAGGGTAATATATAACCTTCTTCCTATATTTACTACTTGTGACAATTATATTTGTAAAGATGAAGAGCAGAGCGAGCCAACCTGTAAACAAATATATAATAAAAAATAACCGTATATTTAAATAGCTCTTACATTATAATATGCAGTTAAACAGCTTATGTCTTTGAAATGCATAATACTAGTACATAATGAGTCATTATAATAATAAAATTAAAAAAATAAACAGATCTTTTAAATAATTTTAAGTTATTTAGTTTTATTTTAGTAGTCATATTTTCTTATGGTTTTTTGATTTTTTTCGCTTTTATTTCACTAGATTTATTAACTAACAAATCAAGCCAAGACAAAACGCTACTACATATCGAAAAATTTATAAGAATAATTTATTATTATTGAGATATAATCCGGTTTGTAATCACTAAGGTTGGGCAACTTTTGCAAAGGTCCGGTCATCAGGGTGCCTAGTGTGAGTTTTGTTTACTATCCGTAGTCATCGATTGTCGATGTTCAACGAACATGCCTTTCCGGGACCGATTGCAGTTCAAGGCAGCACTCTCGAAGTTGTTAAGGAATACGTCTACCTCGGCCAAACTCTGCAGTTGGGTAGAAACAACTTTGAGAAAGAGGCCAACAGAAGGATACAGCTAGGCTGGGCAGCATATGGGAAATTACGTCAGGTCTTTACGTCGCCTATTCCACAGAGTCTTAATACGAAAATCTTCAATCAGTGCGTCCTACCCGTCATGACATACGGATGGTAAATACTCACGGTAGGCCGGGTCCACAAATTTAAAGTCGCTCAGCGAGCTATGGAAAGGGCTATGGAGGTGATCCGACAGAGAACCAAAGTTGTCGACATAGCTCACTTAGCAAGCTGAAGTGGCAGTGGGCCGGCCATATTAGCCGCAGAACCGATTACCGGTGGAGTAAACGAGTTCTTGAGTGGAGACCGCGTATCGGCAAACGTAGTGTAGAACGCCCTCAGACTAGGTGGAACGACGATCTTCGCAAAGTGGCTGGCAAGAGCTGGATGAGAGTAGCCGCAGGTCGTGCTCGGTGGCGTGCATAAGGAGAGGCCTATGTCCAGCAGTGGAAGTGTGTAAGCTGATGATGACGATTCATCGATTACGTTTACGAAAACGAAAATTAGTATGGCATTGAAGCAGCGTCTCCTGGCGACATGCCAGAAGAGTTAAAATTTTGCTATACAATTTTTCGTTTTCGTTAACGTGATCGAATGGCGAATGCAATTCGCACTAGGCATCCTGAAGATGAGTGACGCACGTAACCCGTTGGTTCCGGCTGCATCAGCAGACGTTAACAACCACCAACCCGCACTGGGTCCACGTTATGGGTTTCTGACATAGTGCCTGGCTCGTGCCTTAGCAATGGATATAATCTATGGTCACATATTATCAACTGCAAATTTTTTGACAAAACATCTAATTATGTCAGAAAAACAAGGCCCTTTAAAAACATTTTTAAAAAATCAGGCTAGTTTTTTTTTACTTTTCCTGACACAAACATTGTAATATTTTTAATAGCGGCCTCTCTGTCAGCTCCTTTGATTGAGACTACGGGAACGTCTAAGCGGTGAAGGCATTGCGGCCTCTCTGTTTCGGCTCCTTTGAATTGAAACTATCGAAAGTGATTTATTTTACTTTTTAATCGAAATGTCTTTTGGCGTTTTTCTTGAAAACTTGCGTATAAAAATTTAAGGTTTTTTCATAAAAATTGTTTATATATGTTGTTGAATTTGTCCTCAAAATATTTGCAGTAGATAAAATGTGACCTTATATATTGCAAGTCGAGTAACATTCGCACTGTCGGTCATCAAATGGGTAACCAAATTTAACTATCACGCGCTCCTTCGTGCTTGGGAAGGCTTGGTCCTTGTTGTAAGATTGCAGTTATCTATTTAGCTAACACAATCGTAACTTTAAATGAAAAGTAAGCTTTGACGAATTAGCCTATATTATTATCAGATTGTAAAGAGAATGGCGAGAGTGCTTAGATTGAAAATCCAGAACAAAAATGCATTACAAAAAGGGTCGCGTTTGCTCATAGGAACTTATATATTGAAATATCTTATTATGACAGACCTCAAATCTCTCGAACGTAACAATCAATTAAGACTGTAACATATTTATACATACATACTGTAATCAACCATTCTTATTTGAAATAAGCCCACAAAAGAGTTTTTGAAGCGCCTTATCGGGAATCTAGTGGGTACTTATTGATCGTAGAATTAAACTTGAATTCTATTGAATCACAAACCATAGATATTTAGAACCCTTTTTGCAGTCTTGCAGACATTATATTGAGGGTAACGTTATGTAGATGTAATAAAGTCATAGATGACGCTTCAAATCCATTTACCTATTCAAATAAAAAGAGTACCAATTTATATTTCGACAATTGTTTGGCTATAGCCAAATGAAATTAAAAAGACTTAAAGTAGAGAGAAATATGGAAACATATTTCAACTTCCATTACTAAAATAGAATGTCATCGATCAATCAATGTTCAGGGAGTTCTACCACAACCCTGAAAATCATTTTCACAGAACAGATATTGATCACATGAGGCGAGTATGTAAGCTACTAAAGGAAAAAACTTTGTTTTGTAGTCTAGATAGGTTATTAAATATTAGTATTTAATACCGTGTTAATATTATATCGATGTAATTTTGTTATATTTATATCACAAGAACTGGATGAGAGTAGCCGCGTATCGTGCTCAGTGGCAAGCACATGGAAAGGCCGTCCAGCAATGGACGTGTGTAGTCTGATGGTGATGATGAAATATTATATATACGCTGTTCAATACCAGCTCATTTTTATGTCCCCACTGCTGGGGCACGAGCCTTCCCTATGGATGGATAGGGAGACGGGCCATAAACCACCACGCGGGCCCAGTGCGGATTAGTGGTTGTTAACGACTGCTATTGCAGCCGGTACCAACGGCTTTACGTGCTTTCCGAGGCACAGAGGAGCTTGAGATGATAAATTTTTGGTCACCCATCCAATGACCAGTCTTTGGGAAAGTAGCTTAACCTTAGAAATCGCAGACTGGGCGCGTTAACCACTGCCACAGAAGAAAGACACTAGCCACTGCGCCATCGAGCTCCTCAAACACGGGTATGAAACAGCTTGATATGTTCATATTAATTTATTCAACAAAAATATTTTATGGTATTTGAATGCTTCATGAATATTTATGCATGTTTTAATTGTATTACTAAGTATTACACATATACACTATTCATCTTCAATGAGAGTTGTATATTGTCCTTAAATAAATAAAAAAGTTATTTTTTAATATGTATTTACATTTTTTTAAATACTGAGCACTGTAAATTACTCCATACCTCCTGATGTTTATTGAAATTGAAATCCAGACGTAAAGACAACTGGTGCAGCGTGAAAACAACGCAGCATCAGTTAACTTCACTCTGCCGGCTTATAAAGTGCTTCTTGACGCCTCGCTTGAAGGACCCCATTTATCATAGGAAGGAGGGAAAACGTGTGCTGGTAGACTATTCCATCTTTTGGAAGTGCGACAAAGAAACGAGTCACCAAATTTCTTTGTGGGCGATGGAACATTTGAGACAGTGAAACGGTGACTCCAGAGAGCAGCACGTGTACTCGACGTGTACTACATAATTTGTATTTGAAAAATTAACTGGCGCAATGTATATACTTAGTAATTTTTTTTCTATACATTGCATCCTGTTATGTGAAATCTTAAGTCAGTTGGAGTCTTAATAAGTATTCTTACTAGTCAATCATTAAACCAAAAGTAATAAATAATCAGAGCAATACATAAATCTCATTTTTTTTTCAAAATTATTAGAAAAGTTATTGTATAATAAAATGTTCAAATTTTTTTTTTTAATGCAAATTTTGTTGCGAAATGCCTTTGGCTTTCAAAGTAAAAAGTGTTGAATAATTTCGGCGGGCTGGTTAGAACCACGATAGTTCAATTGGAAGAGCACCTGACCCGGTATGTCAGAAGGGTGCAGATTCAAATCCTGCTCGTGGAAATTTTTTCAACATTTGTGTTTTTTATTGTATATAATAGATTAGTGCATTTTTTAGAAAAAAATTATGTTATTAAAGAAGTGCAAAATGGATTTAGAAAATGTAAAAGTACTTCTTTAGCTACCTTTAAACTAATCCCATCAAAAACAATACTTGTCAAAAAAAAACCAAGTCTCGCAACTCAGTTGTTCTGCGGTAAAAAGTTGTGAGATCCATGTAATACCAAGTCGGTTATTAATTTATTCAGTCTCTACTTAAGCGACTTTCTGTCTTAATACGTCCAGTCTCTAAGACCACGATCGTGGTCCATAACATTCTTTAATGTTTTATATAAATATATTAAGACTTGGTCTACCCCCTGTTTCTACGTTTTCGATATTTGCTTATTTGAATATAAATATAGATTTTTGTTTCAAGAAAATTGTCAGTTTACAACAAGAAATCTTCGTTCTATGTATAGAAATAAGCTACATAAGCCTTCTGCTTCTTATACTTGTATCTAATAATACTTTTATGATGTGTATCAAAATTTACAATATATTACCACAGCTCTTTAAAACTCACAAGTTGCCAAAATTTAGGTTTTTGCAAGAAAGATTTAAAGATTTGCTAAAAGAAAAATGTTTTTATAGTATCCAAGAATATCTAGATTATAAGATGATACCTACATAGATTTTAAATTTATATTTATATTATTATTTGTTATGAAGTCAAGACTGTATTGATTGATATAACTAGATATTTGTGTATACACTTGAAAAAGTAGGATCAAGAGATACTTTTTGTTAGCAATAAGACCTTCATACTGTTACCTTTTTATTTACACAATAAAGTACTTTCTTACTTAGTTCTATTTTTACCATTCCCTACATTTTAATCCTTTATCCCAGTAATAAATATAAGAACTTAAACTTACCGTTTTAGTGGGCAAGTGTAAAGTGGTCAATGGTTTGCCCTTTACACTAAATAATAAAGTTAGTTTTAACAAGCTAAAATAAATGGTCAAACTAAAACGTAAACTGCCCGGAGAGATTTAGTTCAATCTCTATCAAACCTGAGAACGTTAATTTTAATTAACGATAAGACTTAACAATATTTATGTTGAAAGGCTAATTGGTACAGTATCCAGATATATGTATGTAGCATAAAACAGAACTTTTGATAGAGTTTTGTTTCACTAATGAATTCCTCAATCGAAATCGTAGACTTACAAATCTGTAGAAGTACGAGTAAGATAGGAATTTTGTTAGGAAAATAATTAATTTTCACAAGAAAATTAAACTATATAAAACAAAACTCATAAAAACTATTAGGTAACTAATACTATTTATTTATATTATTTTTTGATTTTTTTCATTCACAATGCTTTAAATAGTTACAAGATAAAATTTTACTAGAAAAACAAATGTAGTAACTTCACTTGTAGCTCACTAGAAAAATTCAACGAGTCTTCTGGGGCCTTGGAATCTTAGCACTCAGAGCCCTGGACTGGTTATCCAAAGGTCGTGGGTTTGATTCCCACACAAGCTTTCTAAAGCTGGTAGGAAAATTTTATCTTACTACTATTTATAAAAAAATGCCCCATATCATCCCCATCAGACAGAGTATTCAGTAAGTTAGCAGAATTGCCTTGCATTTTTGATAGTGATTAGTGATATTTTTAATGTGCCTAAGTGAGTTCAGTACACCGTTATTTTAAAAAACAATTGCTCGTACTGAGTTTTTTGTAGCTTTTTTGCGGTTATATTTGTAAAAAATAGATTTATAAAAATACCTAAAAATAGAGTACGCGAAACTATGACTTAGATTTTGATATTAATAAAAAAATATAAAAATTAATTTTGAGAAAAAAAGATTCTGATTTGTATATAACAGCTTACACATAACATTTATTGCATTACAGATTTTTTCTCCCATATATCCTACTAATATTATAAACGCGAAAGTTTGTAAGTATAGATGGATGTTTGTTACTCTTTCACGTAAAAACTACTGCATGGATTTGGATGGAATTCGGCATACAGATAGTTTATAGCCTGGATTAATACATAGGATAGTTTTTATCCCGAAATTTTCACGGGAACGAATAGAAACTGTCAAAGTGGATGTTTGTTACTCTTTCACGTAAAAACTACTAAATGGATTTAGATGACATTCGGCATACAGATACTTTATAACCTGGATTAACACATAGGATAGTTTTTATCCTGATATACGGGAATGAATGGAAACTGTCAAAGCGGTACGAAGTCCGCCGGGTCCACTAGTATATAAATATTGTAATAAGCTATTACAATATTTATATACTAGTGGACCCGGCGAACTTCGTACCGCGTAAGCACGCATTTAGCGTTAACAAATAAGTATGAACAATTGCTTAGTTGGCTATAATATATATTTATCTTAATATCATCCAACTTTTGGGTTAGTAAATAGGACCAATGTTAGCTTAATTACTCGTATTTCGTATATGAAATAGTTTAAGGTGTGTATACCGGACACCGGTTTGTAAGTCTATAGGCGTTGAGAAGTTTTAAGCTTTAATCGCCAAAGTTGAAGCCTGAAGCCGCAACAGCAGTTCGTCTTAATTGCTTAATACCTATTACCGTTTAGGACTATACCTACTCTTAGTTAAGTTCAAAGTAAACAACTTACCCCTTATTCATAAAAACTATTTAAGCATGATTTAGTTAAATATTGTTTTGTCAACGTCACACAAACGTCATTTTGAATTTGAGAAAAGAGACAAAACAATGATTAACTAAATTATGCTTAAATAGTTTTTATGAATATGGGGGTTAGTGTTATATGTATTTTATTATGCAAAGCGTATGTAAGTTAGGCTTTTTGTTATGTTTTTCTTATATATTTAACGGCTCGGTGACCGAGTGACTAAGTGCTTGGCCCGACATCCGGAGGTCTTGGGTTCAATTCCCAGGTTAGGTAAATGGTTTCGAATTTTCGATTCATAGCCCAGGTTTGTGATCACTAACCCACATTTGGTAAGCGTGGTGATTATGCCATTACCCATCAATTGTATTGATTACATATTTGATTTCGAAAATAATACAATGATTTTTTAATTACTTCCAATCTTCTTCTACTTGATCTACTACAAATAAGAGGGGAGAAAAATGGCCGTTTTACATTTTTTCATATTTAAATTCAATAAAAAATTTCATTTAAGTTTTATTTTCTCTCTTTATTGAAACTTTTATAAGCGCTGGCACTAAAGGCCTAAGTACATATTTCGGAATCCAATACTAACTTCAAAGTTTAATATGTTTCAAACCGATAAGCCAATCCTAATTAAACTTTCTACATATAAAACAATACAGAGATCTGAGTAAGAAACAATTTTTTTAACATCAAAAAAGAAAGATTATTCAACTGAACTTATATGATTTAAAGTCCAATATGGAAAGATTCAAATCGCATAAATTCAATTAAATTGCCAGCTCAACTTATGTCCCTACTCATAAGGAAGGCTCGTGCCCGTTGGGGTTCCTTATGAATAGAAACACTACAGAGAAAACGGGCCATCAACCACCAATCAGGTTCAGTGCGGATTGATGGTTGTTAATGACTGCTAAAGCAGCCGGGACCAACGACTTCACGTGCCTTCCGAAGCACGGAAGATCTCGAGATGATACATTTTTGGTCACCCATCCGATGCCTTTGGAAAAGTAGCGTAACCTTAACAATCGCAGACCCGGTGAGTTAACAACTGCGCAACCGAGCTCCTCAGTCAGTAAATTCAATTAAATAGGCGTTTTTTTTTTTTAAGTTTGTGTCATAAAAAACTTTTAGTTCGCTTTTTAGGGTCCCGTAGTCAACAAGGAACCCTTATAGTTTTGCCATGTCTGTATGTCTGTCTGTCTGTCCTTCCCCAGCCTAGCACATAGACTCTTAGTACTAGAAATCACATGTTATCACGCCGACAAAGCAGTGAAGTAATATTTTGAAAAATATATTAAAATTAAAAAATATATTATTTGAAAATATATTTTTTAGGTTACCTCCCCTACAATTTTTTTCTTGTCGTAGCTATATATATTAAAGCGTTGGATAGTAATTTCAAAAATATTGCGGGTTTTTTTGATTGAAGCATCCGTTTGTGAACTATTAAGCTTTATAGTGCAAAATTTTGTTAGTCAAGTGTCTCCCCCCTGCCAGCTAAATGGTTGTTTATGGATACGTGAAAAAAGAATTCACGGTAGTTGTATATATGACGAAAGTAAAAGGAAAACTATAAGTACGCTTTACAAGTTTACGAGTAACAGTCGACCAACGTATAAAATGTACTTGGCGCAGTACAAATTCCTCATTGGGAACTACCTAAATAACGTTGTCAGGTGTGTAAAACCGGTAGTATCTACATTTAAGTATATGAGCCATCGTTAAATAAATGTTCATAAAAACCCTTTTTTCAGAGTCCGCATTATTAAGATGGGCTACGGAACACTTCACTGCGCTTGGCCCGACACGCACTCTGCCGGTTTTTCGTATTATTTATTCGATTACAATGACATATGAATATATCGTACTAAAAAAACTAAGTTTCAATTTAGGTAGGTACCAATGGATTTCATTGTTATATTGAATAAGTAATAAATGCGAAAACATTTTCTATTTCATTTTGGCGAAAAATAATGCAAAAAAATAAATTGAATGCCTTGATAAGAATGAAAGCCCATGTAAATGACACATTTACATGGAATAAGGGTTATACGAGAGTGTCAAAAACATTTGATTGCGCTTCAAAGTGTGTTTGCAGTTGAGATTCAAATGGCGAATAATTATGTTGCTTTATTATTATTCTGGTAAGTTTTACCATCGAAAATGGTTATCAGATGCAAATCGCCTGAGACGTATTTTTGGCCATAGCTCTGAGGATTTTGAAAGAATCGAGATGAAAATAATACCATGAGTTGAGGAATTTATCGAGACACGTATAAATTTTAAAAATGGACTGGAAACTTTTTTTTTAATTTTAAAAAATGTAAAGAAATCGGGTTATTTGGGGAGGTGTTTGTATATTAAATTGTAAATATTTCAAAAGAAAACCGATCGAAAAAACGGTTCTAGGGTATTAATTTAGCTACAAAATGGCAAAAAATATTTGAAAATCGGTTAATAATTGTGACCTGTAGGTGGTCCCTTTAGATTTGGTATTGTAGAAAAACGGGTGTAGCTTCTTTGATTATTGACCGATCGTCATGGTAATGGTGTTAAAAGATGTGGATACTGGCGAGAAGTGCATTCAAATTGGAATTGTGTTATTTAAAATAAAATGTTTTTTTTTTCGATATGTTGTATTCATTTTCAATGCTCCGATTCTTGCGGGGACTGCGAAATCTGTGATTTTTTTTATAGATAAGTAGGCAAAAGGTTGTCTGGAAGAAATCGCTTGAAAGCGATAAGATCGCGAAATTATAACTTTGTATTAGAATAAATAATATTAACGGGATTATTACCATGTTTTTTGTTATGTTTGAGTAACCGACATTTGGTAATATTCCGAAACATGGTAATAATCCCGTTAATAATATTTATTCTAATGTAAGTGACCATGATAGTTTAAAAAGTTATATTATAAATTTGTAATTTTTTTTTTCATGTTTTGTTTTATTGTGTTGCAATAAAAGTTTTATCTATCTGTCTATCTATCAAATGACTCCGCTCTACCTGGTGTAAAGCAGAAGCAGTGATCAGATGCGAGGACAGCTTGCGAAGCAGAAGTGCCTCACCAGCTATCCTCGCCTTACCGACCGGCAAGCTGCTTCTTTATTTATTTATTTATTTATTCCATTACATGCCAGCTAACAGACTACATGTCTAATACACAGGCAAGTTATACATTAAAAACAAAATACAAAAGAGAGTTCACCAATAGGAATAAATAAAAAAAAACACATTTAGAAAATTAGTAAATTAAATTATATGAAAATTAGGAAATTAAATCAATTTAAAATAAATTATATAAACATATGAGATTCAACTTAAAATACCTAATGTCAATAAAAATTCCAAATTAGACATGTTTAAAAAACCTTATGTTGTAGAAAGGAGGAAATATACTGCATATAATTGAGAATATTCACAAAAAAACTTGAAATCCTACTTAATAGCCAAAATCTTTTATTCTCTCGAACATTTTACAATGAAAATAATACAATGGTTAACGCGCCCAGTCTACGATTGCTTAGATTAGGCTACTATCGCAAATGCCGGTCATTGAATGGGTGACCAAATATTTAACATCGCAAGCTCCTCCGTGCTTCAAAAGGCACGTAATGTCGTTGGTCCCGGCTGCATAAGCAGTCGTTAACAACCGCCAATTCGCACTGGGCCGGCGTGATGGTTTATGGCCCGTTCTGGCTATCCATTCATAGGGAAGGCTCGTGCCCCCCAGGCAGCAGGTGGGGACGTAAAATGAGCTGATGATGATGATGTGAATTGAAATACGTGTGCAGGGAGAGATTTTTTTTTGTGGTGTGACAAAATAATTTAATGTACAAATAATTTTTAACGCAAATTTTGTTGCGAACAAATTACAAAAACACAAATGTTGATAAAATTTCCACGAGCAGGATTTGAACCTGCACCCTTCTGACATTCCGGGTCAGGTGCTCTTCCAATTGAGCTATCGTGGTTCTAACCAGCCCGCCGAAATTATTCAACACTTAAAATTATTTGAACATTTTTTAAATAGCTTGCTTACTTCTTAACTGATCTTTAATATTTGTTAAAATATTATGATCGGATGTTAGTGACGGTAGTTGTTGACATTGAGTGGGCGCCTTTGGCTTTCAATGTAAAAAGTGTTGAATAATTTCGGCGGGCTAGTTAGAACCACGATAGCTCAATTGGAATAGCACCTGACCCGGAATATCAGAAGGGTGCAGGTTCAAATCCTGCTCGTGGAATTTTTTTCAACATTTTGTGTTTTTTTTACAAAATAATTTACTAAGTTTTTTTGAACAGAATGGTTGTTCTAGGGTCAAACAGCACTTCTGTGATCATCAAATTGTTTTCGTATATCTTACTTTCTGAAGAAAAGTTTTGGGGCTCCTAGGGTATAAAAAATTGAGTTGCCAAGTTGACTTTGCCCTTAGTTTGAGCCTTAGAGATACTTTTGGAAGATCCTGTCTTATCCTTTGTGTACATCATGAAAGTGGTCTGCAAAGTTTCAGTGTTCTAGATTTAAGCTTTGCGATGTTGCTCATTTGTCAATCAGTTAGTTATCATGGGCACATACGCCCTTTTATACATGCCCCCTTAAAAACTATTTAAGCATTATTTAGTTAAACATTGTTTTGTCAACGTCACACAAACGTCATTTTGAATTTGAGAAAAAGAGACAAAACAATGATTACGTAAATAATTCTTAAATCTTAATAGTTTTTATGAATAAGGGGGTTAAAGTAGTATTATTGCAACTTTGAAAGCGAGACGCGGCACATTTAGCGGCATACAATACATACTTCGCTCTCGATCCTCTAAATTCCTTCACACATTTACAGAATACACTAAACATGCACACTTGCTTCTGGGCGCTTCTCCCCAACCTCACGACCCAGTAAACCCAAGCCGAGGTCCTAGCCTTTAGAGGCGACCTCGGGTTGTTTCGCTCCCGATCCGATCCGAACCCTTGAGAGAATCTAGTAGGAAACGACGGCAGCAGCGGTTAGTTTATTAGTAAATAATTGTTTTTATTAGTAAACGGTGCTGATGTGGTTATGTGGCAAGCATATAAAAAAGTATTAAAATACAATACCTACAAAACGTTGAGCCATAACGTGCTTATTTTTTTTTTATAACTTTCCAACATATGAGTCACGATTGTAAACACTCTCTGAGCAGAGGTCGTAAACAAGCGTTAACAATGGTGAAACATAATAAAAATGGACATAAACCTTTTTTATATTTTAATCTCATTATTTAGGGACACTACTTATAGGCTTATAATATAATATACACTATTAACACTGCATAGCTAATTTGTTTAAAAGATCGATTTTTTTATTATTTTAAATTGGGTATAATTTAAACGCTCACCAGAAATATTTTTAGACCTTAAGCCTAAGTACCAAATAAATTAAATGACTGTACTGGCTGGATGAATGGTCACAAAATTTTTACACTAATATTCAAATGATTGAGGATACTAGCTGCCCTACAACCCTAGCGATTTCGGGGTTATTTTTTTATTAGACAACAGAAAGCAAAAATTACCAATTTGAAACTCGAGGCATAAAAATTAAATATTAGTGTTATCTATTTGGTGACAAAATAACATATTTGTTTTGAAATGCAGTAAAAAGGTATTTATATATTTTTTTTGCATTTAATAAAAATATAAATTGTATCCTTTTTATAATATTTTAAGAAACACAATTTGGTGAGCATTTATCCGTTTTGGTAAGCGTAATTTGATTGGTAGTAGGATTGATACATTTTTGGGAGGCGTTTAAACGCAAGCCTTATTTTAAAATAAAACAACCCGCGTGGATAAGATTTTTTATATCCAAATTTTTATTAATAATTATAATAATTATAAGACTTCAATGTTTTAAATTAGTTCCAAATCGTAAACTACTTTTAAACTTTTAAAAAAATAAAATTTACCATAATTCAAACATGTTACTATTGCTAGTAAAATAATTTTAAATGTTATTATAAAAGGCATTACGTCATCTAGCAACATGACCAGGGATTTTATTACAATCATCGTTTTTATAATTATGATTTTATATTTATTAGATTATTAGATTACATTCATCCAACAAACAACAATCGATCAACTAAACATCCAAAAAACAAAAAGAAGACCTATAGTCATACCGCGCTGCGCTCTCATCCATCAGTCTTCTTATACCATCAAAATCAAAAAAAAATCAAAAATATTTATTTCAGTAACATTTTCCTTTTAACATTAATCAAGGTAGACTCTTTCTTTTAAGAGCATGTAGCCCCTGTTACAGAAAGGGTCCCTCTTCCATAGCTTCTACATACATTATTTAGCAATGAGATATCAGAACATAATTAATTCTAATTAAAACATAATTAATTAATAACGTGTGTGTGAGTGTGGGTGAGTGAGTGTGTGTGAGTGAGTGTGTGGGGGTGTGTGTGTGAGTGTGTGTGTGTGTGTGTGCGAGGTTAGCCACCCTATTAGACATCATGTTTGAGAAGCTTTTCAGTTTCATCATAGTCTAAAGTTTTAAGCCAAGCTGTGACACTTTTTCTGCATTGTTGGTAATTTAAGTGGTAGATTTCCAGGGTTTTATTTGTACGATTGTATAAAAGCGATGACAAGTATTGAAACTGGTTTTGAGCAAAGCTTGTGTATGTACGCTTTGCTAAAGCGACCTTATCCTTTCTCCTTCTCCCCTCAATAGCAGGATTATACTCCAATGCAACATGTTTCCTCAAAACTGTGCGTAGAATATATAACTTTCTAATAGAAAGTAAGTCTGCGATTGAGTATAGAGATAGAGTAGAAAATCTTCGGGATTTAAAATACATCACCTTTAACAGAGCTCTTTGAGCTCGTTCAATGTTTAAGAATTTTGTTTTCAAAGCCCCGCCCCATATAGTGACACAGTATGTTATGACTGATTGGGCCAACGACACATAAATCTGATCTAGCAATTTTTTGGTGGCTACATGTCTCAGGGTTTTGAATATCCACATCATTTTCCTCAGCCTACCTCCAACCAGTTCCAAGTGCGATTGCCATGACAACCGCTGGTCTATCATTACGCCAAGATATTTTGTGGAGAAAACTTTAGTTAGAGAGGGGCAAGTACAGATCGAGGGAGCGGATTGTATCTGACTGCAAGTGTGTAATTTAATATCATAGGAGCTGTCTGGTTGAGTTCTACTGTTGATTGAGAAACACATATAATTTGTTTTAGAAGTGTTCAAAGTTAGTAGATTGGTCCTCAGCCAGCCAGCAATAGTGGACAATCCACTCTCTGCTTCTTTCTTTAAGGTGTTCCAAGAGTTGCCAGTAAATACTATGGCAGTATCGTCCGCGTAAGAAAAGATCTTAGCATTTCTGATCTTCATATCACAAAGATCGTTAATATAGATCAGGAATAACGTCGGACCCAGAACGCTGCCCTGGGGGACGCCATAGGTAACATCAGCACAGTCGCTTACATTATGGCCTACCTTTACCCTTTGTGTCCTATCAATTAGGTAATTTTTAAAGAGCTTGAGAGATGTACCTCTTATTCCAATATTTTTCAATTTACTAATCAGGATGGGGATGGAAACGGTGTCAAATGCTTTTTTCAGATCCAAAAACACAGTCATGCACTTACCCTTATTATCCAGTTTGTCTATAATAAGAGAAGTCAAAGCCTCTACTGCATCCTCGGTTGATTTTCCAGTTTGGAAACCGTATTGCGAATCAGATAAGATTTTAAACTTATCAAGGTAGCTTTGTAGTCTTTTGTTAATGATCTTTTCTACTATTTTAGATATTGAGGGCAAGACTGAAATTGGTCTATAGTTGTTGACATCGTCTCCGCCCCCACCCTTGTATACTGGTGTTATTATCGACCTTTTTAGAGAAGATGGAAATGTGCCGGTCTGGAAGCATAGGTTAATAATATGAGTGATAACCGGTACCACCTCACTTTTTGCAATCTTGAGGAATCTAGTTGGAATGTTATCCCAGCCTGGAGCACTATTGGATTTCAAATCCATCAACACTGTAAGGACCTCATCAAAGTCCGTATCAAGAAGGGCAAAGGACGAGAGTTGCGATCGTCCTGAGGGATCGGTTTGCGATTGCGAGTCATTAGGCCGTTTAATGGCAGTGGCTAGATCCTTTCCGACGACACTAAAGAAATGGTTAACAAAATTTATAGAATTATAAGGTGTTGATTTAATATTTAAAAGTTTAGTATTGTCTCCTTTCGACCGTTTCAAATGTGTAATGTTTGAAATATTTTTCCAGAGTTTCTTTGAGTCACCAGACGAGTCTCTCAACAATGTTCGCTCATAGTTTCTTTTCAATTTTTTTACCAGGTTGTTGCAGAAGTTGCGGTACCTTCTATAAGTTACTTTAAGTATCTCATCATGAGGATTAAAGCGAAGTTTATATTGCATCTTGTTTCTATTATTTATGCATCTCAGCACTCCTGGAGTTATCCAGGGTTTAATAATGCGTTTACTTTTGGCAATTTTAATCTCCTTAGTATTATCTTTAAGCGACACACTGATTTTAGTGATCAATTTTTGTGTAACTATTTCAGGATCGTCGCACAACAACAATTCATTTAGTTTGTTTTGGCATAACATAGTTTTATAGGTGTATAACTGGTGTGTGTCTGTGTGAGTGTATGATTGTATCTATAATTGTAAGTTTGTTTAGGGTGTATACTAATAACAATTATACAATTGTAAATATTGGCATAATATAGTGTAATAGGTGTAAGGCTGGCGTGTGTCTGTGTGTGTGTATTATTGTATCCGTATTTGTAAGTCTGTATAAAGTGTATACTAGTCACTTTTTCGTCATTTACGTGTATTTTATGTGTTAAGAGAATAGCGTACAAGTTTAATACTAAAGACATAGAATCTGTTAAAGTAAGACCATTTTTAAGTAGTCTCGTTACACTAAAAAGAACACGAACATCCGTAATATAATCATTGACAACTTTTCTTAGATGGGTATTTTTAAGCATTATTATATTAAACAGATAATAGAAACGTAGTAAAAAAATTCGTAATAAAAAATAGTAATCACACAGTATCAGAACGAACATTTTATAAGCTAGTCAATCTTTATGCATAAGCTGTTGAACTTGATCCTCCGATTTGATTGAAATGATGGGAGAACCTTCAGTTTTTCGAACATAGACCCTGCCATAGGCAGTCCAGCAGAACATGTATTTTTTAGATTTTGCAAGATCTCGTGCAAGAAAGTGCAACCGGGAACCCTTCGCAGTCAGCTGCTCCGATATAAAAATGGGTGTGTCCTCAGAGACTCGGAAACCCAGGTGTTTAGCACAAAGTTTAGATTTGGTTTTGTTGTTGAATGCTTTGCATAACTTCAAAATATCATTTTTCAATAGAGTTGATGAGGTTTCAACAATTATTGGTGAGTTATTTAAATCTTTTCTTCCGCGAGTTCTGTAGATGTCTTTGATGTCACTTTTGAGTACATTTCCGCCTATGGTCGAGGATAAGCTTAAGACCATTTGAATCAAGTCTGTTTTTGTTTCGTTTTTATTTTTGGGAACGTTCTTAATTTCAAAGTTACATTTTCGCCCTCCCATTTGCAAGTTTTCAACTTTCTCTTCTAGCAGGCATATATATTCTTTATCTTTTTTGGCGTTGATTTCAAGTTGGTTAATTTTTTTATTTAATTCTGTGTTTTCAGCGGTAAGCAAGGCGATCGCACTTTCAATGTTCGAGTTAGTTCGCTTGATCTCCTGTAATGTCGGCGCAATGCTTCTTATTTCGTTTTGTTGTGCTGCAAGTAACGACTGTATAATTTCCTTAATCTCCTCCTTAAAGCTATTAAAGTCGTTCATCGTAACACTTTTGCTACGCGAAAAAACAAACTGTGGAGGCGTCACCTTATCTTGTAACTCAGGGCTACTTTCCGTGTTGCAGACAGACATATTAGCTTCTAGGCTCATTTTTATCGGGTATTGTTATAGGTATATGTATATATTTTAAACAGGATCTGAGCAAAAACAACAACAAAGATACTCAATTTGTCACACTCACAGCGTCACAGCCCAAGTGTAGGTAATATTGTTGTGGGGCGCCCGCACTCAATCGTAGCGATGACGTCAGCTGCAGCTAGCGGTCGCTTATTACGGCGCGGTCGAGCTCTCTGTCCTTAGCCTAGCGGATAAGGCGCCGCGTCACTCACCCAAGAAGTCCGGGTTCAAACCACGCAGAACGGCAAAATAATTTTAAAATATTTCTTCTTGGTGTGGGGGCTTCAGCGGCGGTCTGGCGCAGAAATTCTCAATACGGGGCGAAGTCCGAGGCACCTCAATATTTAAGTATTAATTTAAAAAATAGATTTGCACACGTCCGATCTCTTTAAAAGCTACAGCGGAAGAGGATGTTTTATGTTACTAGGTTTTATGTTATTAGGTTTATGGATGACAAAGATAAGTGTTCTTAATATATCAAGAACATTATTAGTTCCAGCTGCGAATTATGATGAAAATAAGGGTTTTTTTTCTTTCTTACCCGAAGCACAGTGCGTTTAACTCACCTGATGTTAAGTGATGATAAGGCCAATGTGGCCAATGCGCACTTCACCCGGGATCCTCAACTACTGAGTCACTGGCTATCTCATCTCTAGCTGCCGGAACAAAACAATGCTACAAACATTGATGTTATGGCGACATATTTATATAATCTAGTAGCTAGCCAGGCGGACAAACAAACACTACCAACTACAAATAACAAAGCCAAAAAAAATGTGTTGGGTATATATTGAAAACTTGAAACTAAGGTATTCCGTAGGTATACAATTTTTTTATTCATGTTTTTCACGTACATTTTAAAAACAAATGTTTTAAAGTACCATAACATCATTATCTACCCATATCTAATTATTATCTCAAAACAAATAAAATATTAAATTCTCGAGTTTGTAACCCCTGCCTCCAATAAAGTTCGGGTTATATTTTATAACCGATACTAACCTATAACCTTTTTATGAATATGAGGAACGTAAAATTATTTCCTTTATAATATTCATACATATATTTGGTGTACGATGTACTTACCTATGTAAATGTAGTTATAAGAACAATGTTTGTACATTATGTTTTCTTGAAGTGTTTTTTGCTATTTTTAATATTAGTACTCATTCACACACACACACACTCAAGAATACGCACACACACCCTCACACACAATACATACACGCATTCACGCATGCTCTGGCTCCCGCAAAATTATTTTATTTTAAGTTTTTTTGTTATTTAAGTAAAAAGTTTATTAAATTTTAATCTGTTTTCTGTATGGTGAATAAACAATGTGTAAATCGTGGTTTTACGTTTTCCCAACAGTTATCAAACTATTTATCAAGTCTAAATGATATAATTTTATTAAATCCGTATGATAAGTATCTTTTGACTGGAGATTTTAATTTGAGTGGTATAAATTGGATACCGAGTGCTAGCAACGATAATTCTTATGAGCCACTTTACTATAGATCTGATGATGAGGTCCTATTGGTCGACGAGATGAACACCCTTGGTCTTAGACAATTTAATGGCATTAAAAATGCTTATGGTAGGATTCTCGACCTCGTATTTTCTAACGACTACGTTTGTGTTAGTGATGGTAGCGGAGACCCCCTTGTGCCTATTGACTTACATCACGGCGCTTTGTCTATCGATTTGCATTTTGCGGACTTTACTCCACTAAATCATGCCCCCCGTCTCAAACATATTTTTAACAGCGGCGATTATGACTCGATTAACGCAGAAATATCTGGAATTCATTGGCATAATGAACTTTCTTCTAAGCCTTTAGAGATTGCTGTTGAGTATTTTTATACTTTTATCACTTCATTAATTGATAAGTTCATACCATCTAAATTAATTACTGCTGATCGATTTCCTAAATGGTACTCCCCCGCTTTAAAAAAAGTTATTAGAGAAAAAAATAAGTATTTAAAGAAATTTAAAAATTATGGCAATCGATCGGACGAAGAATCATTTAAACTATTGCGTGACCGAGTTAAAGCTTTGGAGGGTTCCTGTTACCGCCATTACGTTAACACAGTTGAGAACTCTTTAAGGGACAATCCCAAAAAATTTTGGTCGTTTGTCAAGACTAAATCTAATACCAATGCAATGCCGAGCAGTCTTAATTATGGAGATTCTGTATCTTGCACTGGTTATTCCATATGTAACGCTTTTTCAGACTATTTCTGTTCGAATTTCTTGACCAATCCTACTCTCTCATCGAATTCGGTATTTTTCACGTCTACAGACCGGGCTGTCTCTGATGTTGCAAATATCAGAGTTAGAGTTGAGGAAGTAGAGAAGCTGCTTCGTGGTCTGGATCTATATAAATTCGCGGGCCCGGACTATTTGCCGGCTCGTTTTCTTATAAACTGTGCAGACTATTGCTATTCCAATTTCAATTCTGTTCAGAAGATCTCTAGAGGAAGGAATCGTTCCTATTATATGTAAGCGTGCCTTCATCACGCCAGTTCACAAAAAGGGCTCTAAAACAGATGTCACCAACTATCGGCCAATATCGAAGCTTTGTATTGTCTCTAAGGTCTTCGAAAAAATTGTTTATGGCCAAGTCTACCCAGCACTACAGCAGTCATTTAGCACCACTTAACATGGCTTCTTGAAAGGCCGTTCCACTGTTTCAAATCTCGTTTTATTGAATGGTTCTCTTGCTGAAGCTATGGATAGTGGTTATCAGGTCGATGTCGTCTACACTGACTATAGTAAGGCCGTTTGACAGAATCCAGCACAACTTACTCCTACTTAAACTTAAAAAAATTGGTATTAGCGGTGACCTACTTAGATGGTTTTCATCATACATCGATAATCGTTCGCAGGCAGTGGTTGTCAATAACTATATATCTGGATGGGTTATGATCCCCAGTGGGGTACCTCAAGGGTCTTTGCTTGGGCCTCTCCTTTTTGTAATCTTTGTTAATGACATCGAGCGCTGCTTTCATTCATCCCGTTTGCTATGTTTTGCTGACGATATGAAAATTTTTGCTACCATTTCGTCAGAGACTGATGCTGTCTTGCTACAGGAGGATCTTTTGAGGTTGAATGACTACTGTGCCGATAACCACTTGGATCTCAACCCATCCAAATGTAGTGTTGTCACTTTCAGCCGAAAACGTAATGTGGTGTTGTTCGATTATAAGCTAAAAGGAGTTAATTTGCAACGACTAACTATTGTACGAGACCTTGGAGTACTCCACGACTCCAAGTTGTTGTTTGATGTTCATGTCAACAATATAGTATCGAAAGTATCCAAAGCTCTCGGATTTGTCATGCGTAACTCCAAAGAATTTACTCAGATTAAGACCTTAAAAATTTTATACTGTACGTTTGTTCGTAGCAACTTGGAGTATGCGTCTCAAGTGTGGAACCCAAGATATCAAACTTATATATCACGAATTGAAAACATTCAAAAAAGGTTTATCAAGTATCTTTGCTTTCGTTCCAAAGACCGGTATGACTCAACGCAATATCTTGGTTTTTGCAAAAGACATCACCTACTTCCTTTGGAAAACCGCCGTGAAATTGCCGATATTTTGTTTCTACTAAAAGCTGCGTCTGGTTCCATTGACTGCCCGGATCTACTGTCACAAATATCTCTCAGAGCGCCTACTAAGCTTCTTCGGTTTAGCCCGCTTTTATATCTGCCCCCTTCCTCTTCCAACTATAGGCAGAACACGTATATCTGGCGTGCGAGTAACAATTTCAATGTCTTATCTAAAAAACTTGATTTTGACCTTTTTAACACAAGCGATGCATCGGCGAAACGGCTCATGAGCCAGTTATTTTTTGAGTAGTTTAGTGAATAAGTTTAAGTGTGTGTTTTTCTTGTTAGTGCATCACATTGTTATTAATTTTGTTTTTATTAGTGAGGACCTATAATTGGCTTTTTGTCACTATTTTTAAGTTTTTAAGTTGTATCATAGCTGTTGGTCTTCCTATAAATAAATAAATAAATAAATCGTTTATTTTCCCCCACAAGTCAGGCTATGCATAGTGTGGGGGCTTGTAAAATGTTTTGTAAAACAAAAATTGGAAATTGAAAATTACTAACTTACTTAATACGTATATTATTTTGTATTTTTGCTTTCACAATGCTGTATATAGTTACAAGATAAAATTATATTTTAGTCAAATTTTATCGTATTACTACCTTAATAATTAAATTGTAGTTTTTAATATAGCCTATGTTACTCAGTGCTAATGTAGCATTCTAATGGTGAAAGAAAATCGGTCCAGTAGTTTTTGAGTTTATTCGTTGCAAACATACATACATATACATACATACAAAAATACAAAGGTTTCCTCTTTATAAAATTAGTATAGATATAGATATCTCAAAGATACCAGAGACGCTATAAAGAATATATGTAGCAGATAAGTAGCTAATATTCTGGACAAGGGTTCCAAGATGCTCGCAGAGTGCTGAGGTTAAGCAACTTTTGCATAGGCCGGTCATCGGATGACCAAAAATGTATCATCTCGAGCTCCTCCGTGCTTCGGAAGGCACGGAAAACCGTTGCTCCCGGCTGCATTAGCAGGCGTTAACAACCACAAAACCGCACTGGGCCCGCGTAGTGGTTCATGGCCCGTTTTCCCTATCCATCAATAGGGAAGACTCGTGCTCTAGCAGTGGGGACATTAAATGAGCTGATGATGATGATGATGTGTTTAATTTTTTATAAATTAGGTACCTACTCGTATACTGTAGGTACTTGACCATAAAGGACATTTGGCAATCGAACTCGTTCTTGCAATGTACAACATTTTATTTTTATATGATACAAGCGCCCCCTGCGATAATATCATCTATGATAATTTTACCAGCTCTAAAACGTTTTTTTTATATACAAACCTTGTCCTGACAAATACGAACACAACAAAAAATAAATTAGTCAAATTGAGCCGATACTAATAAACACTTACGTTTAATAATTTTTATTGATTGTCTGAAAGAAATCACTTAAAAGCGATAAGACCGTCAAATTGTGACTTTGTAAATTATTTATTTTTTGTTCATGTGTATGTTTTATATTGTTGATATAAAAGTATTTTCTATCTGTCTATCTATATAAGGTTACTTTTTTATCAACTGCAAAAATTTTGACAAAACATCTAATTCTGTCAGAGAAATAAGGCCCTAGCATTAAAAAAAAATTAAGGCTTTTTTTTTTTACTATTCCTGACACAAAAATTGTAATATTTTTAAGAGCGGTCTTTCTGTCGGTTTTTTTAATGAAACTAGGGGCACGTGTAAGCGGTGAAGGCATTGCGGCCTCTCTGTTTCGGCTCCTTTGAACTGAAACTACCGAAAGTGCTTTATTTTTCTTTTTAATAGAAATGACTTTTGGCGTTTTTCTTGAAAACTAGCGTATAAAAATTTAAGGTTTTTTCATAAAAATAGTTTATATAAGTTGTTGAATTTATCCTCAAAATATTTGCTGTTGATAAAATGTGACCTTAGATTTTTTTATTATCATCAGCCTACAATGTCTCAGAAGTAGGTATACTTTTAACACGTTGCAAATATTACTTTGGGAACGACGATAATGTAAAATTTGACAGAAAACTAAACGCAAACAAACTTTGTACCAAGAAACATTTGAAATTCAATTACAATTGATTGATAGTTTCCCCTAGATAGGTAGTCCCTTACACTTCAGGGATGAATTTTAAAAGTCGACCTTTTTTCTGCTCATCTAAAATGTACTTTATACTTCAATGAATAGGCGTTATACTACAATGCCTTCAACTTCAGGCGTACCTTCGCCTTGATTTGTAAATAATGAAAGACTTGCGGCTATTGAGCGCTTCTTGGGCATTTTTAATCAGTTTCATTGTTCAGGATCACGCTTTAGACCGGGTTGGTGTTGTAAAAGGGATACGGTATTAATAATGAAAGTAATGAAAGTCAAAGTCAAAGTCAAATCATTTATTCAACATAAGCCTTTGCCTAGTGCCTGACTTATTTATGTCAAAACTATAAAATCCAAATAATAATAAAAAACTAAAATTTCTTTAAAAAACACAAATGTTAAAAAAAAATTCCACGAGCAGGATTTGAACCTGCACCCTTCTGACATTCCGGGTCAGGTGCTCTTCCAATTGAGCTAACGTGGTTCTAACCAGCCCGCCGAAATTATTCAACACTTTTTACTTTGAAAGCCAAAGGCGCCCATTCAATGTCAACAACTACCGTCACTAACATCCGATCATAATATTTTTACAAATATTAAAGATCAGTAAAGAAATAAGCAAGCTATTTATAAAATGTTCAAATATTTTTTTTTTTTAACGCAAATTTTGTTGCGAACAAATTACAAAAACACAAATGTTGAAAAAATTTTTTTTTTAATTTTGTTTATTAGACTAAACTATTGATTCTAGCACCAGTTCATTTTGGGAGAGCATTCGACCGAGAAGAGCTGGCAAGAAAGTTAGTGTCATGTAGCTACAGTGCGTTTAATTTCTTAGTGACCCTCGGCAAACTCCGTGTTGTAATCAGAATCAGAATCAGAATATTTATTTGTGAGACATAGGTATTACAATGATGTCATGCATGAGTATATAAGTCTCACTACATTTCCACCTTAGTTAAGATATACAAATACAGGTTTAAAAAACTACAGTCTAAAACAATGTATTAGTCTAAAAGTATTAGTACACAATAAATGTCAAAATTAAGCAACAAATGTCATTATTATCAATATTAAATAAATACAAAAAATAAATAAAAAAAATAAAATAAGAAAAACTTGTCTAATATATTTCAAGGATTTGTCAGCTAGAAATTCCTGTACTGAGTTATAGCTTTTATTAATAAGTAACGCTACCAAACGTTTTTTAAAAAAATATTTATAAGCAAGGTCTTAAGAGCTATAGGAATCTTATTAAAGATCCTGTGGGCCATTCCAATGAAGCTACTACTAACGTGATGTTGATTCGACGATCATTGTTCCGATAGTCGTTTCAGCGAACGGTCTGATAGCGAAGAGCCTCGACCAACACCTTAAGAGGCTCTCGCTTGATGGTTGGATCAAGGGTCAGATTCAGAAAGCAGTACTGCTTGACACGGCACGTATTGTCAGGAGGTTCCTCACTCTGCAGCCCTGACCACCGGTAGCTTGGGCCCTGCCCCGCTGCTGGTGGTATTCTAGGATTAGGTTTTTATAATGTTTTATTGTTTTTTTTTTTTATTCAGCAGCGTCTCTCTGTGATTATTCTCACCTTACTGCGATCGCCAACCCGCCTGCCAAGCGTGGCGATTATGGCAAATTCCCCTCAAAATTATTTATCCTTGAGGGAGGCCTTTGTCCGTCTTTTTGGCTGAGATGATGATGATGATGATTGTTTTTATTTTAAAATATTGTAAAATCTAGTTTTAAGGAAGAAAAGATGCACAAGATGCCCTCAGTTTGGATTTGAACAGAATCCAACCACAACAGTTATATTCCGATAAGTAGTTAACTTTGCGAAAATTTGAGAAAATATATTTTTACATACAACCTTCACAGCTTTTACTTTCTCAGATTCAATTCCAATCGATTTCGAATATGGTGTACGCATTATTAGACGATCGTGCGCGTAGCCAGGGCAATTTGTGGAAAGCAGGTAATGAATGTAATGATTCGCGTGCCAGCAGCAATTTGGTTTGCTTGCAACCGTCTGATATTGTAATGTGGGATTAAAATTGTTATAGAAACTGTGACGGATGTCCTTCCAGTATGCAATGGAAAGATAATAAGTTTTCTTTATCAATCCAACTTAAAGTATTGGGTTTCACATCATTCCTCCTCCTCGCTTCGCGTTCTGCAGTCTTTTGTTTCTGGGGCTTTAAATATTTAAATGTTTGTTTTATTTTTATTTAGTCAGAACGTCAGTTGGTTCGTTGGTATTTGACAAATAACTATTACGGCTATCGATTCTGCTACTTTTACAGTTTATCTGTTTACTATTGTTGACTCGACTCTGGAACGGGTTACTGTTAGCAGGATAGTATGTCGAATTAAAGCAAAATCACTTTTTGGTATATTATATTTTTCTCTCAAGAAATACACTTCGCTTCACGTTCCACAACTAGACTGCCGCAACCGACCGAAAATCAACCGTCGTTGACTCTATAAACGCGGGAAAATATCAAGCTCCGATTGGTCGGCGTTGCAACCAATCAGAGCGCTTGAAATCGACCCGCCATAAATCCAATGTTGCCATTTGTAAAATAAACCAAGTAATTTTATTAATGCATTTTAAATAATAATTTAGTAATATGGCAATAATTCTGAATTAAAATAACGAACCCTAACACTATTAAACATTTGATTCATAGAATGTATGTAATGAAAATGGAATTACCGAACCCCTGGCACCGGCCCTGGTAATATATTTTCGAAATGTCATTATATCTTCTGTCATAGTGCACGTCTAATAACTGTGACTGATTTTTCAGTCGGTAAAAATGAAACGGAATGAAATGGAATTATCGGTCCTTAAAAAGTTGGTCGTAGGCGAATAGGTACTTTAAAATAAACTAAAAAAGCCTTAGAAACAGAAAGCTATCTAAAGCACATGTTTGTGTAAGTTGATGAATTCTAGTCTTGATTGCGTCAATCTGCTTGAACAAATTGAATCTGATTAGGCATTACACGCAAAAAAAACTACCTCGCATTTACAGACTTCATTATATTTGTGCTAATGTCAAGCAAGAGCAATCTCAATAACTATTATAAGTACATTAGATACGATTCAAATAAAAAATAACACTCTGTCTTGTCAGAATAATGTGTTAACATATTTCACCTCCAGCCTGTAAGGGATAATAAGACAAATCTTTTTACGTCTAACAAAACTAGAAACAACCACTTTTGTTTGAACATAATATAACAAATACCTATTACAAGTTGTGAACTATCCCAAAAAGTATTTAAACTCCTTAACCCTTTAGGGTTAAGCTGCAAGTTTTATACATGAAAAAATGCAATAGACATACCACTGCGCTCAGGAGGCGCTAATGATTATTTGGAGCCTTCCCCTTGGCCTCCCTTCGGCCCTTCTAAGCAGCTTCCGGGTGGTCTGGTAAGCTGTTATGGCGTCTGGGAAGAAGAGCTTGGTGACCTCGGCTGTGTCGCTGGACGTGTACCTTTCATTCCATTTTCTATGCTCTATTTGCCCTATTTCATTGACAAATGAAATAGGGCATACGTCGTAGTCCGATTTCCTCTTCGACTTTACAGCGGCTTCCTTGGCAAGTTGGTCGGTTCTCTCATTTCCCTCCAACCCCGCGTGCTCCTTTATCCAGTACAAACGTACATGTTTGCCCTGTTCAGTTGACAACTTGATATTTTTGCGCGTGTCTACTGCGAGGGGGTGGAGAGATGTCACGTTTGTGACCGTCTGGAGAGCTGCCATGGAGTCGCTGTAAATTCCAAAAGTACTTTCGTTCCTAGTTAGCAGTACCTCCGAGGCTTTGTGTAATACTATGTCACTTACGTACACATGCCTGTACATAAGACTACCACAAACTGTCAAGTTTATAGAACATTAATTGACGGACACTTTTGAATCATATCTTATCTTATCTTAGTGGGGCCTGCTGAGGTTTCCCTCCCGCAGTAACACTTCGAACCATCGGGATCTTTTGTGCAACCCCATCCTTTCACTCTTCTTCCTCTGTAAAGAGAGATGCCATAAGTTTGGCAACGTCTTTAAGAGCGAAGAGCCTGAAGTCCTCCGGTTTCGGATAGGCCGACCCCAGGAGTCCCGTTCGTTTCCTAGCAAGAGAGTCGCAGTCACACAGCAGATGCTGCATTGACTCCGTTACACTTTTGGATAGGTTGATATGTAATTAATTGTGCAGGCGTCTGCACCACCAGGGTGACCCGTGATTGCCATAAGCAATCGCTTAATATCACTTTACCAGCTGATTATATAGGTACGTAGGTACAGTCAGTAGCATTAACATGTTTTATTGACTGCCTAATAATGAAAAAGTAAATGAATCCTCTTAAAAAAACTGTAATTTCCGTTCGTTTCGTAAAAACCGGTGATGTGGTGATAAAAATACTTTCTCGTCTCAAGTTTTATCTGTTTACCTAACTCCGTTTAATGGCAACGAGAATTTTATTCTTAATTTTCCTAATATTACGAAAGGAGAATGCCCATTCTTGACATCGTTTTTTGTTCGAAGTTTACCTCCACCTAATTTATATCAAAAATCACGTTTTTTATTTTCATAAAATCCTGTTATATAATTTGCCTTAACTTCTCCGACGAGAAATCCCCATATTATTTAGTTTTTAAATTTACTTCCATTTAATTTGATATTTTTTGACATGTCGAGTTGTCGTTGTCTCCTCGGTGTTGCCATTTTGTAACAAGCAAATCGATTTATCAAAATATAATCGATTCACTTGTAGTTATTTCATTAAAATAACGAGTTGGCTTATGTTTATGTGTCAATAATTCAATATGATATGGAAATATATTAAATCGCATTACAGTATTGCAATGCGACAGTTGTCGCGAAAAAAGTAGTCGGATCTGTATGGAACTATGTATGTTACGTATGGACTCGAAAGTCTACAATACAAGTTTAGACCTCTTGTTACCCATTTTTTTATCGGATACCGGGCCGGTACCATACGGCTCTCTGTACTATCGACGGGTTCAGAAAAAGATAAACATATCGCACCGGCTCGGTGTCCAGTAAAAAAACAACCGTTAACAAGCGGCCTTAGGGTCGTACATGATACATGTAGGTACGGCCCTAAACGTTAATGCTGCATCACATGCATTTACGTCAACGTGCATGACGTGACAGACGATCATGCATACGTGTCATTCATAGCTTCAGCATTCAGCATGTAAATTCTAAAAAATAAGAGGGACTCATCAATCAACTGCCAGTAGATAGCTAGATTGATAGCAAATAGATTGATAAAATAAACGGTTTGTTGCTTTATCAGACATCTAGTGCTGCATTACCGTCATGATGATGATGATTACCGTCTAGGGACCACAGATTTAACAACGCATTATGATGTCAGAACTGTCAGATGTTACACGCTATACGTGCAAATATGACATTACGTTTCTACTATTATGATTATATATCTATGATAGTGTAATAGCGGCCTTAGAAAAAAGTGGTTCATATACCTGCACAATAGAGCACAAGGCCTCTGAAAACCAATAATTATAAATAATAATAACAATTCATAAACTATTGTACCTCATGCTACGGCCACACTATCGCGGTATCGCGAACATTTTCTGTTTTCACGACAAGTCGGGCCAAGCAATAGTCACATTTCAGAACACGGTCAAAAATGTAATTCCTTGTCGTGAAAACGGCATATGTTCGCGATAGCGCAAAGATTATTGAAAAATCGGAAAAGATTAATATCGATTCTTATTTTTTTTTAAATTAAGAGGATTTGCTTGTTACAAAATGGCAACACCGAGGAGACGACGACATTTCGACATGTCAATTAAAGTCAAATTAAATGGAAGTGAATTTAACTATTAAATAATATGGGGATTCCTCGTCGGAGAAGTTAAGGCAAATTATTTAATAGTGTTTTATGAAAATAAAAAACAAAAATCATTTGTAGCGATACTAGAGCCCATACTACGATGTGCATTCTCCTTTGTGTTCACACTCAGAATTTGCTCTTAAAAGTTAACATCAATGACTTTCACCTTTTTTATTGGTTCGCTTTATGTCTGTGACCCTGACGGTGGAAAATGGAATAAACAAATATACAAATATTATTTAAACTAATATTTACTTTTTATTTTTAAGAATATAACGCCTCGGTGGCCGAGAGGCAAACCACTCGGTCCGATAGCCAAAGGTCCTGGGTTAAATTAAAGCAGGATTGTACCGCATTAACCATTCTCGAGGAGCTCAATGGCACAGTCACCCGGTCTGCGATTACTAAGGTTAAACAACATTCGTAAAGTCTGGTCATCATATGGGTGACCAAATATATATCATCTTGTGCTCCTTCGTGCTTCGGGAGGCACGTAAAGCCGTTGGTCCCGGCTGCATTAGCAGTCGTTAACAATCACAAATCCGCACTGGGCCCGCGTGGTGGTTTATGACCCGTTCTCCCTGTCCATCCATAGGGAAGCCTCGTGTCCAGCAGTAGGGACATAAAATGAGCTGGTGATGAGACGGTGATGAACCGTCCTCACCTTTTTCCAAGACGTTCTGTAGCTACTTACGCAAGAGCTTCCCTCTTGAAGTCGCTAAACAGCGGGAGGGATTGGACAATATTATCAGTCTTATCATCATCATCATCATCATCTTAGCCAAAAGACGTCCACTGCTGGATAAAGGCCCCCCCCAAGGATCTCCACAACGACCGGTTTTGTTCTGCTCGCATCCAACGGCTTCCCGCGAAATTTACCACTGCGTTTTGTTTTGTTTTTACTGGTCAATATAGGCCGAATTAATTTTTTTATTCAGATACATGAAGTAAATAAAGTAAACATAATAATATTAGAATAAATATAAATACTATAATAACAAACTTTTGTTTGTAAAGAATTTTATTAATTAAAGTTTGTTCGTTCTAGGGCCAAGAGATGGCGCTGTACTCCATCCATGGTGAAGATTTTTTCATGGTGTGTTAGATTAGATCCTATTACTATTATTTATTCTTTGCCCTACCGAGGTCGTATTCAGTTAGTTGTATTTTTACTTATAGAGAGTTAGGCAATAACGACCCTTATCTGAATGATGCATCAGTCGCAGAGCCCAGAGGCTAAAACAGCTAGTAGAGTAGGAGCAGTTAGTGTTACTATGATCCCTTGTAGGTAGTGGAGGCATTATACCCAAGGATCCCTTTGCTATTAGGGTGTAGGCCACCTATGCTAACCTCGTTCTAGTTAGACTACTAACATAAACCCACTTACCCTAAACGTAGGGTAAAGCCATCAAAGAGTGCGCACTACCAAATAGTACTTGCTATAATTTTTATATCATGGATAAGTATGATATTGGATTGATATGGATGTCCTAATCGCCTTTGTGGTAATTAAGACCACGGGTTTAGTCCTATAGGTATTGGGCTTGATTTCCAGTGGGGGGTATAGGTATAGGTTAAGGTTTTTAAATCTGCCAGGCTAGCTACTATCATTTAAGCTAAATATGTCGCCATAATATCAATGAAAGCTTAGCATTGCTGTGTTTCGAGAGGTAAACTAAAGACAGGCAGTTCCTCAGTATCTGGAATTGGGCCTTAAAGCCAGGTTCTTACTCGTAAGAACAAAAAAGATGTTGATGACGTAGCTAAGTTGATAAATTTGCACGGGTCGACAGAACCATGATTTCAAAGTAAGTTTAAAACTTCAAATTTCGCTCGTTGAAATATTTTCGACACTTTTCCTATATCGGTTCGCAATAATTGTCTGTCAGTTGCTTGCCACTTAATATGTGCATGGAATTAATAAGGTTGTATGCAGTAGATATTTTTTTAATCAACGAGTATCTACCAATCGTAAACTAACTCTTCTAGTGCGTCTTCAATTCATCATCATCATCATCATCATCATCATCATCATCATCATCTTAGTCAAAAGACGTCCACTGTTGGACCAGGCAGCGAAATCCCTGGGGCACACTACCCGCCTGCACTCCGGAGGCAGCTCTATAAGCGCCTACCTGCCTGCATTCTGGAGGCAGTTACTGCGGCGGATCCAGCTGCGGGATCCAGGTTCCACCGGCGCAGTCTACGGCCCGGGTCTAGGCTGACCTAGGCGCCGAACTGCGCTCGTGTATCAAGACCCCCCTAGAAGTCTCCTTTGTAAACCGCGTGGCAGTACTGAGAAATATAGCGACCGACGTTACCCACTCCCTGAGCGAATAAATTGATTGTACCAGTTTACATCTTTTATTTCTATCTCTTTTCTGAACCTTGTGGTGCCTAACACCCCAGCGCTTCAGTGGCAAGCCTCCCCCAAGGATCTCCATAAAGACATAATTCAATTCAATTTAATATTTTTATTGCACTTCATAACATTGTTACGTTCGGCCGTTCTTTGTCGGCTTTACCCTATTAGCTTTGTAAAGGGGTTATCAGCACTGTTATTAGTGTGCCATCAACAGATTAATCTATTACGACATTAATAACCCCGCCGTCTCTAACGTATAATATGCATTTATTAATTTACTATGAAAAAAAATGGATTTGCAGTTTCAGTTTCAATGCCACAACGTCGAGACGCCTGGTCATCATATCATTATATATCATGTGATGATAGTAAGTGATGATAAAGGTGATGATAGGAGCTTTTATCCCGTGGAACTCATTATCACTGTTTAGCACATGGGGTTTTAATGTCATAACTTGACACGATAACGAAATGTATTTAAAGAAAGAAAAGAAAGAAAAAACGTTTATTTGAACACAGACACGAGACATTCGAAAATACAATGAATTAACAGAAAAAAAAACGAGCGAGCCTTACAGCAGTCGCATATAGTGTGTAACATTTGACATCTCACCTTAGTACTAAGCAATTTTAACAATAAATTCTGAAAAAAATAGGTCAGGTATTACATCATTTTATAACTATAAAATAAATGAATATGATAGTATTGTATACTATAAAATAAATGAATATATAGAATATTACTATGAGTTTTGAATTTTGAATTCAAGTCTTCACTTCATTTTGGGAATCCTTCTTCATTGGAGTAAGGAGCTTGGTAGCGGAACGGTTTGCGCCTGCTTCAGAAGTCACCTTTTTTTTTCGTATTATTACTCAAGTATTACTCCTCAAGATTTTTTTTTTTATATTTACGGGTAAGCACAGTGCCTTGATCTCACCTGATGTTAAGTGATGATAAAGCCAATGATGAAAGCGCACTTTACCCGAGACCCTCAACTAGTGAGGTACTGGCTATCTTATCTCTAGCTGCCGGAACACAACAATGCTACAAACATTGATGTTATGGCGACATATTTAGATAAGATGGTGGTAGCTAGCCAGGCGGACAAATAAGTCCTACCACCAACCAAACCGAGTACACAAAAATGTACCCCCCGCTGGGAATCGAACCCGGGACCTCTGGGTCTAAACCGGTGGTCTTAACCACTAGCCCACAGAGGCGATTGAAGAGTGATTCCCAAAATAAACCAGCTGAGGTTATCGCCTTCCTTTTATTATACGCTGAACAGTTTCTAGCCAAATTCTCCTCCATAACTAAAAGACATCTTAAAAATGGACAACAAAATCTATTTCTCTTTATTCGCTAAATAAGTTGATTCGAATACATTGCCTTTGCCTTTTCAAACGATACACAAATTATATGTGAAGTCAATAATAAGGTTTCTGATTTTTTTTTAAAGTCGTTTAACATTTTTTTTACTTACACACACATATAATAGGTATTACGCCAGTCAACAACATTCAGTTTGTTAAACTTAAGTTAGGTTGAAATGAATATAGAAAATGCAAGTGAAATTCTATAGGGAGGGGAAACCTAAGCAAACACGAGTATAGCATTACCTTTGCGCGCCTTAGATGTTTGTTATTTTACAGACACGGCAATTAATTTTGTTAAATTATTAATGATTTTGTGATAGCAATTAATATTATAGCATTTAAATTAACTCGAGGAGGGTTGATATGGCCCGATCTGTCGATGTGCTGTTATTATTCCAAGCTGCACTGAGGTCCGGACTTTTTAGGCTACAAATTATGTAACTTGTATGTAAGTAAGAATTTAATAAATAATTTTTATTGTAGTTTCAGTAAAGTAAAGTTAAGTTATGTAAATAGCCCACAACTGTCCCACTGCTGGGTAAAGGCTTCCACGGTTGCCAAATGCGGGTTGGTGATCCTAAACCCGAAAAATCCGAAACACCGTTTGCCCGATCAGGGAATTGAACCCTGGTTAATCGAGTATCGAGCGATTTGCCACTCGGCCAACGAGACGTTAGTTAGTTTAAGTTTGTCATTGCTATTTACTTTGTCTTTTTTAAACAAAATCAAAACTGAACACAGTAAATGAAGCAGTCAGCAATTTATTTCTACTAGTGGTCGCCCAGTGGTCGAAATTCGATAGTAATTTTATTAAGGCTGCACGGATTGTATCCTAAGCAATGAAAAATTTAAAAAGATAGAATGTGAGCTCGGATTGGCATTGACAGATGTCGGCCGGATTAAGACAAACAAAACGTGTGTGTCAAAAATGTACATTTATGCGTGTGTGTCAAATTCATGGTAGTGTGTGTAGTGTTGTTTTTGTTGGTTTAATGTATTTTTTATGCATAATTTAAAAAAAAATATTAACATTTGGATAACCTTCTCTATATAAACTATAAGTGTGCGAAATTTCATACTCCTCCGTCCCGCGCAAGTTTCGTAAAAACGGGTACAAAGTTTTTGCTTCACGTATAGATAAAAATAAATAAATAAATAAAGCAAGACAACTTTTAGGAATAATTTTCTTTTGGACAACAAACAAGGCCAAAGGGCCTTTAGGTAAAGCGTAAGGGTTTATAGGTGAGGAGGAACTTAACGGTCCCTTGCGTCGTAAAAAAAAAAACTATCCTAAGGGGATTTTTTTTGCCGGCGTCACATACGCTTGTCCTCGTATCTTGCCGATGTTCCGGAGCTTTCAAGTCGGACGACGAAAACGGAAAACCCTATGGCACGTATAAATATATTTTTTTTTAATATTTGGTCAACGGCCGTAACCCTATCGTGTCGTCATTGTACTGTACCTGTAATGAAGGAAAAAGTTATGTCAGAGAAGCAGAGCAAGCTTTGAGACATTCCTTTTTGTCTTTTTGTAAACTTTTTTTTTTCTTTAGTTGATGGCTTTGTGCGAATTGCACATTTAGCCAGTGTCAAAGTAATTTTACTTTTTCAGATGATGATGAAAGATAATAGAAATAAGATGTGAGAAATGATATACCCCCCAACCCCTCGAGTATCTCAGATGTGGGGCTTTACTAAGTCCTCGAGCGGACTTCTTGAGAGAATTTGAAAAGTGACGTTGTACAGCTCCCCAATTCTGCTATTTATTTTGATCTGGAACGAATCTGAAACGCTATAGTTTCAACGTTTTCGCTATTCTGCTAACTACGAGATCAACTCTAAAGTTTCGTAGTTAGCAGAATACGAAAATGTTGAAACTATAGCGTTCTCGTATTCTGCTAACTACGAAGTTAACTCTATAGTTTCGTAGTTAGCAGATAGTAAAACGTTAAAACTATAGCGTTCCAGATTCGTTTCAGATCAAAATAAATAGCAGAATTGGGGGGCAGTTTTGTTTCATTTGCCAACACTTATGCACACTAACGATCCCACCATTATTTCACATTAATATTCGTCATAACACAAATTTTTGAAAATAAAACATAACCGCAGACATGACTCTTCACTTTCCCGCCAAGAAGTCTTTTGTAAACTTATTATAGGCTTAGATTAATAACGCCAGGTATATTAGTGGACCCGGCGGACTTCGTATCGCTTTGACAGTTTCAAAAGTCTGTCAAAATTTCAATAAAAAAAAATATAAAAACTATCCTATGTGTTAATCCTGGTTATAAACTATTTGTATACTGATTTTCATCCAAATCCATCCATCCGCTGAAGCGTGAAGAAGCAACAAATATACACACACACAAACTTTCGCAATTATAATATTAGTGTGATTATGGCGCAGTGGTTAACGCGCCCGGACTGCGATTGCTAACGTAAATAACTTTCGCAAAAGCCGGTCATCAGATGGGTCACCAAAAATATGTCTTCTCGAAATCCTACGTACTTCGGAAGGCACGTAAAGCTCCGACTGCATTAGCACTCGTTAACAAACACCTATCCGCACTGGACCCGCGTGGTGGTTTAAGGCCTTATCCATCTAAAGAGAAGGCTCGTGCCCCATTATTGGGGATATAAAAAGAGCTGGTGAGGTTTACTAAAGGATTCCTATGCCGGCATACCAGGCATCCCATCCTAGCACCCTGTAGCTAGTCGCGGGCACGCTGCTGATACTCCCCACAATGATATCAGTACATTAAGAGTACATTAAGAACACTACACATTGAAATAAAACTATTTTTTCGGATCTACTCGCGTTTGCAGGTCCGTGGTCACAGAGAGACTGAGGTGTTGGTCGTCTCATAATTAGTTGTTAGCTTGTATACCCTCATTTTAGTTTAATCACGTGTACAAACTGGATTGCGACTGTGGGCTCTCTTACATCGGGCAAACAAATAGGAGTGTAGGAACCCGCGCTAAAGAACATATAGCCGACGTCAAACATAGGCGCGAAAATAAGTCTTCAGTATGCGAACATGCCCTAGAGGGGCCCAACCATTAACTCAAATTTGATAAACCACAAATACTCGCTAGAGAACCACGATTCATCCCTAAGATGATACGCGAGTAAAATAAACGCGAGTAGATCCGTAAAAGTTGTTTCATTTTAATCACGTGCGTTCCGTTTTACGTACAAAGAGCTTAAAGTATCTTTGTGTATATTTGGTCTGGCAGTATGGTGCGGTGCCTGTGGTAAATTCCAACTATTTTCTCTATTGAAATTAGGATGTTTTATATTTTAATAGTCTCACGTATCATCCTAAGGATGAATCAGGATAGACATTAATTTAAGGGTTAGTGACTGAGTCAGTTGAATAAATGAATATACTTCTTTTGTTCCTATTTAGGTTTAGCAAGTGTTGTTGGATTCAACTCCGAGATCAGCCAAAGTCTTTTTCGGAATTTTGATTCATAGCTCGGATAATGTGTTTACCAACTAGCAGTCACTACCCTTGTTGATTGGTAGTTTTTGGACTTCAATATTATGACTATAATATATTAGATCCTTACCTTTGAAATTGACGTTTTGACCTATGATATTTTTCATACTAACGTTTTTTTTTTAAATTTCATACCATCTATTTATGTTAACACTATAAAAATTTTAGAGCAGTGTGTTTGTTTCACTAGCTAAATGATGCAAATATTTAAAAGAAAAAAAATCAAGTCCCTACAATGAAACAAAAGGTCAATTCCGCGAACAAAAAAATAAGTCAATTTAAAAAAAAATTGGGCGATAATACAAATGAATACAAATGAATAATCATTGTTATTACTGAAGCCTAACATAATATAATAGCCTAACATAGTCCTAATTAAAGGTGTATGATAATATTAACAACCGGTATTGACTTTTAGAAGTAATACGCATATTAATAAGTGAGAAATAACGTCAATTTCATAGGTAAGGACCCAATATAACAACAATATATTGGATATATACTTACTTCTCTCTCTTCAACTTTCATGACGTCATCCGTTCCAATGCGACAAAAGACGACACGAATAGAATTTTGCGTTTATAATAAAACATACAAATTAATGATTTTTTGTATGTATTACAATTGTCATATCAAACTTTCCCACGTCAATTTAAGTTTGGAACTGTTTTTTTTACTAATAAAAAAATACTTTCTCTGTGCAATACTTACTAATACAAGATCAGTTAACCACAAATGCCGCCTCCATTTCACGGTAAAGCAGTTCAGTTGATTTCCACGCTCTTTGCCCTTTCCTTACAGGGCTTGTTAATTTTATGTATAATAAAAATGAGTTTGCTTGTCTTTAAGTGTGTTTTATTTTGATTGTAGCATATTGTTGTTTGTTAGGATACGTCTTACAACGAGAGGTATGAAGGTGAAGGTGTCGCACCTTAATCAGATGTCATCATTAAAACGCGCTTCAACCGAAATTATTAACTAACGTAAACCCACCAAAGAGCACACACTACCAAAGAGTACTGCAGTTTTACTAACTGTCTGTTAGCAACTACTTGCCTCTGACATTCATGGGAGTCAATATAGTACGTAGTGTTCGCGCCAGAAACGCGACGGTGTCATTAAAATAAAAGACACGCCGGCACAAGCCGATGGCGGAGCGAATGTGTGCGGCGTGCATTCAGTCATTAAATTCTCACCGATCGGCCCGCCCGTGACGCGGCGTTCAGGACAAGCCAATTCGATCAGCCATAGAGAAATATAATTTTACCATCAGCTCTTCGCTCAAGAACCTTCTAGAACTGCTCGTGAATTGCCTACCGGCCAGTACACCCCTTCATAATAAGCGAAATAAGCAACTTCTATCAGCATCAGCTCCATCTCCACGAGAGTCGTATCGTGGCTACGCCGTCAACGCCAGCTCGCCAAGTAAGTCCGAAACATTATTCCTCATCCATCCATCCTCAGCTCCCTAGTCCTCCCCAATCTGCCCACTCTGCTGTGTCGGCATTGCCTTTCCGGCAGCCGATACACGTAGTATTTATAAAAAAATAGAATGCGTACACTTTTTTTAGTGCGTACTCTTTGATGGCTCCTCTCTAAATTTAGATAGTAACATTTTCAATACTAGCATTCTTACTACTAAATTAACTACAACATTACTATTTGTCAATAGTAATTACTACAACACTACTAGTAACATTACTAATAGGTACACTGATCACTGCGAGATCAGAGGGGTGATTTTTGAATCGGTGACTAATACTCACGCTGCTGTGATATCAGTTCTAAGTGCTACATTTTCTCTTATTCAAAGTCACTTTAAAATTCTCGAACGCTATGTTATCCTTAATGGTATCTGAATAATGAATTGTAATAATGTCAAACTTATTACTCTTGTAGTTCGTAGTGTATTTGTGTCACTGAATTTTAACGGTTGCTATTTTCACGTCGTAGATCCCATTAACCAATCAGGAACGTCTCGGTGTAGTAGCCGTTTATCAACCACCAATAAAAAACATTAATCAAATAAATGTGAGATGCCATCTCGTGGGTAAATATTGCTGTATTTAGGTACTGAGTATGAGTATAATGAAAAAATAAATAAATGAGTATTTCGACACATTCCTTACGATGTAAGACTGTCACATTTTCACTTCATATTTGATTAGCTGACCCGGCGGACTTTGTACTGCGTTTTTTTTAAATATAGCCTATATTATTCAGCGCTAATGTAGCATTCTAATGGTGAAAGAATTTTTTAAATCGGTCCAGTAGTTTTTAAGTTTATTCGTAGCAAACATATAATACATACATACAAAAACACAAAGCTTTCCTCTTTATAATATTAGTATAGATTATAGTATATATGTAAGTAAATGCTCAATATAATTTTATAGTCATCATCATCATCATCATCATCATCATCATCATCTCAGCCAAAAGACGACCACTGCTGGAAAAAGGCCTCCCCCAAGGATCTCCACAACGACCGGTTTTGTACTGCTCGCATCTAGCGGCTTCCCGCGACCTTCACCAAATCGTCGGTCCACCTTGTTGGAGGCCTGCCCACACTGCATTTTCCGGTACGCGGTCGCCACTCGAGGACTGTTCCGCCCCAGCGGCCATCAGTCCTGCGAGCAATGTGCCCTGCCCACTGCCACAAGTGGCAATAATAAAAATACTCTTGAGCTTTTATGGTATTTCAATAAAATACAAATATAAGAACTTTCTACATCTCTTAATAAAGTTCATAAGCCAAAAGGTATTGCAAGCAATATGACCTTCTTCGCCCACATAAGCATCACAATTACAAAATTTATAAATACTTTAGTATCATCATCATTTATTATTAGTCCACTGATGGACATACGCCTCTCCAAGTACACGCTACACATACGCGGCTACTCTCATCCAGCTCTGCCAGCCACCTTGCGAAGATCGTTGCTCTACCTAGTCTGAGCAAGCCAGCAATGAAATCTTTGTGGCACCAGTATTTGACAGGAACCAGGGATCACCAATTTACCACTTTAATCTATAAAAATAGCGGGTCAGCAACGAATTATTGTATTTAGCAACAATTAAATTCAGACCACCTGCTTCCTTTTATTAAGTCTTACGAGGTGAGATCAAGGCACTGTGGTTATCTAAGCACAGCGCCTTCATCTCACCTGATGCTAAGTTATGTTAAGGCAATGGTGGGAGCGCATTTCACCCGGGATTCTTAACTACTGAGGCAAGAGCTATCTTTTATCTAGCTGCTGAAAAAAAATTTTTCTAAACATCGATGTTATGACGACATTAAATATTTATAAAATACAGTGAAAAAATTAAATGCCTACCCGACCCAGCCAGGAATCGAACATGAAAAATCAAAAAGCAGTGAAAAAATTCAGTGCTTATGAAAGCATTCCCGGTAGCATAATGGTCAGTGCAGCCGCCCGGATTGCGGAAGACCCAGGTTTGATTCCTGGCTGGGTCGGGTAGGCATTTAATTGTTTCACTGTATTTTATAAATATTTAATTCAGTTTCCAGCAATTAGCACTTAAAAATAAAAAGTTAAAAGTAAAATTTACTATAGCGTTGTGTTATCAAATTTGTGGTATTTCATCTGCAAAGATGAATCTGCATAGCCATCGGTTGCAATAATCGTTGGATAGATGGCACTCTGCCGCTAAAAGCAGTCAAAAATCAAAAAGCAGTGAAAAAATTCAGTGCTTACGTCACCCTTCCCGGTACCATAATGGTCAGTGCAGCCGCCCGGATTGCGGAAGACCCAGGTTCGATCCTGGCTGGATCGGGTAGGCGTTTAATTTTTTCACTGTATTTTATAAATGTTTAATTCAGCTTCCAACAATTAGCACTTAAATATAAAAAGTAAAAAGTAAAATTTGTTATGACGACATATTTAGATTCATATAAGTCATCCAGTAAAGTTTTAATGAAATTCTATGACATTTTTTGGCGGCAAGAACTGGGTGTCAATGACTGGTGCCACAATAATATGTTTTGAATAAAAGTATTATTGGAAGTAAAACCAGGTGTCCCACGCTAACTCGCAACGCTACCAAATGATCCGCATGGCCGGAGTGGTGATTCTAGATCATTTAAATAGCGAATCAGGAGCACGCTTGACATTGATCTTGCGAACGTCGACGGAGCAGTCGGTAGAGCGATCTATAACAGCTGTGTTGTGTTATCCAAGTGACAATTTGTGGTTCTGTGTTTGTTGGAAGTAAGTTTTGTTGGTATTACATTTGAATTGAAACACTTTAAGGATTTACTCGCGTTTAGTTACTAACGTTTTGAACGAAGACTATGTTAGTCTCTCATTAAGCACTTTGTTTACTAACAGTTAACGCTTAGGTACCTAATATCCTTCGGTTATTTCATACTAGTGGACCCGGCGGACTTCGTACCGCTTTGACAGTTTCCATTCATTCCCGTGGGAATATTGGAATAAAAATCCTATCCTATGTGTTAATCCTGGTTATAAACTATCTGTATGCTAAATTTCATCTAAATCCATCAATCCGTTGCAGCGTGAAGAAGCAACAAATATACACACATACACACAAATTTTCGCATTTATAATATTAGTGTGATAATCATAAAGCAATTTAATTTTAAGCAAAACACAAAGATTATACAAAATAGAACTGTCAAATTTCCTCAAAAGACTTTGAACTTTATGTATATGGCATATGGTTGAACATTTAATGAAGAAATTTGACAGTTTTGAATAGGTTGATGTGTAGGCGTCTGTACTTTTCCGGTAATAAGTCCTAGATTGAAATTTTTGCCGCGAAAACGTATAGTTTTCTAATTTCATTATTATTAATCGGCATCAAGCCCATTCAGCCAAATTTTCAGATATGTTGATAACGTACAAAAAAGGATAGAAAAAAATTGATTGCAGTGATTAGTATTAATAAGCATGCTATTCCCCCATACCCTTAAGTTTTAGTAAAGATGGGGTGACGCCACAGATCATTATATAAGGGTGAGGCTTTACTGAAAAAAAATGGGTTTGTTTTTTTTTTCAACGTAGGTACACGTAAACGCAGACGTAAAGAAATAACAATCCATTATTTTTACATAGAAATATCAGACAAAGCATCAAATTTAAATCTTTTTTGTTCTCCTACTGCTTTTGATAAAAAATCACTATTATTTATTTTACTGTTAACCTTAGAATCTCAACTTATTGCAAGAATAATGATCAAAAAGCTACTCTTGAAACATGCCGTAGGTACCAATAAAACTATTTATATTACTTTGAATTTTGTATTCACAATTAGTTTTTTAGTTACAAGATAATTTTTTATTTAAAAAAACACAAATGTTGAAAAAATTTGCACGAGCAGAATTTGAACCTGCACCCTTCTGACATACCGGGTCAGGTGCTCCCCAATTGAGCTATCGTGGTTCTAACCAGCCCGCCGAAATTATTCAACACCATTTACTTTTTTACTTTGAAAGCCAAAGGTGCCCATTCAATGTCAACAACTACCGTCGATCATAATATTTTTACAAATACTAAAGATCAGTTAAGAAGTAGGCTAGCTATTTAGAAAATGTTTTTGTTTTTTTACTAGACAAATCAACCTGCCTCAGGAAGAAGGAGTGGAAAATGAACCCACGACCTTTACCCACGAGCTACCGAGGCCCCGGAGCTACCGAGGCCCCGGTAACTCAGCGGTCAGAGCATTAGACAGGTTATCCAAAGGGTTTGATTCCCGCTCGAGCTTCCTGAGGCTGGATGAATTTTTCTAGTTAAATTTTAAATTTTATCTAATAGAACTATTGCCATTTTTTAAATTGAATTTGCTTTGAAAAAGCAATATAACATGCAAATTGAACAATCACACTAATATTATAAATGCGAAAGTTTGTGTGTATGTGTGTATATTTGTTGCTTATTCACGCTGCAACGGATGGATGGATTTGGATGAAATTTTTATCTTTTGTAGTATACAATAATTAGTTTGCCTAACAAAAAGGTTTTATTTTGTTTTCGTTCAAATAAATACTGTTTGATAGTCCGTTGTTCGACCTGCGGTCTCGTGGTCACTGTTGTGGTGACTATAGGTGTATATTAGTATCTAATGAGTTTTGACCGCGTTCTAGGATCCTGGTATGTAATTGAATACCCTTAGCATATATATAAAGCTAGATCACGAAGCTGCAGTTTTGGGTTACCATCGTGCAAGTTGCGCAACTTTCGATTTGACGGATTTTCGGATGGGTGACCATGTAATTTTCTTTCAAGCTCCTCATGATTCAGGTGTAGTCGTAGTTGTGCCCCGGCTATATTTATTTATTTTTATGTGAAAATACTTTTACATCATCATCATTTTACTTCATGTCATTTTTTTAAATTTTTTATTTATTCTATTTGTTATGTGAGAGTCAATAAATGTTTTTTTTTTCTTTCTTTCTTTCTTATATGTGTGGAAAATCTGAATTTGGAATCTACAGTGGCTTTTTATAAAGACTTTTTATGAATGCTCTACATAAAAGGCTGAAATTTTTTAGTTTTCGGTTTTTTTTTCAGTTTTTATGTTGTTAATTAGAAAAAATACAGGGTGTCCCTAGTCTCTGGAAAAATATAAATAATACACGTTCAGTAAGGTATTTCTGACCGATATAAGAAGTATTATAACAATCGGTCTAGTGTTAACCGAAAAATCAATGTTTTTCTAATAAATACTTTGCTGCCTGTAAATTGAAGTGACATTAAATACACGTAGCATTTTGTCGCATGTTTAATTATACTCCTGTAGCTGCAATTTTGATACTTAACACACCCACACACCTTGTTTAGTATTGACATGTGTGTGTCATGTGACTTAACGACACTCTACTCATGTCAATAATTTTGATTGATTGTCAATGATTGATACAATATGTTAAGTACTATATGTTCGTTCCTGTTTGAAGCGAAATGGATTTCCTTAGCTTATGTTTTCAACTGTATGAGTACGGTCGCATTATCTCCAATGCCAGCTGTCCTCCGGCCCAACGTTTAGCTCCATCTATACCAACTTTTGGGACTATATATATAAGGTCACATTTTATTAACTGCAAAAATTTTGAGGATAAATTCAACAACATATATAATCTATTTTTATAAAAAAACCTTAAATTTTTATACGCTAGTTTTCGAAAAAAACGTCAAAAGACATTTTGATTAAAAAGAAAAATAAAGCACTTTCGGTAGTTTCAATTCAAAGGAGCCGAAACATTGAGACCGAAATGTCTTCACCGCTTACACGTGCCCGTAGTTTCATTCAAAGAAGCCGACAAAGGCCGCTCTTAAAAATATTACAATTTTTGTGTCAGGAAAAGTAAAAAAAAACTAGCCTGATTTTTTTTTAAATGCTAGGGCCTTATTTCTCTGAAATAAGTAGATGTTTTGTCTAAATATTTTCAGTTAATAAAATGTGACCTTATATACTGAATTCATTGCTGAACCAATATGTTGTTACTAAGGGCAGTGGTACCAGTTATCAATAGGTACCATTAATATACATTTTTCCCTTTAATAATTAAAAACAAGGATCAAAAAATGTAATTTGAATACATACCAATTGCTCCGAAAGAACCCTGTAAGTTTCTCGCCACCCCCAAAAAAGCCCAGTGAAGCGTCTGAAGCATCAACAAACTTTCTCCAAAAAATAAAAACAAAGAAATTTGCGTAAAATTACGTCAGTATATTAACCATAATACGCATATTTATTCACCAAGTCGTAAAACGTAACAGTGCTAATAAATTTCTTAACATAACATGACTTCCCTTTCATAATTAATTAATTTGCTAAACTATGCAGATTGGCTTACTCCAATTCTACATAACAGAATACCATAGCGGTTTGTCGGAACTAGAAACAGGCGTCCATTCATCCATGTCGAGCCACGGTCTCTTGAATTAAACACGCCCTGACTGTACTATTAAATGAAATTTTGAATCAATTTGTACAGCCTACCTTAATTATTTACGGGCACGTACAGTTAGCAACGAAAATGTTTGAAAACTTCAGTTCTTTGTTGAAGAAAGTAAAGAAAATTTTGCTTACCCCAGAAAAACGAAGATGGATTTTAAAATGATAACATATCAGTTATTTAGATAAAAATGTGTTGATATTTTGATTGATTCATTAAAATAAAAGTGTGACTTTATTAATATATCAAATTGTCAACTTATTTCATTGACTATTTAGGTAAGAAAAAACTACATTTAAAAAAATACGCAATAAAGTTTCTTTCCTTTGAGGATTTAATAAAAATACTGAAAACTTTTTCTCTTTCACAGAAGTTAAAATAATAACAATTTTACAGGTCGTTTGAAGGGAAACCTTATCACTAAAAGGCGAGTTTTTAGGTATGGATTGGTTCAACATAGACAATTGGACTCCTTGGTTATGTTACATTATGTACTTATTTATGTAGTTGTAGTTGTAGTACTTATTTATATATATAAATAAACTAAGGATCTCGATGGCGCAGTCGTTAACGCGCCCGGTCTGTGATTGCTAAGGTTAAGCACCTTTCGCAAAGGCCGTTCATCGGGTGGGTGACCAAAAATGTATCATCTCGAGCTCCTTCGTGCTTTGGAAAGTACGTAAAGCCGTTGGTCTCGGCAGCATTAGCAGTCGTTAGCAACCCCGAATCCGCACTGGGCCCGCGTGGTAATTTATGGCCCGATGTCCCCACCATCCATATTGATACCTTTAGGTAGAAAGGTCGTATAAACGATTTTGGCCAAATTGAGTTATACCATTTTTCTCAGATTTTTTTTCTCTATCGATCTGTATATACGAAATACAGAAATTCGCAAAAAACATGTTTATACGACCCAGAACATTTCGGTCATAACGTCTTAAAAAAGGTAAATTGTTAACGTAAAAGCCGAATGTATTTTTTTTGTAGTTTTGTTATGATGTAATGACCAAAATTTATATTAACTCAGGGCGTAAAAATCGTCTTTAATTGTAAATGGTATATACGCCCTAGCGAGTTAAATACATTACTTACAATTAGTTTAAATTCGACGTCGTAATGACCATAATTTATGTGATAATAAGCTTACCAAAAATGGATATACGACCTATGCAGTTTTTTTTAGGTACATTTTCATGGGGTGTATTAACCATAAATTGGTTTTTTCTTAGACGTAAATCCAAGCTAACTTTGAAACAAAAAAAGATAGATGTGTTTTGATGATTTAGCCTTTTTCATTCTCAAATTGTAAGAATCTTTTTCATTGGTCATTTTTTTATAACTTAAAAAACAAAAAAGTTATGAATTTTTATTAAAAAAAAAAAGTTTTTCTGCTCTCCTGAAAAGTCGGGTTTTGGTTTATACGACCTTTCTACCCAAAGGTATCGATATGGAAAGCTCGTGCCCCAGCAGTGGGAACATACAAGTAACTGGTGATGATCTTTATATATAAATCTTCTGAGCTTGTGTATGTTATTAAACTCCTTCTTAACGGCTGGAACGATTTGGATGAAATTTTCTGTGTGTTTAGACTTAGGATTAGATTTACAATTGGACCTGGTAGGTGGCGTTGCTATAGGGGTCCATCATGGGATACGGGTGTTCTTAAGCGGACGAATGATTTGTTTGTTTTGTTGTCATGGAAACTGTCAAAGCGGTAGGTACGAAGTCCGCCGGTCAGCTAGTAATTTTATAAATATACAAAACAATAATAGTTTAACACAATTTATAAGTAGGTACTACCAATTTCGTGTACCTACACGAAATTGGTAGTACCTACCAACTAAAGGCTGTTCATACTGCTAACTATTAATTTATAAGTAATTTATAACCATCGCACTAACATCCATCCCACAGTCTCCCGATCAAGAGACACGCACTAGTGCGTGATGCTGTTCCCTCTAGAAAACCTCCGAAGGTGATTCGTTTCACATGGCTTGAGGAACCCTTTAAGTTTCTCGCTACCCGCATAAAAGCTTGGTGTAGCTGAAAATGACACCGGAGGCAATCAGCAAATCCTCTAAAAAAAAAACTCACAGCCAGATTTTATATAACAACATGGCTCCTGAAGCACGGAAGAGTTCTTAGTGAAATGTAAGCCATACCCATCCGCATACCCGGCAATACGCACGGTAGAGGCACCGCCAGTGTTCGACACTTTAATCCCTGTGATTGACACAATTTTCATCGCCAAAATATAATATACAATATTTTCTTTGAATATTTACGGGATAACAGCATTGAAGAAGGTGGACTCTATTCGATTGTTGATAAAGACTAAAATAAAGATTAAAGAAAAAACTTTGGATCACTGGTTCCTGTCGAGCACTAAGGCCAGTACGCTACTTATCTTACATTTTTTTTCCTTCAGTTTCAGTGTGCAATTAGCACATTTAGCCAGTGTCAAAGTAATTTTTATTACAAGTAATAAATAAACAATATTTTCTTCCTTTATGATGATGATGAATGATAATTGAAATGAGAAGTGAGAAATGATATACCCCCAACCCATCGAGTATCTCAGTAAAGATGTGGGGCTTTACTAAGTCCTCGGGCGGACTTCTTGAGAGAATTTGAAAAGTGACGTTGCACTGTTTTGTTTCATTTGCCAGCACTCATGCATACTCACGAACACTTAACGGTTAATAATCCACCATTATTTCACATTAATATTCGACATAACACAAATTTTAGAAAATAAAACAAAACCGCAGACATGAGGCTTCACTTTCCCGCCAAGAACTAAATATACTTATTTTTCAGTCGAGTAATTACTTGATTGCTGATTTACATAAATAACGCCCAGAATTAAAAGCGTCATAGCAAAAACACTATTTATATCTCTGTCAGAACGTAACTTATAATAACTCAATTAAAAACTTCATTCATCAAGAACTTATTATCTGTACTAGAACTTATTACTGCATTTCCAAGTTTATTATTGATAGAGTAACAAACTACATCAGTTTTAAACTTAATAATGACTTGTTTTACCCCAGTATCGGCTCTATTTATAACTTTAGAATAGTTTTTTATAGATGTATCTGCTATGAGAGAGTTAAGCAAACAGCTAGCCCATATAAAGCCCGCTGTTGCTGAAGGCCTCTATCATTAAAATCAACTTAATGCTACAATGGATAAATATCGACTTAATAATCCCGCTCCCCAATCCGATCTGAAACCTTCAGAGAATCTACTTAGTAGGGTACGGGGGCACGCACTAGTGCGTGATACCATTCCCTCTAGAAAACCACCGAAGGTGATTCGTTTCACACGGCTATTTAAGTTTTTCACCTCCCCCAAAAAAGCTTGGTGAAGATGAAAATGTCGTCTGAAGCAATCAGCAAAATCTCTCAAAAAAAAATAAAAATAAAAACTCTTGCCAAATACTGGTTGGTGAACACCAACCTAGGCTTTTCATTGAAAAATACGAATAGAAAACTCTTTTTTGTTTATAACATAGTGACAATCAAAAATAAGTCGCTATGAGCGTACAGTTTCGTCTTTTAAGCATTTTCAAGTCACATTCATTACTTAAGATTGTTTAAATGTACGTAGTTCAGTTCGTAATACTCATCGCGCGCCCAATCCGATCCGAACCCCTCGGAGAATCTAGTAGGGCACGGGGACACGCACAAGTGCGTGATGCCGTTCCCTCTAGAAAACCTTTGACGGTGTTTCGTTTCACACGACTCGAGGAACCCTTTAAGTTTCTCGCCACCCCCAAAAAAAGCCCAGTTAAGCTAAAAATGCCGTTGGAGGCAATCAGCACTCTCCTTAAAAAAAAAAAACATCGCGCGCGTACTCATTCACCACATATCATTAATACCATAAGTTTCAATTATATCAATATATTACTTTAATTTTCTATAAAATTCATATCAACTATCACAAAATATCGTACGTTAACCGTACATGAAAACTGGTTTTATAGTTTAGAGCAATGCTTTCTAGGCTTTAGACTGCGAACAATTTTGATCATCACAGGTATGATCAAAATTGTTTGCTTCTTATGTCTATCATTTACTATACAATACAGTCAGTATATACGAACCAACTCTTTATCTCATTTAATTTCGGACTTCCCAATACTGACTACATTTAATACATTTTGAAATTATCTCCTTTCTCTCTCCTCCTGAATGTTTTAGCTAGACGTTACGCCAGCGCCTTCAAGATACTTGTGTTTTATCATCATACTCATACGCGTAAATTATTCAAGAATTGGGAAGGCTTGGCGTAAATTATATCTGCCATCTCATGTCATCAGATATTTTACTTACATAAAAAAGTTTTAACAAAACAATTATATTCCCTTTCAGAAATCTAAAGAAAATGTCGTCACCAAAGTTATTCATCATTCATTGCGCGCTACTCACCCTGCTACTTCAACAAACCGCATGCCTAGAAGAAGGTTACCTACGCTATGTCAAAGAGGGCTGCTTCATACGGGGCGAAGCATTATCGTGCGTCAAATTTAAAGCGTTAAAAATAGCAACGAAAACTTTGTTCGGTAGTAATATTTATAGCAACGAAACCATAAAAGCTAATCGTGTTATTAGTTTTGTACCACTCGACGTAGAAACTATAGAAAAGTTGAGAGCAACCGAGAAGGTTGAAGTGGCAGTGGAGCCAAAAGGATTCTTGTCAGAATGGGCTGAGTTGGCAAAGTATTTAATGAAACTTATGACGGAGTTCTTCAAAGTCAAAGGGTTGAGGGTGAATTTGCCTGAAGGTGCTCGGACCATTGAAGAGGAGGACGATGATGGTAAGTTTTTCTTTTATATAGGATAAAAACTAGCTAATGTAAAACTCTGCACGTTCCTGTAGGTCAACCATGAAAATGTCTATCCTTCAAAAAACCCCAACGAAATATTATACGTTTGAAGCTCAGAGCATAAAAACAAGGTTTTGAGTTTTTTGGATGTATAATATAGAATAAGGCAGACTATTAAAGATATAACTTTTCACCATTGGGCATCAAAATCCTTTCAGAGTAGTGATTGGTAATTGTGAACTTATTCGTTTTGAATAGAAAGATTCTGGTCAAAAAATTAGTGTTAATTTTACTTATTTAGCTTTGCCTTCGAGCTTTGCACATACTTCTGAAGTGGTTCACACGATTGATTTATTTTCACAACAATTGGTCAAAAAAATATTCTGTCTTTGCCCTCTTGCATTTGTGATATTAGTTATATTACTTGAGCGAATTAACGAACTCGATGTATTTTTTGTATATTTTGTCAGTAAGACGCAAACTATTATGTTTCTCAAGAGTTGAAAATTTAGGTTAAAGGGCGATTTCTTCGATTTCAGCCTCTTCGTTACCATCAAAAAATCCAAGCGCTTCCTTGTCATTTCTTAATTTTCCTTTCAAAATATTAGAAATTGACCTTGGAGCTATTGCGTCCGTGACCTATGGTCTTATCACCCAACCACGGAAGCGATTTAATACAATACCTAACATTCCACTAACACGACGTTCCACGCTTTTGAGTTGCCTAAAGCCATCAAATTCGAGTTGCTACTTAGGTAGTAATTACTTTTAAACATGCTCGAATAATTTACCTGAATTGAGCAGTAAGCAGTTCGGAGCCCAACTAATTGTACAATGTCGTGTGACCGTCAAACTTGGTTTCTTTATGTTTTAATGATGTAAATTCATCATTTTTACGCTCAAAAATAATGAATTTAACCCAACTATTTCAGATTAGGTATGGAACAAAATTTTGAGCTAATTGAAGTCATTTTGATTTTCATTGAAGATATTTTTATCTTTTGATGAAATTAGCTAAATTCTTCAATCATCAGTAATTATTAAAGTTTATGGTTTTTACCAGTTTTAATTCGCCCTTAGCTCGGGTAAATCTGTCGTCAAAACTGGAGACTGGAGAGCATGTGAAAACATTGCAACGTGTTTTTTGTTGAACATGATATTGCAACGGATTCCACACGTATCTCCATCTCTCTGTTTGTCTGTAAACGATCTAGTTGTAGCAATTGGTATTGGATGAAATTGGCTTACTCCAATTTTTATTATATTCTCTCCAAACATCATGTTTACACTTGTGACGGCGTGGCTACTAAGCTATAATAACATGTAACGAAATACCAATAGTTTGCTATTATTTAAACCACTTTACATTCAGGTTGTCAATACTTTATAAATAAATTGTATTTGAAGAATTTTTCAATATTACGTAGTTTCTAACGTAGGTTATTTCTCTATAACTGACAATTTTTGCAGGATTTTGTTTGATCTGTGGTTTTGATTATTTTGTTGACATGAAAATTATTATTGTCTATGGTGTCTATTTATACTTCAAAATAATAACTACCTAAAGCTAATTTATACTTTTAAGCTTAAGTTTAGTTAAATAAATTTATTCAAGTAAATTTTTTTTGTGAGTCATGTTATTTAAATCCAATATCCAATATTAAATAAATAAATAAATAAATGTTTCCCACACTCACACCAATTATCTAGTCCCAACAAGAGCTTCCTTAAGAAACTCGATAAAATGGTTAACTAGACAACGGATAAACATACTTAATATACTTAAATACATACTTATTATACATAGGAAACACCCAGACCCGAAACAATTTAGAAAAACAGGTATTTCTAAATTGACCCGACCGGGGATCGAACCCGGGACCTCAGAGATGGCGACACCATGAAAACCGGTGTGCAAGCCACTCGACCAATTAATACTATTATTCGTTAAAAAAAGACTTTCGGGCGTCTGTTGTCAATGTTCTGTAGTTGTGCAATTTAAATAAATATATAAATAATTGGCACGAGTCAGTGCTAATCTAGTGAACTCCGTTCATAATTTATTTAAAAAAAAAACTTTAATAGCAATAATATAGCCTTTTTTGATACATATTTAGAGGGCTAATTGGATACTGTTGTTTTAATTTCGAACATTGAAACTTTTTGAATAACTACCAAAGTTACTTTGTTGAATTTACTCGTCAATTGTCTCTTTACTTCGTGACCCTTTTATTAACATAAACCAAATCTAATAAGACTGTGGAAAGTTTTAATGTGACCTTGGATAATTCAAATAAATTATAATGGCATAATAAGTACGCATAGCTTTGTTTATTTAGGAATCAAAGAGGAGCTCGATGGCGTTAGTGGTCAACGCGCCCGGTCTGCGATTGCTGAGTTTAAACAACTTTTGCAAAGGCCGGTCATCGAACGGGTTATCATCTCGAGCTCCTCCATGCTCTTCCGTGCTTTGTACGGCGCGTAAAGCTGTTGGTCCCGACTACTTTAGTACTCGTTACCAACCAACAATCCGCACCGGGTCCACGTGGTGGTTTATGACCCGTTCTCCCTCTCCTTCCATAGGAAAGGCTCGTGCCCCAGCAGAAGGGACATAAAATGAGCTGGTGATGTGAGTCTTGTGATAGGATTTTACCTAGAATTCGTCTGGTAGGCGACTGGCACTATTCTTCTTCTTATTGTATCATTGACATCGGCATCATTATATTCTTCCTGACCAAAAAGTTGACACGTCAACAGCCCTTTGATCATCCTCGATTAAATTGGTCCATAGATAGTGCAAGAAGTAGGGTAAAAGAGACAGGTAAACAGACAAATGTTATTAAAAACCCACGAAGTTTTGTAAACAATGCTATCCATAGCTTAATCGAAAACAATTTAAAGTAACTGGGTTAGCGAGCTAGATACATTATGTTTTAATATTAAGATAAAAATCTCTTATTTGTTGACCAAATCCGCAGGTAGGTTATTAATCAGTCAAGGAACAAGAAAGGTAGATGTTCTCTCACCATACAGATACTTATATAGTGGGTGCTAGCTGACCGGCGGACTTCCTACCGCTTTGACAGTTTCCATGACAACAAAACAAAGAAAGTCTGCTTAAGAACACCCGTATCCCATGATGGACCCTTATAGCGCCACCTACCGGGTCCAATTGTATATCTAAACTCTTCTCGAATCCATTTGAACACACACAGAAAATTTCATTCAAATCGTTCCAGACGTTTAGAAGGAGTTCAATTTCATACAGACGCACAGAAGATTTATACATATATAAAGATATTGCGCTCTTACTATTATAGTTTCTTAAGTCTTCTTTTACCTAACACGCAATGAAATAGGAACTGTCGGTCGTGTTTACGGTCGAAACGTGAGTTCAAGAACGCGGCCTCATCAATCAAAAGGCTCGGTAGAAAATAAATCATTAAATTTCTAACTTTTTACCATTGCCAACAATTTTTTGTTCTGGTTGACTGGTTCTATCAATAAACGTTCATAAAGAAAGTGGCGTATTTAAACACCAGTCCTGCAATTGTCTTAATTCAAAGGATCTACTTTAAACTACTCATAGTTTTATAAAAAGTGATGTGGTAATTGTAACAAATATATTAAAAAACTATCTAAATACGACATGGAACTAAAATGTTCACTAATTTTTATTACCGACCGTCCGCTTTCAGAACAAGCAACACTACAGTCCTAACAACCTCTAACTTTTATGAAAAGATTAAAGATTCGAAAACGTCGCAAATATAATTGTTAACCCTTTGTGCAGAACTTTTTTGATCACTCCAAAGGTAAAGTATCAATTATTGTGGTAGCCCACAATTGGAAATAGGGTCAATAGAGCAATGCCACCGCAGAGCCCACAACATCCGCGACAAAGTACCTATATACCCTACTTAAATCAAGCATCGATTAATGTGAAATCTTTAGTCTACTACGGTTATAGTGAACATCTGATCCGAACCCCTCGGAGAATCTAGTATCTAGTGATGCCATTCCCTCTAGAAAACTTCTGACGGTGTTTGGTTTTAAGCGACTTGAGGAACACAAGTTTCTACAAGGTGGATCGACGATCAGGTCAAGGTTGCGGGAAGCCGCTGGATGCGGGCAGCGCAGGACCGATCGTTGTGGCGATCCTTGGGGGAGGCCTATGCCCCCAGCAGTGGGTGTCATATGGCTGACGATGATGATGATGCTGAAAATACCGCTTGAGCCAATTAGCAAACTCTCTCCGAAAAAAAAATTTGTTAACAATAGATTTTTTCTACTTAAAGGTAGGCAACTAACTCTATTTCATAAAATGTTTTTGTTTTGTTTATATAATTTTTAACGCAAAATTTGTTGCGAACAAATTACAAAAACACAAATGTTAAAAAAAATCCTGCTCGTAGAAATTTTTCAACATTTGTGTTTTTGTAATTTGTTCGCAATAAATGTTGTGTTAAAAATTATATAAACAAAACAAAAACATTTTATAAATAGATTGCCTACTTCTTAACTGATCTTTAGTATTGTAAAAATATTATGATCGGATGTTAATGACGGTAATTGTTGACATTGAAAGTAAAAAAATGAATAGTGTTGAATAATTTTGACGGGCTGGTTAGAACCACGACAACTCAATTGGGAGAGCACCTGACCCGGTATGTCAGAAGGGTGCAGGTTCACATCCTGCTCGTGGAAATGATTTCAACATTTGTGTGTTTTTGTAACTCTATTTCAGTTAATGTTAAGCGGAGTCTAGATGCGACGAGCAGTTCTATCTGTGAGGAACAGTAACATTCCGCAGTTATTAAAAAATGTTTAATTTCATGTAAAGTAAAAAAAAAGTAAATAGCCTATTTATTCTACTCAGCAAATGCCTCCGTCATCGAAATCAAGTAATCACTACAATTGATGGGTTTAGGCATCACGCTAGCCAAATGCGGGTAGGTGATCACAAACCCGGGCTATGTATCGAAAAATCCGAAACATTTTGACCTACCAGAAATTGAACCTAGGACCTTCGGTTGCCATTCGGCCATCGAAACGTTTCATCATCATCATCATCATCATCATCATCAGCCATATGACGCCCACTGCTGGGCATAGGCCTCCCCCAAGGATCGCCACACCGATCAGTCCTGCGCTGCCCGCATCCAGCGGCTTCCCGCGACCTTGACCAGATCGTCGGTCCACCTTGTAGGGGGCCTGTCTTCTTATGAGACACATAGTACAGGACCACGTCTCACTCCCGTATGTAATCACTGGCAACACACACTGGTCAAAGACTTTTATTCTTATGTAATAGAAAAAAAACCATTTGGTCTCCCGGTGCACAGTGGTATGCCTAATGCATTTACTCTGAAAAAAAAAAAAGCATTTTACCGCAGCCGCACGTCCTCACCTTATGCAAGTTTTTTGCAGTTCAATACTCTTTTGAATTGCTTTCTTTCTTTGAATGTAAAAAATGTTCGCTGAACTGAGTTTCTTTGCAATTTATATTGGAAAAGAATCGACGAACCGATAGAAACGCATAAAATTTATCGCTTAGATTACTTGCTTGTCGTTTAAGTATGTGATAAATATATATTTTATAATAACAATTTTCTTATGTTTGTATATTAATATTTATTTATTTGGGTTTACTTATTTAAATTATTTACATATGATTTAATATTATTGAGCAGATCCGGTAACACCCTAGTACCAGGTAACACACACCCGTTTTTTTCTGGAAAACTCAGCGCTTTTGAGAAATATTGCTATAGCAAATATTTTATCACCTATTAAGATCTTTTGATTGTGATACATGTGAAATCTATGGCTTGGGTAGACGTTTTCACGCATCGTCCCTTAAATTTTATTTAAAACTAACTATTTTAACCATCTCGGTGGTCTTGTGGTTTGTGTACTCGGTTTAGTTGGTGGAAGGGCTAAAGTAAGCACAGTGTCTTCATCTCACCTGATGTTAGGTGATGATAAGGCCAATGGTGGAAGCGCACTTCACCGGGATCCTCAACTACTGAGGCACTGGCTATCTTATCTCTAGCTGCCGTAACACAACAATGCTACAAACATTGACGTTATGGCGACATACGTAAATAAGATGGTGATAGCTACCCAGCCCTATCATCAACCAAACTGAGTACACAAACATGTATCCCCACTGGGAATCAAACCCGGGATCTCCGGGTCTGAGACCGGTGGTGACCACTAGACCACAGAGGCAGTAATTAATAAACAACTGTTTAACTTTGGTGAGCCTATTAATTAAGTAAAGATAAAGGTAGACCTTTACTCGTTTTCCCAAAGTTATTCTTTCATCAGCTATTCAAACTTCGTAATCAGACAGTTTGATTGCTCTCAAACTCCCTGAGCAACGTTAGGAGAACTTCAAAACTCTCTAATAGAATCCGAAATGTATACCGGTGGGTTTTAACTAATTTACCTGGAAGTTAGCCGAAACCTTAAAAGTAACATGAACTCAGAATATACATATGATTTAAGTAGGTAACTTTGTTATCGTCATCAGAGTGCAATTAATGAATTCGAGCCTTTTTAGGGTTCCGTAACCAAATGGCAAAAAACGGAACGGTAAAAATGTGGTTGCGAATTTTAAAAAACAATTAAAACGAAACGATGCGTTCAGAAATTCCGCGTCGAACGATACCAAAAAGTCATTTTCACCCCAAAAGTGGAGATAAGAAGTTTTCGATCTAAGCTGACGAAATAAATCATTGAAATCAAGTCATCCCTTCAATTGATGGGTAATGACTTAATCACCACGCTTGCGAAATGGGTTGGTGATGTTATCACCTCTCATCATCACTCGGGCTATGCACCGAATAAATCCGAAACACACTTTGCCCGATCTGGGAATTAAACCTAGGACCTTCGGGTTTCGGGCCGAGCGTTTTTCCACTCGGCCACCGAGTCGCTCTGTATACGGAGGTTTAAGTATTAACATAGAATATAAACTATATTTAGATCTTAATTATGGTTTAACCAACGAAGAGATGAAACTGTGACTTACGATTTAAACTTGACGACGTTAAGTAAAGCCCCGATTACCGGTGACTTAAGTTCGTCTACTTAGCAAGATTAAACTGGATTTATAATCAACGTGGGTCCGAAGCTTACATAAGGCAAGGTAAAATTTGTGTAATTCTATTTATAGCGGAGTACAAAAACAAGCTTTTAAGTCTACACGGAATTTCTTCAATAAAATCTCATATATAATATTATAAAGAGAAAAGCTTTGTATTTTTGGATGTATATTTGCAACGTATAAACTCAAAAACTACTGGACCGAATTAAGAAATTCTTTCACCATTAGAATGCTACATTAGCGTTGAGTAACATAGGCTATATTAAAAAAATATATCAAATAAATTACTAAAAACGACAATTTAATTTTCCAATACAAAATTATTTGTTTAATTTATTGTCATGGAAACCATTGATATATATTTAACTCAATGATGGACTGTCAAAGCGGCACGAAGTCCGCCGGGTCAGCTAGTAATATTATAAAAAGGAAAGCTATGTATTTGTATGTATGTTTGCAACGAATAAACTCAAAAACTACACTGGACCGATTTAAAAATTTATTTCACCATTAGAATGCTACATTAGCGCTGAGTAACATAGGTAATATTTAAAAAAAACGACGGGTTGCACTCTGGGAGTGCCGGCAGAAGTGAAAACTTGAATATTAACGTTGTGCATTTTTGATATTTTGGAATGGTTAGGGAATAATTTTGCACGAATTGCTTTAATTATCAGTATAAAAATACTCTCATTTATGTGGTAGAATACAATATTTATTTATTGGGCTATCGTACACAAACATAACAATTTATATTACATTAAAAAGTTATATTAAGTTATATTAAAAATTTATATTACGCCGCGCCAGCTGTCTACTCTCCATTCGTCTTACGAATTTTCGATCAGGTCACGTGTCCTGACGCGAGTTTAACATTTTTTACCCATTCCTCTACTCTCCATCCGTCTTACGAATTTTCGATAAGGTCACGTGTCCTGACGGTCACGTGTCCTGACGAGAGTTTAAGATTTTTTCCCATTCCAAAAAAAGTGCACAACGCCGCTAAAGAAGTTTTCACTTCAAAAACTAGTATTCCTATAAAAATGTCACCATCATTATCATCAGCTCATTTTATGTCCCCACTTCTGGGGCACGAGCCTTCCCTATGGATGGATAGGGAGAACGAGCCATAAACCACTACGCGGACCCAGTGCGGATTGGTGGTTGTTAAGGACCGCTAATGCAACCGGCACCAACGGCTTTACGTGCCTTCTGAAGCACGGAGGCACGTTAATATAGAAAGGAATATTTATTTTGTTTAAGTAAACTCCGCGTTTTATCAAAAATAAAACGCCAGACAGACAGAGCCAGGACAGCATAGTTAGTAGTGTACTGCGGGTCAGGTATGTCATGGGGTGCGGCTTCAAATTCAATTCAAATTCAAAATAATTTTATTCAGTTTAGGCTACAAGTAGCTCTTGTGAATGTCACTATGCCATCGGTTCGTAAGTCTACTCTGGGCGGAAGATCTTGTACTGAGAAGAACCGGCAAGAAACTCAGCAAGTGTCCAGCTCTTTTCTCCCTTACAGCGTCAAAAATATTGAAAAACGCCCGAATGCTTCGAATTTCTTTTCCAAATTAAAATGTGTTCGCAACAAAATTTGGGTAAAATTATTTATACTAACCATAATTAAAATAGAACGATTCCAACATGAAGTCTGTAGGTACCATCTGTACCATCGTTTGTATAATTTTTACACATTTTTTTATCTTTAAACACAAACAATCTTTTTTTGTTTCACGAGGGTTATACTTAACCGAATTCAAAGAGCATGACATGTGATTCTCAAATTGTCAGTATTTTAAATCGACGATAGACTGGGACACTTATGTAATGAGTTTCGCAAAATTTTAAATGAAATGTGTATTTAATACCAAAATAATTTTTATTGATGTTTTTGTAGTATTTTGTATATTTGATGTTTTGACGTTAATTCTTTCGAAATATTTTTGTTTGTATAATTTTGACAATCTTTTAATTTATAATTTGACCTTTTGTGACATTTATTTTATTGACTTATTTTTGTTTATATGTAATTTTGACGATATATGATTGTATTGATTGACACATTTGTATGATCTAAGAATTTCATGTTTTAATTTCATTCAGCTTGACATATTGTAATTATTTTCATTGGATAAAAAATCTGTTAGCTTTTAAGATTTTTGAAAATAGAAAATCCGCCATATTTACGCCACCGTTCCCTTTTCCCAAAGAAGTACCTAAGCTTAAACCAGACAGACGTTAAGCCGGCCTTTAAGTAACATCAGAAAAACAACTAGCTTTAACCGGTTCCCATTTACCTACATATGTTACAAAGTTCATAAGGTTTCAATTTACTTAAACTTTATTTCATTCAAGCTTCAGTAAATACAAGTCACATAAAATCAAATCTCCAAAATTGGCTCACAGATACCTAAGGCTTTATTAGTTATATAGTTTGAGTGAATAATTCGGTACACAATAAACATAACTAGTGGTCGCCCAGTTGTCGAATTTCGACCGTAATTTTATTAAGGCTGCACGGATTGTATCCTAAGCAATGAAAAATTAAAAAGATTATATGTGAGTTTGGATCTGCATTGACAATATGACAGATGTCGGCTGCATTAAAGACAAACAATACGTGTACATGGTAGTGTGTGTAATGTTGTTTTTGTTGATTTAATGTTTTTTTATGCATAATTTAAAAAAAAAATTAACATTCGGATAACCTTCTTTAGGTAAAAGCTTTTACTCCTTTATAAATAGGTACGTGTGTTAGAATTCATGTGTGACCGTTCAATATTTCTTTGAACTTATGTAAATTATTGTAAAACGTGCCATATATGTACATAATACTTAACTCTTTTGGACAGCCAGGGGTTAGGTACAGATAGGTGTTACATAACATAACGCCTTCCTCCATAGAAGGCACGTGCTACTCTCCGGAATCCCCACTTTACTGTCTTAAATAATACGACACGCATAAAAAAATATGATAACTCGTTTATTTGTCGTACCTCCAAAAGACGAGATAGTCCACCAGTACACGTTTTCCCTCTTTAATATGACATAGGGTCCTTCAAACGAGGTGGAAAGAGGCACCTTGCGGGCAGGCAGGATGAGGGTGATTGATTCTGCGTCGTTCTTCACTAGTGCTACAAAAAAAGGAGACTTATTTTGTGCCAGTGAGTGCCTTGATTCTCATAACGATATCGTAGCGTCGGTAGTACCATTTTCGTATTTACATCCGTCTATTAAACCGATTATAAAGTCGTTCGAACGAAGTTCCGACCAACCGTATTCAGATCTACCGTACCTAGGGGTTGGTTGGAACTTGTATATGGGAATAGTTTTTTTTTTCATTTATTATCAATACATTTATAGGCACAAAATTGGTTAATAGCATCTTAAAGCCTAAATTAGGTTTAACTAGATACTAGATTCTCAGTATATAAATACAAAAATGTCCTAAAATTTAAATAAAATACAAAACAGGTATCTTCTAAATCAATTAAGCGACGCGCGCACAGACATCAGCGGGAACCACCGGCACCGTCATTGAATAGTAAAATTAATTCCAGATGTGCGCCCGCGCCCGCGTATATAGGCTGCTAATTAAGAGAGGACTTCATTATCTCAGCCAAAAGACGTCCACTGCTGGACAAAGACCTCCCCCAATGATATGGGGGGTATTTGCCGTAATCGCCACGCTTGGCAGGCGGGTTGGCGATCGCAGTAGGTTGAGGGTAACCTCAGAGAGATGCTGCTGCCCATCCTCTGGAATGGTCCCTTAGTCGGCTTTTACGACACCCACGGGAAGAGATGGGGTGGTGCAATTCTTTATCCCCGGCACCACATAGGGGACTTATTCAAGTGTAAACTATAGTGTTTGTTTATAAAAGTATTTCTTAGTTTAGTTATAGTTTCAACAACAAAGTCGCCACGATATCGTTACGGTTTGTTTTATAAGAATCGAGCTACGTTGTCTTTGCGTCTTCACTCCATTTCCACAACTGAAGGCATTTTGCCGAGCTAGCTTAAAAAATTGTACATTATAAACCTTGTCAAGCTTTAGAAAACTACAGTTAGAAAAAAATCCTGCAGCTACTGTTACATTCCTAAGTAATGTAATTGAAAATGTACGTAGACTTGCAAATAGTTTAAAAGTTCACAGGGGTTGAATTTCAATTTATTTAAATTAATAAAATGTGTACCTAACGGGGTTATAAGAAGGATTTTTAGGATTTAATTTGATCTTAATGGAACGAGAAAGTTTTAGATTTAAATCACTTTATTTATATAAAAAAGTTGTTTCTTTAACTTTGTTATGGGGCATATTTTATTATAGTAGAGGGGCCCAAGCGGGGATCTCGGGATTTAGTAAAGCGCGGCAGATACAGATGGATACGTACCTCCACCAAATATGAGCCCCATATATGGCCGCCCATCAAGAATAAAAGATCAGATTACTAAAAAAAAGTCGATCATCAGTAATTCTCGAGCAGATTATTAATTATTTCGACATTAAAAAATCAATTTGAGTAATTTTTAAACGCCTGGTTCCTACGTAAGTATGAGGATGTAATATTTATATCATATTTGAATGAATTACTGTATTAAAATAATTTAATTAGCGTAACATATCATAAACCGCTGATCGTAGAGACCTGAAACTTGGAGGGTGTGTTCTTTGTATGACGTAGGCATCCGATAAGAAAGAATTTTCCAAAATTCTACCCCTAAGGGGGTTAAAAAGGGGGACAAATTTTGTATGGGACGATGTGATACCTTGATCCAATCTACTTAAAATTTTGCATAATCCTTTTGTATCAGAATTGATGGAAGACGTGTTTCGTATTTTATTGAAATTCATCCTCTAACAGGGTTAAAAAGGGGTAGAAAGTTATTTTGGCGGTGATTTGCTTCAAAGTTGATATCAATACTCCTTAGTGCTTTTGATTAAATTACATTTTATTTTGACACATGTTTGAAAACTCAATCCGATTTTATTCAAAAAAGGTTGAATCACTAGATATAAAAAATATTGATTTCACTGTTAAGCTCAAAAATATTTAGGAGCGTGTTTGTTATCTGTAAACGGACTTTTTTGGGGGCGGCGAGAAACTTAAAGGGTTCCTCAAGCCACACTGCTTGATCACGATCAAAACAACGTCAGAAAGATTCTAAAAGGAATGGTATCACGCAAGCGGGGAGCACTCAAGCCGCCCAAAGTCAAGCGTGCAAGCCGTTCTGCTACGGAGGTCGTCAATTATAATGGGACAACCCAACTCCACACGACTTCAAAGTTTATCCTGACACCCCCTACCAACCTTACGGTTATAAAGCTAAAGGTGTCAGACATCCTTGCGCAAGCACAAGGGACCATCTACGTTAGGTCATAACGCCAGATTAGAACCCGCCGAAGCGCATTCTTCATCCGGTACTTTTAAGACTAGTGTCTCAAGCTAGTTGCCCCATGGACACGTAAAGTCCACTACCTAATATCCGAATAGGTTATGGGAGCTGTAAGCTCGCTCACTTCTCGTTGCACTAAGACAACTGTAATGGGATATTAGAAGGCTGTCCATTAAGTAATTTAATATATTCAATGTCATACCTCTAACAGACTAAATCATTACTTACCAACTTCACAATTCGCCACAATGTCGAAATACAGTAAAAGGGTCTTTACAGCCCAATAACCTTTGTATTCGAATTGACTTTACTCATGCTTTGTAGATCAATTAAACCGCTGGCTTAATAAACGATTTTAGGGTTAAATTCTTCAAATGCTGTGAGAGCCTTTTTTTGAATGAAATATAATTATGTGTGAAAGGGAGGATTAAATAATTAATTATTCGATATAAAAGAATTAAAAAAAAATAAAACAAACAGTAAAATCGTCTGTTCACAGTAGCATCATTAGCTGTCAATAAAAAGTGTTGAAAATACTTTTACGAGTGGATCTTAAACCTGTAATACGATTAGGCTATTGTGGTGGTAAAAGAAAAAATCTTCTTCTTCTTCAGCCTGTTGCCACCCAAAGCTGAGTGTAGGCCTCTTCCTTTGCACGCCATCTCTCTCTGTTGATAGCCATTCCAAACCAGTTTTTTCCAGTGACTCTATCTATCTCGTCTCCCCATCGTAGAAAAAATAACACATACCTATTTGATCATAAACTACACGAAACTAATTATGACATTATACTTAAATAGATACAGACTATTTACGATAAGACTGCCTTTACCTACTATTATTTTAAAATTCCCTGTTTTTTGTTTTGTGTATAATTGTGTAAGCAATAAAGTGTTTATATCTATCTTTCTATCCTTCTATCTATCTAACTATAATAGACGATAATTAAATTGGTGGTTAGGTAACTTTGAGCCTTGGCAAGTCATAAATGCTGGTTTTCAAATAAAAAAGATATACAATTTTAAACGATTAATGATTTATTTATTATCTTTAAATAAAACGGTAACTTAATCAATTACAATAATTAAATATACCAACGACCAATACTAAACGCGTGTCATACTTTATCATTCACCAAAGCCCAAGAAATAGCGTCGCAACAAAACCATTCCGATTCGCGCTTCACCTGTTTCTTTAAATTAAGACTGCTGACCCCCCGTTAATTCATCAGCTCGTATCCGAATGAATTTGTGAACGCATTAAAATTGACATTTTAACACGCAAAAATAAACAGAGCATCATCGCGGGGTCACTTCGAACAATCAGGCCGAAACGTGAGATTTGAACTCCGCTGCATTTTATGGGTTAACACGGCAGTATAATCGGCGTAATTAGATTTTGAACGCTCTGACGTTTGGTATTACGGTTATTTTCGTTTGTTGGTATTAACACGGGAAATAAAGTAGGCAATTAATCAAAGTGATTAAGACTTTTGTAAGATTAAATTATTTCGAATCTACATACATACATGAGTAAGTAGAAGAAGAAAGAAAGAAAGAAAATACATTTATTGACTTCACAACAATATAAAAATAAAAATGAAGAGCATGATAAAATAAAGTACAAATAGAAATCCAATAAACATAAACCGAGAAATAAAAAAACATAACAAAAGTTAACATAAAAAGTTTTAAAACGCCAAACAATACAAAAATTCATAATTTTACTAAGAAAAACATTACAATAAACAGATAAAAATAAACAAAAATTTTGATTTCAATTCTATGAACTTATATAAATTAAGTTGTGAGGCCAACAAGGACCCTGTCTCAGCATAATACCCCCACGACACTCAAAGATGGGCTGAGTGCCGTAGAAGCGACGTAAGTAGACATAGTATCAAAATCACAAATTTTTAGTAAACTCGCCGTTAGTGACCTTGACGTCATATTTAGCATAATCAAATTAGGGTTTGAGATGGAATAGATAACATCAATGATAGATTGCTAGCCGGGTCCGAGCATATGTACCCTAGTCAGAAACATAATCTAACGAACAAGTACAAAATTAAATTAAATAACTATAAATAAAATATGAATCAAATACGATCATCATTCATTCGAGCATCCATGTAAACGAACCACAATATTACACTCACACGCACTTATACACATTGACACAACACTATCAGATTCACACGTATTCTGTAAGTTATCATTCGACAAAATTTCATCTACTTACCTATTTTTCTTTTTAAACTACCTACCTGCGTTAATTAATTATGTCAACATTTTTTAGTAGCATAATATGTTTATATAATTGGCTTATGTTTAAGTAACATCATCTGTACCTTGTGTTTAGTTAAATGCTGTTGAAACGTTGTTGAATAAATAAATAAATAAATAAATGTCCCCCAATTGTAGGCTTATCGGAAAGGTCCCAAGAATACTGGCAACATAACCTCTTTGGAGTACCAGGTCTGGTCATAACGGTGGCAGAGTTCAAGACTTTAACTATAAAGTTTTAAATTAAATATTTTTCAAATGTACCTCCAATTAAATTATTGTTTTATAATAATTAAAATATTAACACTTAACTTCCAGCACGAGGCAAGAAGAAGAAACTGGCCATTGTGGTTCCGTTGCTGTCGCTACTCGCATCGATCAAGACGAAGCTACTGCTGATCCCTGTGCTGCTGTCCGTACTGTTGATCAAGAAGTTGCTGTTGGTTGCCGCATTGTTGCTTCCAAGCATACTGAACACCCTGAAAGCTTGCAAGGTATCTATTCATTTATATCATCCATCATCATCATCATCATCATCATCATCATCATCATCATCATCAGGATATACTAGTTGATTGGTCGACATAGGTCTCTCCAAGTGCACGCCACTAAGCATGATCCGCGGCTATTCTCATCCATCTTTGGTTTGGTACAGAGGAGCTCGACGATGCAGTGGTTAACGCGCCCGGTCTGCGATTGCTAAGGTTAGGCAACTTTCGCAAAGGCCGGTCATCGGATGGGTGACCAAAAATGTATCATCTCGAGCTTCTCCGTGCTTCGGAAGACAAGTAAAGCCGTTGGTCCCGGCTGCATTAGCAGTTGTTAACAACCACCAATCCGCACTGGGCCCGCGTGGTGGTTTATGGCCTGTTCTCCCTATCCATCCATAGGGAAGGCTCGTGCCCCAGCAGTGGGGACATATAATGAGCTGGTGAAGCACTTGCTCTTTATCTCACCTGCTTTTAAGTCATGATAAGGCCGAAGGTAGAATCGTATTTTACCTGGAATCCTTAACTTCTTATTTTTAGACAATAGCTATTTTAGAATCTAACAAAACAAAGTCAAATCTATCGTTTTCTTCCTAAGTAAGTAATTTAATAAAGTACTGTTATCTCATCAACAAACAACACAAACAGTGACGTCATTGTAACATCGCATTTATCATGGCGCTTCGCTTTCCGTAGTTTTCTAAGGAAAGCTGAAAAACGATGCTGTTTGAAAAGTTTTAAAGTTATTAAAATTCCATTAATATACTAAATACTACTGAGCTAACTTTATTTAGAGAACTTCTCGGAAAATTTAATAAAATGCGAGCAGTCCGTCGCATTAAGTTGTTTCATCCTTATAATTTGCCGTTATTATTGAGAGTGCACAGTTAACTCTTGACGAAAGCTACAAGACCGCCTCTGTGGTCTAGCGGTTAAGACCCAGAGGCCCCGGGTTTTATTCCCAGCGGGGGGTATATCTTCGTGTACTTGTTTTGGTTGGTGGTGGCTTGTTTATCCGCCTGGCTAGCTACCGACATCTTATCTTAATATATCGCCATAACATCAATGTTTTTAGCATTGTTGTGATCCAGCAGCTAGGAATAAGATAACAGTACCTTAGTAATTGAGGATCTTGGGTTAAGTGTGCTTTCATCATTGGCATTATATGTGAGATGAAGGCACTGTGCTTACCTACCAGTAAAATATAAATAGACGCGATATTAATATAAGTATTTATATAAAGATTATACGGGTTTGTGATCAACAACCCGCACTTGGCAAGACTAGTGCTGATACCGCTCAGATACTAACCGGGCCTTAAGGCCCGGAGTGAAATTCCGTCAAACCCCAACCGGGCCTATTGGAACTATTACCTAATCTGTGCTATTGGCCCGGACCACGCGACTTAAAATTTAAATATCGTCTATTTAGAGCCTACTTTTGTATGATGAAGTTTAGCTACAAACAAACAAGAGTAAATTTGCTACACTCTAAACACCCAACAACTTTAATTTCTTTGCGTTTTCATTTGTTTTTCAAGTTCAAATTTTTTTTTGCCAATTTGCGAATTACGTCTTCGGCGTAGGTGCTGTCATTTGTTTTGTTCGCGATTTGAAAGGGCCAATGATTTCTAGAAATAACTATATTTAATGATTCGAGACTAGATACAATAATAAATAGTAAGTAGATAAAGTAAGATAAGATAAAATTATGGCCAGAATCCAAGTGGATGTCGATATTACCTGTTACCAGCCACTAAACATATATTTTTTGGATTTGTAGTGCTCTGGGTTGCCTCATACGGCATTTACAGAGTGCTATAGTGCGTCCCCGTTCCCAACTAGATTTCCGAGTTGTTCAGATCGGAGTTTGGAAGGTATTAGCATAAGTCTCTGTATCCTGTAAATTCACTAGACTTCCTCGTTTCGTTGCTCTTGTGCTGTGCTGAGATAACAATATGTAGATACATGCCCGCGACATTTCAAATGCTTTGTAAAGCATGAATAAAGAATTGTAAAAAAATAGATACTTTGTACCATATTGACTCCATGCACACGTTATTTCACAGGCAAGTTGCTAAAAGATTTAAACCCGTATTTATAAACGTTCTTAGAAATGTCACTAAGATCTAATTTAATTTTATAAACAAGTAACGCTTAATTTAGAATAGAAGTTTTCTTTTTAAATTAAATAAAAATAATTATTATTATCAAATTCATAAATTTTATATTATTTTAGACATAACACAAACTATCACACGGAATATAACCTCAATACTAGCTTGTCACTGTGATTTTTTTGGGAAAGCTAACTAGATTGCTTGAGTAAAGATATTGGTGACTATTGCTTGGCTAAAAATTCTAATTTTTGACGTTTCCAACTTCATCGGATTTCTAAAGAATATAAAATTTTACTTAAGCAATTACTTTTGCTTTAGTACTCGTACCTATGAGCTTTTACACGTTTATAAATACGGGTGTTAGTATTATTCAATTAGTAGCACTGCGGTACTTTATAATAGCTTTACCATGCAGAAAGTGTGTTTAAAACACATTTAGGTATTTTCGTAAGAGGAACGCAACGTTTGCTCAAATTTTTTCGTACGTCTTGTCTAGAATGTTGTGATTGTCATCAATAAAATAAAACTAAGATGTTTGTCTTTTCCAGAGTCACAGTGAGAATAGTGTGAGCGATTCACAATCGCAATTTATGTACTAGAAGGAACTTTCCCTGAAGAATAATTAAGTCAGCATTTAAAAGGTAAAGTTCCTGATAGTCATAAATGTATGTAGTTAGTTAGTTAAGTGTCAGTTTCTACGTAAACAATTATACTGCACAAAGTTCAAAATTTCTAAAAAAAAAATACAAGGGGTTAAAAATAACAAAAATTGAGGGTGCACTCCACCGTAGCGCCGAGATTTAAGAACAAACAAACATATTTCCATACATTTAGTCTTTCTAAATTTTTAGTATCAACAATTGGTTGATGTACGCACAAAAATAATCAGCTGTTCTACTCGTATACAAAGTAGGCTTAATACCATCTACCACCAAAGATCCGTTGCACACTAACTTTAAGGTTTTATTACAAAGTGTTCATCACAAACATTTTCAGTGTTTTATTATTTATCTCTATTTATCTAATTGTCAATTTTTCATCTTCCACAGCACCACCATCCCACCCACTATTCGTACTTCGGGGGTAGCGATTCGTCCGACTTTAACTCCGACTACGGCAGCAACTATGCGTACTCCTCAGGGGCGGGCTACAACAAAGACTGGGCTTCTAATAGGGCCTATGCTGTGCCCAAACATAGACCTACGTCAGCACCTGTGTATATTACCGCGCCAGGTGCAGCTAAATAGTTCTACAATGATTTTTTAACGCCTGAAAATTAATACTTAGCAACAAATTCCTCTTCAGCTTCGACTACGGCAGCACCTATGCATACTTTTTCTTGCCAATTTATAAACAGGACTGGGTATCTAATAGGACCTACGCAGTGCTTAAACTTACCTGGCGCAGCTAAATAGTTCTACGTCTATGTCTTTTTAACTCCTAAACATTTATACTTAGCAACAATTTCCCCTTCTTCAGCTTAAACTACGGTGCTTCTATGCCTGATTTTCCTGGGCGGAATATAAGCAGGACTGGAGTGGATATGTCATAGGGCCAACGGTATTTCCAAACATAGGCCTACGCCAGCTCCCGTATATCTCAGTGCCTGGCGTAGCCAAAAATTGTAGTCTTTGTAACGCCTCAAGGTTTATGCTTAGCAACGTAACCTTTGATTACCGATTTTGACTTTGGCAGCACATAAACTTATCTTACCAGGGCAGAGTATAGACAACACTGGACATGTGATAGGGCTTACGCAGTTCCTAAACACAGGTCTACGCTTGCACCTATGTATTTGAATCCGTCTAGCGCAGCTTAAATAGTTATACAATGTCGTTATAACGCCTGAAGATTCGTACATAGCAACATAGCTTCCCATTTCAACTCTGCCTAAAATACCGCTAATAGCTGATCTTTAATGAACCTTGATTGATACCATCAGTATTTGTTAACATACATAAAGTTTGTAATTACAATATACCTAAGTGTCATCAATATTATGTTAGAAAAATAAGTACCTAATTTATTTATAATTCATTTTAAGTAAGTTTATTAAATTATTGCAAGTACCATAGTATCACAAACTATTTATTTCGACTGATTACCAGTAAAACAACTTGTTTATAAATATTTAAATTAGATTATTTATAATAATTTATTTGTTGTACTGCTAAGTTTCTTTCCTTGGTAGCATTATGCACTTGCACCAAATTTTAAATCTAGTGTTACTGCTTACATGGACTTGGTCAGCTGTTTAAAATTGAAAGAAAAATGTTTACACACCGTTATTATTTAACTACCAGGAAAGCTTTAAGGGTTATTTTGCAAAACTTTTATTACGCAACTTTGAATCGTGAAAAACACATAATTTGTTTCATACATTTTGATCGAATTAACAAACATAAAAAACATTCATTTATATTTAAGTATGGATCAGCTGTTATTTTTTTACGATTTTAGAGTTGGTCCCATAGTAAAAGTTTCACAAAATGCTGGGCAGAGCCTACTCTTAATTTTTTTTGATTGATAAAATAACGGTGTTTTAGAATTTGCTAAATATAGATACAATATTATGGTGCAAGTGACTCAGTTAAAAAGGTTATGTTATGCTTTTGAGCTTTGTCCAATAGTAAAGTTAAGTAATTTATTTTAGATTTAATGGTGTAATGTACAAATTAATAAATTAATTTACAGATATTAAAGAGAATACAATTAATTCTAGTCTTATTATTTCATCATTTTATTCTTATCCTCGCATCGTATTCCTCATTTACGAAGGGCGTGATTCCCTTGATACGAAGTTAATTTTTCTTTCACAATGCTTCTCCGTCTTTGCCGGTCCTCGGCGTCATGGAGAGCATCGTGCAGCTTGGTTATCAGCGTCGAACGGATTTAGTCTGACCATTCATTTAGGCTGCGGCCTCTTAGACGCTTACCATCGACCTTGCAAATAACCATAAGCTGTTCAAGGTAATGTTTATTATTTTGTTATTTGGTACTGAAATAATATTATTTGATTTGAAACAGTTGATATAAAACGACTGTCTCAAGTAGGGCTCAATCCCACGCTCAATTGGAAAAGCTGCCGAACCGTCTGCGAAAATCGTAGACTTTTTTAAAATTCAACTAATACTAGTTTTTATTTTACGTGAGGTAAATGGCAATAAGGCTAAAAGTGGAAGCGCAAATTAAACCGGAATCATAAACCACTGAGAAACTAGCTATCTTATCTTTAACAGTATTGGAACACAACAGTGCTACTGTCATTGATGTTATAAAACTAAGATAAATATGGTGGTTGCTAACCAGCAGATTGACCAAACTTACCACCTCCATCAACCAAACTGAGTATAGTAACTTGGATTCTCCGCTGAGAATCAAACAGCAGACCTCTGGGCCTAAAACCAGTAGTCTTACCATAAGACCACAGAGATTATTCTGTCGTATTTCACGTTTTATATAAGGTCATCATCATCATCATCATCATCAGACTATACTAGTCCACTGCTAGACATAGGACTTAAATAATTGAAAACAAATAATCGCAATGACTGAACTATTGAGTGAACAGACTCTCAAAGGTTTTATGCGGTGCACAGCAATAAATTTTTTATGGCTTGATTCCTGAGGATTGCATTTTTATAGTCTACATCAAAGTAATGAAAAGTGTGGGCGACTTGTACTAACCTCTTTGTGATAAAAATGTCTAGTAATTTAGCTTTTATTATATTTATGCACATCATTGGTCAGCCGTTCATACTTGGCTATTGTAAAAATACTTAGCAATAACGATCGTATTATGAGCGATATGGCGTGTGTGAACTGCGAGAGATAATTTATAATTTTTTAATTTTTGTATCAAAGTTATTACACACCGCAATAAAACATTGCTCTTATTTTATCACAGGAGTTTTGAATAAACTAATTTTAAAGGGATCTTAATATCCTTTACTGCGATCTCATTAAGTTCCAAGATATTATAAAGAGACATAAATAACAGCAGCTTTCTCCCGCCAAATAGAATGCATTCAGCTATCTCGCCATTTGTCATTGTAAATTGTATTGTGGCTCGGCGCTCCACAGCACTTTGCGCCGCAAACATTCAACACTACCGTTGCATTGCAGATAAAAGGATATTTCGTAGAATTCAAAGATATTTTGTGTAAGTTTATTTTAAATACTCGTAATATGCTATAGTGGAAAGACTATTTATCCTGTCACCATAATATCAATGTCAGCATCATGGTTAATTGTGATTTTTCTTTCACCTCTAGCGTTTATTTGTAGATAGGCTAAAAGAAAATTCTGTAGAGTTCAAAGGTATCATTTGCCACCTTGTAAAGTGTGTAAGTTTTCTAAATTATATGCGATAGTAATATATAAATAACTATACTAATAAATGTGTTTCTTTCTTTCTTTCTTTCGATGGAAGAGAAGTAGTAAGTTAATAAGTAGGCGTTACTAAGATGCCTGCTAGTTTATATATTAGTATATCGCCCTAATAACAATGTTAGTATTATTGTTGAGGAGTAGAGGAGCTCGATGGCGCAGTGGGTAACGTGCCCGGTCTGCGAGTGCTGAGGTTAAGAGCAATTTTCGCAAAGGCCGGTCATTGGATGGGTGACCAAAAATTTATCATCTCGAGCTCCGTGCTTCGGAAGGCACGTAAAGCCGTTGGTCCCGACTGCAATAGCAGTCGTTAACAACCACCAATCCGCACTGGGCCCGCGTGGTGGTTTATGGCCCGTTCTCCCTATCCATCTATCTATAGGGAAGGCTCGTGCCCCAGCAGTGGGGAGATAAAATGAGCTGATGATGATGATGATGATTATTGTTGTATTCTGACATTTTAAGGGTATGATAAGTAGTTTGTCAGTGTTCAAGTAGGTATTCTGGATAAATGCAATTTCATCTTTGATCAAATCATTAAAATTTAATCATCTGTATATTATTAGTCAACTGCTAGACATAGGCCTCTCTAAATGCCTGAACAACGATGAATGCTAGTTTGTGATGTTTGTTATTTATTTATTTTTGCATAAACAACAGGTTACAATCAAAATTAATACTAAAATATGCTACGATAAGTTGGATTGAACTAGAATGAAACCTAAAAACGTGTATACACAGCATACAATACTTTAACACGCAAACAACGTTAACTAAAATTACCTATACCTAACAAAGGACTATACTCTTCAGTATATTCTACATACGCTAAATGTAAACGTTATATTATTGTTATTTTCTGTTATTTGCTGTTTAATTTTTGATGCGTAACATCTTTCCGCTCGCTTTCTATATAAGCAATTTGTGGGAGTGATTTCGTGAAAAGGGACGGAAGTATGTGTAACAGTGTAACAGGAAGCCGGGGAAGCGCGCAAGCGAGCGCCATTTTGTAAATTTAAAATCGATATTATGAACATGACATATTATTTACTATAATTAGTGTTTACCGTTGTAATTAGAAAATAAATAAGTAAACAAGAGTAATGTTGTTTCATTTCATCGAGTTTTTAGTGCGTATTATTTATGATTGGAATTGTAAACAGCTACTGCAGCGTGCTCAGTTAGATCACAAAAAAAGAGACTGCAGAATGTAAGCTTCGTACAAACGCAATCAGACAACGCCTCGGACCAGCTGGCGCTCGGGATGGTCCGAGGTTCCATATCCATGAGTGGTTCTGTGTGTGCGTTGCTCGAGCGCGGTTTTTTTTGGAGAGAGTTTGCTGATTGCCTCAGACGGCTTTTTCAGCTTCACCGGGCTTTTTAGTGTTCCTCAAGCCGTGTGAAACGAAGCACCTTCGGAGGTTTTCTAGAGGGAACGGCATCACGCACTAGTGCGTGTCCCCGTGCACTACTAGATTCTCAGAAGGGTTCGCATCGGGTCGGGGAGCGGAACGACCCGAGGCCTTTATAGGCTCGGACCTCGGCTCGGGTTGACCGGGTCGTGAGGTGGGGAGAAGCGCCCACGTACATGTCTGTACCTGGAATAGAGCGCGTGTCGACCGGCTCGTCGTACCCTTGTTCTACGAGTACGGTGTTTTGGGCCTAAACTAGTGCGCATGTTTATTGTATTCTGTAAATGTGTAGTGGCATTTAGAGGATCGGGCGGGGTCGAGCGCGGTATGTATTAATAAAAAAAAATTAAAAAAAATGCGTTTACTTCGACCAACTTAAGATTATAGGTAGGTACAGTATCAAATAATTCGAAATAAAAATAAAAATTACAGAATAAAAATAAAAATAAAAATTACAAGATTAAAATTCAGCGAGTTTAAATGACAAAAGCAAAATTATATAAAAAGATAAAATTTCTACATTTACAGCAATCACATAAATTATATAGTAAAATTAAGCTTACCTTCTGCGGTCTCACTATTTGTGGTTAGATACCGTAAGATGTATGAAGACAGCCCGACGACCGTTCAAGCGTAACGCGAAAGCAGTTAAGACATAAAAAACTTTCAACAGATCGCGCACCGTTTTTGCAGCCGTAAACTTAACGTTACGTAAACTTTAACGTTACGAGGTGCTCAACGGCTGACAATAGCGTTGTGCGACAATCACGAAAGCTGGCAGACTTTTGCTATTTGTAAGTTGGCGGATGGGTGATCCATTTCGAAATTCAAAAGGTTTTATTCAACTCAGGTTACAAAAAATTGCTCTTAATATGCTCTTATGTAGTTAAGGTGCTTGAAGGCTCAGTGGTTAACGTGTTCGGTTCTCGATTGCTAAGGCTTAGCAACTTTCACAATTCCGGTCATCGGATGGGTGACTAAAAATTTCTCATATCGAGCTCCTCCGTGCTTCAGCAGGCACGTCTTAGCCGTTGGTCTCCGCCTGCATTAGCAGTCGTTGGCAACCATGAATCCGCGTGGTGGTTTATGACCCGTTCTCCCTGTAGTGAATCTTTAGGAAGGGTCGTGCCCCAGCAGTATCCAACATAAATTGAACTAGTGATGGTGAATATATACTTTTTTATTTTTCTGTCCTGGTACTGTCCTTACGTATGGTACGCTCCTTTGTTTTTTTGTTCATATCACCGCTTAGAGCATTTGGTTAAATGCTCTAAGTATCGCCGTATTTAAATTAGTTTGTTTTATTATAGTTCATCATCATCATCATCATCATCAGCCTATACTAGGCCACTGCTGGACTGGCTGGGCTGTTTTTCGTTTTCTCTTTCCTATTTATGTTAATGTAGTCCAATATTAAGTTCATACGCATCCGTCAAAGCTAGTAGTAGTTTACAGAAAATAGAAAAGCAGATTACCTTACAGCCAACTACATAAATACTATCGCATAATCGGGCATTGTCGCGGTTTAGTAAAAGCGGACAATGCGAACTGTGGACAATGCACTCATTCGGAGAGCTTTAATGTCCCTATTTGGGGACACACGGGTTGGTAAAATCAAGAAATAAATACCTTAACACTTACTTAAACCTACACAATACCTCACTGAAAAATTGGTGTAATCACCACGCTTGTCAAATACGGGTTGCTGATGAACACAAGCCCGGGCTCTGCGGAGAAATATCATGTTTTAAATAATAACTAGTGGTCGCCCAGTGATCGAAATTCGACCGTAATTTTATTAAGGCTGCACAGATTGTATCCTAAAGCAATGAAAAATTTAAAAAGATAGAATATGAGTTTGGATTGGCATTGACAGATGTCGACTGCATTAAAGACAAACAATACGTGTGTGTCAAATATATATGCATGTTTGTCAAATTCACGGTAGTGTGTGTAGTGTTGTTTTTGTTGAGTTAATGTATTTTTATGCACAATTAAAAAAAATATTAACATTCGGATAAATTTTTCTATATAAACTATAAGTGTGCGAAATTTCATACTCCTCCGTCCCGCGCAAGTTTCGTAAAAACGGGTACAAAATTTTTGCTTCACGTATTAATATATAGATTATATTGTTAAAACCTAAGCCCAACTGCTACGCCGATTAAATATTTTGAATTTGAATTTTGAATGTACTCAACGGAGAGCTTTAATGTCCTTATTTAAGGATACACGGGTTGGTGGAAAAATCACTTAATAATAATAACTTATAATAATATAGTGTAATCACCTCGTTTGCCAAATGCGGTTTGGTGATCGATCACAAGCTCTGCATAAAAATATCATGGTACTCATTTGGAGAAGTTTTAAGTCCCTATTTAGGGACACACGGGTTAGTGGAGTCATAAAATAAATACCTTATATATTATTGGTATAATCACCACAGTTACCAAATACGGGTTGGTGAACGATAACAAGCGCTATTCATAGAAATATCAAGTACACAATCGGAGAGCTTAAGGCTGCCTGTCCATTGAAACGGAGCGGATTGATGCGGTGCGGAGAAGCGAAGAAATATTAACTAATAGGATGATATAGAGAGGTGATTTAATGTAATCCTATTGGTTAATATTTCTCCGCTTCTCCGCCGCAGCCTTGCTCCGCTTCAATGGACAGGCAGCCTCAATGTCTTTATTTTGTCGAAAGAGCCCAAAGGGAAATCCTGAGGGTGTTCACTTTCCGTCCATATCTCTATCTCATTTTTTTAAGAATCCTGTAAAGTTTTGACAGTTCGGCAATCTATACTAATAATATTATAAAGAGGAAACCTTTGTATTTTTGTATGTATGTATGTTTGCAACGAATAAACTCAAAAACTACTGGAACGATTTTAAAAAATCTTTCACCATTAGAATACTACATTAGCGCTAAGTAACATAGGCTATATTAAAAAAAAAAAACTAAAAACAACAATTTAATTTTCCAATACAAAATGATTTGTTTGTTTTGTTGTCATAGAAACCATTGATATATATTTAACTCAATGATGGAAACTGTCAAAGCGGTACGAAGTCCGCCGGGTCAGCTAGTTATTTATAAAATGCACGTTACTTAAACAGCGCACGGCTCTTCCTTACAGCACTGAAGTTACTAATAAAAGGAGGAAGGACATTGTTCGCACTTATCTCAAATGTACAAAATGCGCTTTCTCATCAAGTTTCTTTATATTCTTAGGATCCTTTTTGTACAACAGGATAAATGCTTACTGTTATATTTATCCATTAAACACTAACGACTGCAAAAATGTTGTATAGGAAGAACTACAAAAATTTACCTACGACGATACGGAGGGGTTATTGAACGTTGTTAATTAATTGTTTGTTTATTTATTTCTGTGTGTATTAACCTAGTATAATTTTATTTATGTCTTTATATTAGACTAGCTGAACCAGCGGACTTTGTACCGCATTTCTTTTTTTTTATAAAGCCTATGTTGCTCAGCGCTAATGTAGCACAGAGTTGGGCGTAATCAACTACTTTTTTAATCAGATTAATAATCTGATTGAAAGTAATCATGATTACTTTTAATCAGATTAAAGTAGTCGTGATTACTTTTAATCAAGATTAAACATATAATCTTTAATCTTGATTACAGTAATCAGTAATCTAAATTACATGATTATTCTTAACTAAGTTTATATGAATTATGGTTTAGAAATTTGCCATTAATTATCACAATTTGTAGGTATGCATCTAGAAGTTGAGTGGTTGGCTTTATTGTACTATAAATTATACCTACTACGTAAGACGCGCGGTAAGGGTGCGGAGGACAGGGTATTGTACGATCACCGGCTAGCCAATCGCCGCGTCCGCATTGTCGATAGTCGACAAGTGCACACGCGCCATTTTGTTCAGTGCGCATCAGTCAAACGAATCGAGCTCAAGGAGACGATACGAGACGACGTAATTCTTTTATCGTACGTGATCGAGTATTTTTTTAAGTTTGAAAGTGAGAGTACCAGAAAAATTACCATTCAGCAGATTTTTTGCGTAAAATAATTATCCTAAAAGCACAGTGTATGAGACTGATAAAAAAATAAAGTTCTTTTATTTTTTTACGTTCCGACTGTTGGTTTTATTAATCAATCAAATCAATCATAAAAGTAATCAAGATTACGATTACAGATTTATAATCATTAATCACCGATATGATTACATTTTTGATTAATTTCTGTAATCTGTAATCGTGATTGAAGATTACAAATTGTAGTCGTAATCCTTAATCATTAATCTGATTACTTTTTGCCCATCACTGATGTAGCATTCTAATGGTGAAAGAATTTTTTAAATCGGTCCAGTAGTTTTTGAGTTTATTCGTTGCAAACATACATACATACATACAAAAATATAAAGCTTTCCTCTTTGTAATATTAGTATAGATTGTAATTTAGCGTATAAACTGTTATATTCATTTATATTTTGATTTATATTAAACTAAGACTAAGCCCACATTCGCCTGAAAAAAAGGGTTTACCTAGCTCAGGCAACAGCATTTAATTTATTTTAGAGCTTTTTGTAAACAATAAATGTAAACTTATTTCAATAAAAATTTAACATGGCTGAACTGATTAATGTTTTGTTTTGTCATTATCTATAGTATATTCTGCTTTTTCTTATCAACGTTATTGTAAAATAAAATAAGATTTCGAAATACGTCATTATTTTATTTATTTGTAATACCTATTGAAATGTCTTTAACAGTATATATGGAAAGAAAAATATGTAAATAATATTTATCGATAAAGATCGGTAAAACCCTCATCACTATATTTTACTATACATTCGTTATAGCTTGGCGCTGCAGAGCCATGTGTCCTCCAAAATCCAACAAAACGTTTTGTAGGTATTGGCGCTCAAAAGGTTTAAAAACTTTGACTCGATATGAGATCGTCTATGAAATCGACCAATAACATGCTCTATATGTTGCATTAAAATCTTGAAAGATCAGTGTCAAAATTTGACAGTTTTGAGCATAAAGTGAGGCGTCCTTCCTTTCTCATGGACGGAGTCAGTCAGTCAAGAAACGGAAAGTCTGTAAAGGACTTAATATATTGGGACATCACCATCACCACAGACATCCTAGCTCATTTTATGTCCCCACTGCTGCGGCACGAGCCTTCCTTATGGATGGATAGGGAGAACGGGCCATACACCACCACGCGGACCCAGTTCGGATTGGTGATCGTTAATGACTACTATTGCAGCCGGGACCAACGGCTTTTCTTGCCTTCCGAAGCACGGAGAAACTCGAGATGATACATTTTTGGTCACCCATCCGATGACCGGCCTGTGCGAAAGTTGCTTAACATTAGCAATCACAGGTCAGGCGCGTTAACCACTGCATCATCGAGCTCCTCTGTACCAAGCGGGAGCTGGTACAGAGGAGCCGAGGATCGTGCTCATTGGCGTGCACTTGGTGTCTTTTGAAGCACGGAGAAGCTCGTAATACACATACATGTACAAACATCCACTAGGAATCGAACCCAGGACCGCTGGGTCCGAGACCGGTGATCTTAACCACTAGATCACAGAGGTGGTTTTCATTAATAAAACTTATTAAAATTACCTTGACTTAGGTTTAAATTTCCTTTGTTTCGAGTATAAACAAAGAAGTATTTCATATTTGCATAGTATTTATTTTTTTAGGAAGAAAATATCTCTAAAAAAATTGACCTTTGATCATCATCATCACCATCATCTCAGCCAAAAGACGTCCACTGCTGGACAAAGGCCTCCCCCAAGGATCTCCACAACGACCGGTTTTGTGCTGCTCGCATCCAGCGGCTTCCCGCGACCTTCAACAGATCGTCAGTCCACCTTGTTGGAGGCCTGCCCACACTGCGCTTTCCGGTACGCGGTCGCCACTCAAGGACTATTCCGCCCCAGCGGCCATCAGTCCTGCGAGCAATGTGCCCTGCCCACTGCCACTTGAGCTTAGCAACTCTTCGGGCTACGTCGGTAACCTTTCTTCTTCTGCGGTTCTCCTCATTTCTGATTCGATCACGCAGAGAAATCCCGAACATAGCCCTCTCCATTGCTCTTTGAGTGACCTTGAGCTTTCTGATAAGGCCCGTAGTGAGCGACCGGGGCTGAGACTTTTAATAAAAGTAGCCAATTCTTTACAAATTCTTCTTTAGGGTGTGGTCCTTTCAGGGTGGCGATTTCATCGCACAGGTCAGTGATCCCAAAATTAAAAGTGTCGTGAAATACACTATGAAAAGAATATTTTCTGCATTATTTACAATTTGATTGATAAGACAAATATCGTTCCATAATATTCAATGTCAAACATAAGTTACAAGTGTCCTTGAATACTGATATTTTAGCGTGATAATGAGTTACCGAGGAGCATGATGGCGCAGTGGTTAACGCGCGAGTGCTGAGGTTAAGCAACTTTCGTAAAGGCCGGTTATCGGATGGGTGACCTTATCTGAAGTTAATTTATCAACAAGAGCTCCTCCGTGCTTCGGAAGAAACGTAAAGCTGTTGGTTCCGGCTGCATTAGGAGTCGTAAACAACCACCAATCCGCACTGGGCCCACGTGGTGGTTTGTTTTTCTTTCTTTTTTTTCTGTTTGCAGTTATTTTTTTTAATGTTCATACTTGAAAACGGTAGCACTTACAACACAAGCTTCCTACACTTTTTACCTGTTACGAATAAAATTTATTACTAATTGGAACGATTGACTAACCTTATAATAAAAAAAAATACAAATAATCACAAATTCAAACATACTTTTTGCTCTCACTTCCAATTTGATATTATCACGCACATTTAGCAGTAAAAGGGTGGAGGCACACCAAATGCACGAGCATTAGTAGCGCAAGAAGAATAGTTTTTTTATATTTTTTTTGTTTTTTTTTTAAGCGCACTTCACCCGGAATCCTATCTACTGAGGCACTGGCTACCTTATCTCTAGCTTCCGAAACACGACAATGCTACAAACATTGATGTTATGGCGACATATTTAGACAAGATTGTGGTAGCTAGCCAGGCTGGCAAACGAGCCCTACCATCAATAAAACCGAGTACACAAACATATACCCCCCGCTGGGAATCGAACCCGAGACCTCTGTGTCTAAACCAAGGGTCTTAGGCACTAGACCATTAAGGCGATTAAACAGAGTTAGATTTTATTATTTCGTAATGTTTGTATAAAATGACACAACGAGAGCGTCTATCCAAACCGTCGCTTCCTTTCCGCTTCAAATCCAAAGCGTCGCTTAGTTAATAGGCCCATCAGGAGTGGTCAAGAGAGTCAAAGGGTAAAGAAATAATATGTAAAGAATTGGCGCTGGTCAGTTCACTACAACAACCCTAACAAAACACGGAAGTAATTAGCTCATGGTCTAACAACCGATTAAAAAAAAGTAATAAGAAAAATAATAATATAATAGTAATAAGTAAGTAATAAGTAATAGTATGTAAAATAATTAAAATACATAGCAATAATGAAAATATGGTTTTGTAATAAAAGTGTTGAGTATTGAGAAGGATGAGTATGAGGCTTTTTTAAAAAGCGTATAGATAGTAACCCTAAATACACATTACGAAATAAAAACAAACTAATTATACCTACCTCTCGACTTAAACTACATTTATCAAGCACACAATTCATGGCTATAAAGACATACAATAAACTACCAGAACATATAAAAAACATAGACGGGGAAATAGAATTCAATAACAAACTTAAACAATTACTAATTAGGAAAGCATATTATACAATTACGGAGTATTTAAGTGATAAATTTTAGAAAAACATATTTGAATCATCTACTTTTTTATTATTATTGTTACTATAATAATATAATTACTATAATTTTAATATATATATTTTAAATTTCAATAAATAATGTAATTAAGTAATTGACAGTATAATTATTGTATAGAAAATAATAAAATTAATACATATTTATATAAGCAGTAGAATAAGATTAGATATTAATTTCCTCTCAAAACATTGTCGTGCCCAATCCGGGCCCATAACGTTCTATCTAACTAATATTGTAACAACTCATGTATACTCGTACTTATGGAGAGCAATAAATGATTGAATTGAATTGAATTGAATTGAGAACAGAAATGGAATAGAACGATAAACATATGGGATTTTTACCTACGTATCGTTGGTATGTCAATCCCATACAATAACCATTCTGTTTCATTTCTATTCTATTAGAGTCATGCCGCTTGTCTAGAACCTCTGTCGCAGCCTTAATAGACTTGTAAAGTATGAAATTGAAGACATCAATGAAGAAATTAATGATGCCACGTGTACTGCAAACGCACCGTACTGCATTTGGTGTGCTCCAGCCCTTAATCAAACCAATTGTATTATAGTGCAGCACACCTTACAAAACTCATGAAAAACTCGCACAATTTTCGCGTACCTACGTTCAACGTCGAAAAATCGTATTCGCCAATGTAATGTTTTTTTTTCACAGCGCAGTACCTCATGTTTATTCTCGCCACATACATAATAGTCTGATAATTATAACGGCTGGTATTTATTTTGCGTGACTGCATGCCGTGTGGCTTTCCACATGCTATTTTTAAGATGGTGGAGACTCGAAAGTAATTTTTTTTTTCTGTACGAAAGACAAATTTCACCGTTGTAATGTCACGATTACATTATGCATGCTGTTGGTTGACTCTCGTTATTTCATTAAGTCGATGTATATTTATCGATAAAGGTATTGTTACAGCAATATAGCAACATCGAACAATGACAATACCCAGAGTGTTGTTTAGTTGCTTAGCATATTTACAAACTTAACGTCATTTAGGTACGTTGCGTTTTCGATCATCATCATCACCTCCAGCCGCCAGACATTTTATGTCCCCTCTGCTGGGGCACGAGCCTCCCCCAAGAAGAGATAACGACGCAGTGCGGATTGGCAAGTTTAAAAGACATTTTGCCTGATTTGGGAAGAACAAGACCTTCGGATATATTGATGACTCTTTACTTTCCTATCAAGCAAAATGTTTCTCATGCAAAATATGACATCATCATCATCATCATCATCATCATCAGCTCATTTATGTCCCCACTGCTGGGGCACGAGTCTTCCCTATGGATGGATAGGGAGAACGGGCCATGAACCACCACGCGGGCCCAGTGCGGATTGGTGGTTGTTAACGACTGCTAATGCAGCCGAGACCAACGGCTTTACGTGCCATTCGAAGCACGGAGGTGCTTGAGATGATACCTAACTTTTTGGTCACCCATCCGATGACCGACCTTTGCGAAATTTGCTTAATCTTAGCAATCCCAGACCAAGCGCGTTAATCACTACGGCATGGAGCACCTCAAATGCTGGTTGGTGATCACATACTCGAGATATGCATCGAAATTATTCGAAACACACTATTCCTGACATTGGAATTTAGAACCTTCTGATGTAGGGCTGGGCGCTGTACCAATTGACCACCGAGGCACCTTACTCTGTAGACTTATGGAAACGGTCCAAAAAATGCTGGCAACATTTCATTATGGGATTGCCAGGCTAATACGCTGGCAGAAGTAGCTGCCAGCTTACTTACCTTATTTGAAAGTTAAGCAAAAAGAAAATTTTTAGATCAACATTAAATTGCCTGGGCAGAATAAAATTTTACTAGAAAATATCAAAGAGTTTTCCTTTTGTTTGCAGTGGAGTCATTATTTGTAATAATAATAGTCTCGTCTTAGACCCTGAAGTCCCGGGTCTAATTCCCTTGGGGTATACATGCAGTACTCAGGTTTGTTGCTTGTTTTAAGTCCGCCTAACCAACTGACAAGCATTGCATTTAAGACCATCGCCAGAACGACAATGCCAGGCAATGTTGTGTTTTGACAGATAGAAATAAGATAGCCTGGTCTTCAGTAGTTGAGTAGCGTACTCCACGCTCCACCTTCGACCATAACGTCACTACCATCAGGACAAATTGTTGATCAGGCCCCCGGTGTTTGATGCCCCCGTGGTGAAGGCACCCGATTTTCAATTATGTTATAACAGCCGATTTACCAGATACAGTCAGCGACAAAGTAAGAACGCGACATGAACCCCCATGCGGGCACAGTGTGGATTGGTGGTTGTTAACGACTACATAGCAGCCGGGACCAACGGCTTTACATGCCACCCGAAGCACAAAAACCAATATTGGTTATCTCGCTTCTAATATCGTTATACGCGCACAAAGGCTATTTGATTGTCGTTTTGTCTTTCCCCATAACGTATGGATATGAAATCCATTAACGACCGTAAAACCTGGGTTAAGCGTTTTCCGGTGAGCAATTAAATACTTTATTGTCTTTAAAGGCGATGTGAAATCGTTTATTGGTTTTCAGTTTACTGGTTTGAACGTTTATTTGTACATTAAGTATGTCTCTCGTAGTAAGAGCTCGATGGCGCAGCGGCTAACGCGTTCGGCTTGCGATCTTGCCCGCTAAGCAACTTTAGCAATGCCGGGTCGCCTGATGGGTGAACAATTAAAACATCTCGAGCTCCTCCGTGCTTCGGAAGGCACGTTAAGCCGTTGGTCCCGGTTGTTGTCTTTAGATGGCAGTCGTTAAAACCCACCAACCCGCATTGGGCCAGCGTGGTGGGTTATGGCCCAATATCCCCACGTGCTACTGATCATATGGGAGGCCTGTGCCCAGCAGTGGGACGTTTATAGGCTGATGATGATGATGATGATGATGATGAAGTATGTCTCTGTCAACCGAAAATTATATTTCATTCTCTATTAGATAGGTTTTAAATAAAATATATATGTTACCCTATGTTACGCAAAAAATGTAGCTTTCTATCAGTGAAAAAATTTTTGGAATTGGACCAGTCAGACCAGAGATTAGTCCCGACATACAAACAAACAAAGTCACAAAAGTTACCTCTTTATTAATAGTACAGATATAGAAAATGTACCCCTTTTTAAGCACATTGCGCGCATGGAGAAGTGTGACAGATCCGAGACGAACCCCTCGGAGAATCTAGAATGGAACGACACGCACTTGTGCGTGATGCTATTTCTTTAGAAAGCCTCTGGCACTGATTCGTTTCACAAGAACCGTTTAAGTTTGTCGCCGCCCCCTAAAATGTCCAGTGACTTGTTATTAATAATAAATATGTGTTATATTACATTGTATAATCTTATATATGTATAATCAATGTAAGAAACACCCTTACCCTATAGTATTATAATTAATTTATATATTAGCACAATAAAACTCACATTCTTTTTAACAGGTGTATTTCTCCCAACAACCAGTACAGCTCAAAATCAACCGTCCACCACGAACGCCCAAGCTAAAGTGACCGTCATTTAGTGACTCGATCCGCCATGTTATTTTCCCGCCATTCGTTCACGCCAACACTCAGTGTTGCCAGTGAAATAAAAACATAAGTTCGTTCGGAATAGAGTATCAATTGGGATATAAATTACTAAATTATTAATCAACCTAACATCATGTATATAACTGTTACTTGCCTTACTGTCGAATATCGACTTTTTCACTGAGCGGGCGACTACTAATACTTATATAATTGTTAATATTAGAAGGAACTTAATGGCAGCTGCTTGCACGTACAAGCGCGCGAGTACCAGACACAATAGAATTTTAATTGTTATCGGCCACCTGGTGGGTTACTCTTGAAACACAATTGCAATAACCAATTTCCAATCCCAAATCTAAAAAATTCAAATGGCACTCTTAAATGCGATAATAGCGCTACATTGGAATTAAATTGCGTGGAAATAGAGTGAACAAATTTAATAATTTGTTTCGATAATTCGAGATGGGGTGTTCCGAAATTGCGAAACTTATCCCAATATCGATACATATTAATCGCATTGGAATTGTATTGAGATAGGTAGGCTACTCTTGACGCAAACTCAGCGTCAAGAGTAGCCTACCTAGTGGTCGATCGACGCTCAAGGGGTTATCGGATCCAATCCAAGCCTCCGAGTCATTTTTTATTGTTTGGCTTTTCTTTGTTTGTGTTCATCAGTTCATCTTAAAGTCAACGATCTCGGTATTGGCTAGTTTTAAAGTATTTTGTAGAATCCCGAGTACAAAAAAGCGCGTTATTCACGGCGCAAGGCGGAAAAATATAGTAATAAGTACATTATTGCAGGTTTCATTGCATTATCATTCAATTAAAGATGTTAGATATTAATAGACCAATGTAATGTACAATTTATATCAATATAAAAAAAACGAGTAGATCCAAAAAATTTGATTCATTTCAATGTAAGTGTTCGCGTAAATACAATATCGTTGGTTATGTTAGAATACATTATACACGTATAATATACAATTACGATGTAAAAAAAAGCTTTAAAAAAATCATCATTATCAGCTCATTTTATGTCCCCACTGCTGGGGCACGAGCCTTCCCTATGGATGGATAGGGAGAACGGGCCATAAACCACCACACGGGCCCAGTGCAGATTGGTGGTTGTTAACGACTGCTAATGCAGCCGGGACGATACATGTTGCCATAATGCCTTTAAAAAAAAATATAAAGTATAAATAACCGAAATTCTCACTTAGTGAAAGTTTAGATTTCAGCTTCTATACTGATTTTTTTAAGATAACATAAAGATAAATAAACTTTATTGTACACTAAAAATATTTTGACCATATATATAAATTATGTTTCATTTGACAAAAAAACTACATAAAAATACACATACAAAGGGCGGTCATATCACTTCCAGACAACCTTTGGATGAACAAAAAATATTTGAGTTTGAAGAGGGCTTGTCGTCCCGTTCGGTGCACCATTAATAATTATAGTATACCTAACTAACACAGCAATCATCATCATCATCATCAGCTCATTTTATGTCCCCACTGCTGGGGCACGAGCCTTCCCTATAAATGGATAGGGAGAACGGGCCATAAACCACCACGCGGGCCCAGTGCAGATTGGTGGTTTTGAACGACTGCTAATGCAGCCGGGGCCAACGGCTTTACGTGCCTTCCGAAGCACGGAGGAGCTCGAAATCTCAGTCTTTTCAACGCAAAAATAATTGTTTAAATGTAGTAATGTTTTTTGTCAACCATTTTGTCTGTCACTGTCACTCCGTCCGTTTTATATTTGTTGAATTTTTTACCGTTTTTAAAAATAGAGTTAGGAATTCAGAGCATACAGCCTACAATTATTTTCTTTTTCTTGTTCTAACTAAATATTTTTGTACTTAGGGCTGCCATTTTTGTTTTTTATATTATTATTTTATATTACTTTTTATGATACGCTTGTGTTGCTATCGCAGCATCACCTAAACCGGTTCCGACGGAAGATCAGCGCTAACCTTAAGGCTAGCATTTTGCTGAGTCGGAACCGTTTTGGGACTGTCTTATAATTTTTTTTTCACTTATTATCTGTATGTTCAATTTGTCTAGTTTCAAATAAATTTATTTTGATTTTTTTTTATTTGAAATGATAAATTTTTGGTCACCCATCCGATGACCGGCCTTTGCGAAAGTTGCTTAACCTCAGCACTCGCAGACCGGGCGCGTTAACCACTGCGCCATCGAGCTCATCAACACAGCAATAAAGAATAATAAATACTTAACATACTATTGATACAAACATATTAGTTATAATCATAAGTACATAATAAAATATAAAAGCGTATAACAGTGCCCCGACTGTTGTCAAAAGATAGCAAACGTTAAAATTAACACCCACCATCCCCCGTTAGGCATACGCGGTGGATTATAACATATTCTCTCTCTCTTTTATATTTACTAGTGGTCACCCAGAGGTCGAAATTTTATCGTAAATTTGTTAAGGCTGAACGGGTTGTATCTTAGGCAATGAAAAATTAAAAAAATAGAATCTGAGTTTGGATTGACATTGACAGATTTCGGTCGCTCCTCTTCCATTTTTGAAATTTTTATTAAAAAGTGTAATAATGTGTGTGTGTCAAATACATGGCAGTGTGTGTAAAATGTATTTTTTATGCATAATTAAAAAATAATAATTAACATTCTGCAATCCTTCTCTATATAAACTACTAGCTGAGCATAACACGGAATTGTCCGCCTGACTAGCTACCACCATCTTATCTAAATATGTCGCCATAACATCAATGTTTGTAGCATTATTGTGTTCTGGTAGCTACAAATAAGATAGCCAGTGCCTCAAAAATTGAAAATCCCGGGTGAAGTACGCTTCCATCATTGGCCCTATCATCACTTAACATCAGGTGAGATCAAGGCACTGTGCTTACCCGTTATTTTGAAAAAAGATTACAAGGTCCTGTGGAAGCGCACTTCATCCGAAATCCTCACTACTGAAGCACTGGCTATCTTATATCTAGCTGCCTGAACACAACAATGCTATTAATATTGACGTTATGGTGACATATTTAGATAAGGATGATTATTGTCCAGCAGTGGACGTCTTTTGGCTGAGATGATGATGATGATGATGATGGTAGCTAGCAGACAAACTAGCTCTACCACCAACCAAACCGAGTACACAAACATGGACTCCTCGCTGATAATCGAACCAAGGACCTCTGGGTCTAGCGCTCTAGCTAGCTTCCGACTTGATGTCTTAGCATCTGGACTCCACATTAGCTTGCCAATATTATTATGTGGAGCGGTAATAATTTATCATATATTTTGTTTAACTGAGCATTGGCTTGGAAGTCATGACACATCATTCCATGTAAATAATTTTCGAATAGCAAGCGCGTACGTGCGAAGCTCAGCTATTCACGGTGGTTCTTTAATACTAGTAAGAAGTGATATAAAATATAAAGATCGCAGCGATATTTTTCGCAGTTTTTGTATGTGGCGATTTTAATATAAATATTCTAGAAAGCACTTCATTGAGTGTTCGTCTTATTGCCTTGTTTAAATGTTTTAATCTCATTAATTTATTTCTCGAACCCACTAGAATAACTTCACATTCAGCCACTTGTCTTGATAACGTTTTTACAGACTATGACCCTGTTTCTAAGTCAGTCATTAGTCAGCTTACGTCTGACCATTGCGGTTTGAAGGTGACCTATGATTTTAATATTAAGGATAAGCCAAAAATAGTGAACTGTAAACCAGTTACAAAAGAGCGAGTGGAGTGTTTTAAAAATAATATAGCGTGTAAAATTAATGCATTGCCATTTGTACAAGATGACCCAGATGTATTATATAGTAATCTCTTTAACTTCATAAAGACTGAATACGACCAAGTGTTTACACAAAAAACAATAAAAATTACTCATAAACTTAAGTTCTGTGACTGGGCCACGACTGGTATATATAAAAGTAGAAATAAGTTGTATGAGTTATATAGTTTAAGACAATATAACCAAAACGATAATTTTACGGAATATGTAAGAAAGTATTCGAAAACGTTTAAGAGAGTGTGCATATTAGCTAAATCTAATTACATTAAAGATAAAATAAAAAAGTCTAACAATAAAATTAAAGCCACTTGGGACATTATAAACCGTGAAACAGGTAAATTAAAACCACGGAATAATACTTTCACTATAAAAGTAAACGACAACCTTGTGAATTCAGATATGCAAATTGCAAATATTTTTGATAATTATTTTGTAAATATACCTGTGCTGACAACCTCAGATTTAGATTCATCACCAGAAGCTGCACAAACATTACTCCAAAAATATGTACCAAAGTGTAATGTTTCTTTTCAATTTAAATATATCGATTCAATGGATATTATAAAAACATTTAAATCACTCAAAATTAAGAACACAAGTGATTTGTGGGGCATATCTATAAAAGTAATTAAGAATATTATATATTCTATTGCACCATATCTTGCTGAAATTTTTAATAACTGTGTGAATAAAGGTATCTTTCCCGATCTTATGAAGTTTAGTAAGGTCATACCTTTGTTCAAATCAGGAAACAAAGAAGACCCCAGTAACTATCGACCCATTTCAATACTACCAGCTCTAAGTAAAATTTATGAAAAAGTTATATTGGAACAGTTGATATCATATTTTAACATAAACAATATTTTACATAGTAAACAATATGGATTTACAAAGGGTCGTTCTACTATTGATGCAGGTGTTGCTCTAATAAAACATATATTTGATGCCTGGGAGGAGTCTCAAAACGCCCTTGGAGTTTTTTGCGACTTGTCCAAGGCTTTCGATTGCGTTGAGCATAGGACTCTGGTGATGAAGCTACATTACTACGGTCTCAAAGATACCGCACTAAATTTAATCCAGTCTTATCTCAGCTCTAGAACACAGACTGTCGATATTAATGGAACTAAATCATCTGGTTCTCATGTAAAAATGGGAGTTCCACAAGGGTCCATTCTTGGTCCTTTTCTGTTTTTGATTTATATCAATGACTTGCCATTCTTTGTAGAGAACTTCTGTGAAATCGTATTATTTGCAGATGATACTTCACTCATTTTTAATGTAACTAGGTGTAAGAATAATTACGACGATGTAAACAAAGCTCTCTCAGATGTACTCAGTTGGTTTACTGTTAACAATTTGCAGCTTAACGCTAAAAAAACAAAATGTATTAAATTTAGACTACCAAATGTCAAGAATGAACCAACAGATATTAGAATAAACGGTGATCGATTAGATTTGGTAGACTCAACAGTTTTCTTAGGTATAACCCTTGATTCAAAACTTCAATGGAATCCTCATATAACGAAATTGGCCGGCAAACTCAGTTCTGCTGCTTATGCCATTAGAAAAATAAGGCAGTTAACAGACGTTGAAACTGCTAGAACAGTTTACTTTAGTTATTTTCATAGTGTCATGTCGTATGGCCTCTTACTGTGGGGAACAGCGGCTGATATTGAAACTATATTCATTTTACAAAAACGAGCAGTAAGAACAATCTATAGACTAGGTTCAAGAACTTCTTTAAGAAATCTTTTTAAAGAGATTGGTGTGTTGACAGTGGCTTCTCAATTTATTTATAATTGTATAGTCTTTGTACGTTGCAATATCAATTCATTTACCAAACACGGTGACGTACACAATTTTAATACTAGAAGTAAGACAAAACTTGTGATGCCACTGTTCAGGTTACAGAAGGTCCTTGGTTCTTTCTTGGGGCAAGGTATACACTATTATAATAAAATACCAAACACTGTACTAGATTTACCTCTAGATAAGTTTAAAAAACATGTAAAGTCTTCTTTACTTAAAAAAGGTTATTATACAGTCAGAGAATATTTAGATGATAAAACAGCCTGGCTATAACAAGAAACGCATACTTTACTACTTTTTATAATAAAAAATTATACTGATATGATAGCCTTTATAAACAGTGTCCTACAGATAACAAATAGCGTTACGTTAAACATTTCAATTAGTTTTGATTTAGAGTAGCTTGGGTGTGTCATGCTCTCTTTATTGTCTCTGCGGTGGTGGCATGTGCGTCGGGTCGTTACGTTCCCTAAAATATGGTTGAGCGAAGCGATGGCTGATTCATTATGTCATACTCGTGAACGGGTGCCGCCTGTGGAGGCTGGTCTGCTCTTGCATACTTGTCTTAATTTTATTATTATCAACTATAGTTTAACTTTGTTTTTTCTTAGACAGGTTTTGACTTTTACTAGTACTGTATGACATTGTAAAAAATTTAACTGGTAAATGGTGTTTTTGCAAACTATTTTTTTTTTCTCATGTGATTGTCCTTTATATTATGTGTTTTTTTTTTTTTTTATTTGTGATGGAAAATGTCCTTTTATGATAGGGCATTTTCCAATATTTTTGACGATGTAAGGGAGAAAAGATCTGGACACTTGCTGAGTTTCTTGCCGGTTCTTCTCAGTACAAGATCTCCCGCCCAGAGTAGACTTACGAACCGATGGCATAATGACGTTCATAAGAGCTATTTGTAGCCTAAACTGAATAAATGATTTTGAATTTTGAATTTTGAATCTTATATAAAAAGATATACAAGGTGTTGCAAAATTACCCGTTATACGTAAAGGTTGTTAAAGTACATCCTATCAAGAGTCCTCTGTAAATTTCTTAAAACCTTTGCATTAAGATTTAGTTTTCAGTAAAAAGAGTTATTTTAATGATTAATAAAAATATCGACTATGTTAAGGCACATGACTATTTCAGGTTCATGACGTTATGTTACCTACCAGGAGTAACGACTCTTGTCTACTCTGTACCTCCCACAGAGTAGCCTATACCTAATCTTCAGACACTGTATTCTGTGCTCCTAGTACATACACACTGGATATTGTCACATTAATAAATGTCTCAGATTTGGTGAACGTTGCATCGTCCGTCCAGATGACCCGGTTCACATAGCTGCCTGCGGTCAGCTTCTAGCTGCCGCAGATACCACTCGCAGAAGTTTCTTCGGAGAGCGAAATCACCTGGTGTTAACTCCTGTGTACGCCGGTAGTGGTAAGGGTGTTGACCGTCAGCTCGAAAAATCCGCCAAACTGTGACATGGTTCATGCCAAACCTCGCCGCGGCACGCCTCGTCCTGATGGTTGGTTCGTCTTCGAAGATTTCCAGCACCTCTTCTTCTCGCCTTGCATCTAACGTATTCAGACGTCCACTGCCACGTGAACGATGAAAGGATCCCGTGGAATGCAAACGTGTTGTCATTTCACGAAAACATTGGTAAGATGGTAACCGTCGCTGGTCAGCAGGTGCTCTGCCTTCAATGAAACGTTCATGGTACAAGTCACGAGCGCGAGCTAAGTTTCCATCAGCTCGTCCCACGCACAACATCATCTCGTAGTAATCGGAATTGGAGAACATATCCATTTTCGCAATTAAAGAAACACACGAAAAACACACATATGGACGACTGAATGAAATAAAAAGAAACTCAAAAATTATGACACCGGCCGGCCTGTCAAAATTCAGGTACTTTAGAAAAAACCATGGTACGCTTTGTTTTACACGGATAATATTTCGTCTGAGATGAGAGTTTTATTCTGAGGTTTTAATGCTAGATGTCAAAATTACGGTATTTTTGCGTATTATAATCTTCTTAGAGCATTAAACCAACATAATGGTACATGGTACGAAGGCCTGTTGAAAAGTTTCATATGAAATTAAAATCTTACAATTAAATAATAATAACAATAATAAAATTATGTGTTCAATCATCATCAACAAGGTTTTTACGTCTATTATAGACGATTCATGGCGTAGTAGTACATTACATAAAATTACAATTTACTTCATTGACAATCAAATTTTATTAATAACTAATTCACAACATCAGATAGTAATTTTTTATCGGATGTGTATTTATTTATCATTTTTAGTGTAAAACATAAAAAATACACATACATATTGATTTATGCGCGAATACCACTATGCAATTTCCTTCTGCCCGTCGCTCGGCGCGGCGGCAGGGGCGGCTAGGCGACAGCTCTCGAAAGAAGTGTCTATGCTTCTGACTAGTTCTGACCGCCTAGTAGTACGAGGTGGTCAACATTTTGTACGGATTTAATAATCTAATTTGGGTTTTTAATCTTAAAGGACACCGGCCTAATTAATCATAAAAGACTGATTACTATTTTGATATTGTTTAATTTTGATTATTGTTAGTTGTTTGTTTAGTGTAGGTAATCTACTTGTGTAAAAATAAAACATAATGTTTATTTCTGAGTTGGGCTTAAAATAAGTAAAATAGCAAACGAAAGATAAATCGGTGTGGTGTTTTGTATTATTCGTAATATTTCTAACCTGTAGTATTACACGGCTCAGCTTCAGCAGCTTGATCAAATTGATTTGTACAAAATAAAAAGCAAACTGCTTTCAAAGCACGTGTTAGAAAAAATGTTGTCAATCTATGCGGTAAAAATCTAAGTTTTCTGTATTTGGAGTTCCGTAAAAACATTGAAAAGCCAAAATCTGCAGTCACTGCTTTCCTAGTACTACTGCTGTGTAGTTTCTGTTTTTTGGGAAACCACTCCGCATTAAAATTAGGATACGATTTACGTTTCCAGAATTAACTGTTTATGTGTTGTACGAGTAATAACTTGTTTTACATCCTAAACCTTAGTGTAAGTTTGTAAAAGTGCAAACGTTACTATCGCGTTTGCTTTAACAGATTAAATTCTCGATCTTATTTACATACCATTACGATCTATCTGTTAAAACTTAACTTAAACGCGATAGTAACGTTTGCACATTTTTACAAACTTACATCCTAATGTAATGATAGATAGAACCCCTAGGTACTGACGTCTGTTGAAGGCGGCACAATACGACACGTGATCGGTAGCCGATTATTGAAATGAAACCTTTTGCATGGATCTACTCGCGTTTATTGTTACTTGGTTTACAAAAAATATTTCATTTCAATGTGTAGTGTTCGCGTAAACTTTAGAAAACAATGTCAGGTAATCAAAAGAAAGGAACAAACAAGTGCGAAAAGGCAACTCCTCTCTCTTGCATCTTGGGATGATCCTACTGTTAGCATGGTAAGTGAAAACTCACCCACATATCCCATCTATCAACCGATATGTTGCGACGCTATAAAAGACTGTGTAATAATAAATAGCTATCCATCTTTTGTTCCGTTAGAGTAAAATGATTTAATTTCAATTATTATTATGCGGAACCCACTAAATAAATATTACCAAAAGTACCAGGTCAACATGATTTCTAAAAAAAGGAGGTGGGAAAATTCAATTTCAAAGATCAAACTACAGAAAGGTTTTGCGCATAAGTTATGTAAGTACCTACTTAGCTAACAGCTACGATTCTTGTTCCCGTACCTACCTATTAAACTCTCTTTTACTTCTTAGGTCGGCTTGCACCAAAACTCACTAAATACGTTTAGCGCTAAACATGTTTAGAGTATCATTCTGTCTCTTTCAACTTCCAACAGACGTCAGAAATGGAATGATATTTTAAACGTGTTTAGCGCTAAATGTATTTAGGGTAGATTTTACCAAAATCCAATTTATACGAGAATATCTACTATACGAGAGCTATCCCAGTATAACTTTACTCTTATGATTTAATCTATGGATAAGTTACTCTCGCTTAGTTACTCTGTGCTGTGACGGAAACGGAAACGAACGAAAATATTAAATTAACCACCAAGCATAAAAGCACATTCATACCATGCGTGAGCAATGGCGCTGCGTATTTTTAATTAACCAGGGTAATATGTCTGCTTGACGTTTTGAATAACTTCAATCAAATATTCTGTCTGTTGTGTTGATTGTTTGTTGACAGATAATATTGTAAAAATAAGAAGTCATGAATAGCGTAATTCTTTAATACATACAAGCTCGTAAATACAACGAGCGCATACAACTCACCTACCTATTTGTTGCATACTCCAGACGATGCTCAATTTTTGTCAGCAAATTATACACAGATGCTTTTGACAAACGGAATCTTATATGGCGAAGTCGTAGACGTCGTTATCTTCAAAGTAAGTACTATGTCCTTTCTTTAAACCATGTAGGGCGAGAGCCAAAATATTCTTTATCGTCATTAGTCAATAAATTGATTCAAACGTAACGACATTTTGTTAGGTTATCTATAAAATTTGTAACAGACAGCTGTTATTGTGAATTATAAAGCAAATCTGAATAAGTATAAATTTAACTATCAAGTATTTAATTTGGAAAATCTTTTAAAAGGGACTTTAACTAGATTAAAGGTCCCTGTACTGTTACACACACAATGCACAAATACCGATAGATGACTAGTCTGAAAAAAATAATAATCTTTGATTTAGAAGCTAATGACTTCAACAGCTGATCAGTAGTGTTGGGGATCTCTTAAAAATCTTAGCGATGTTTTTGCTGAACTTCGATATTGTTTTTTTCGGAAACTACTGTGCCTACAACTTAAAGAACAGCACCCACCACTTCAGTTTTATGTATAGCTACTGACATTTCAGGCCTAACGGGTTTTTTTGAAACAAGTTGTATATTGGGTCCTTACCTATGAAATTGACGTTTTTTTCTCACTTATTAATAGGTCTATTACTTTTAAAATTAAATACCGGTTGTTAATATTATTATACACCTTTAATTAGGACTATGTTACTTAGGCTTCAGTAATAACAATGATTATTAAATTTGTGTCTTTATCGCCCAATATTTTTTTTAAATTGACCTTTTTTTCGTTTTAGCTTTGAAGGGACTTGATTTTTTTTATATCTGCTATATTTAGCTAGTGAAACAAACACTACCCTACAATTTTTATAGTGTTAACATAAATAGATGCAAAGAAAATTTAAAAAAAACGTTAGTATGAAAAATATAATTTAAAAAAAAATCTTCATACAAAACGTCAATTTCATAGGTAAGGACCTAATATAATATCAAGCTCTATTTATGAAGTCCTGAGCCTAACCTGACCTGACCTGTCCTGACCTGCAGAAGTAAGACATTGATAGACTGAGCACAATGATGTTATAAGGTAAAATTTATTATCGTCAAACGTAAAGAAAAGCATTTTGCAAAGTATATCATACCTACTTACACCTTTAGATTAATAACGCAAATTCTAATCTTACACCTTTGTGTCAGAAACGGTAAAACTTAGATACAGTAAAATATAGCCGTTTCTCGGTAAAAGTCAAGTCAAGAAAAATAAAAATCGTGCAGAAAATTCTGGAAAGGATTAAAAGTTAATGCTTGTTAAAGTACAAGTATTAGACGGGGTCCTTTGTAGCTGAAATAAGTATCATTCCTTCTTGAGATGAATGAACGAGTGAGCGAGTACAAAAGGACTGGCACGAGAGCATCGAAAAGTAATGAATGCCGAGAACAATCTTTTGAAATCGGAACTTCTTTTTTTTTCTTTTTATAAAGGATTTATGGAAAAGTCTATTTTCATCTCTAGTTTTTATGTTATCTTGAATAGAATAAGGTTTATTTATACATCGGCCTCTTTTGATTTATATATAAGACTTTTTTCTATTCTATGTAGATAATGACACTAGGACAGCGTGATCGGTTAGTGATTTACTTGTGTAAGATGGTTATGATATTATATGGTCAAGCGCGAGTCAAATTTGTTTTGAAAATGGTTTCGTAGTCGAAGGTAATCTTCTTCAGCCTATAAATATTATATTATAATCATCATCCTCAGCCTGCAGAGGGTCACTGCTGAACCTTCCCAATGGAAAACCACCACACTCGGTTCTCTGCCTTTCGCATCCAACCATTACACGCCGCCTTCTTCAGGTCGTCGGTCCAGCAAGCAGGTGGCCGGCCCACACGACGCTTTGAGCACGGTCTCCATTCAAGAACACCTGATTTGACCTTCTATAATCCATCGTCATAATCCGCACTGGGCCCGCGTGGTGGTTTATGGCCTGTTCTCTCTATCCATACATAGGCAAGGCTCATGCTCCAGCAGTAGAGATATAAAATGAACTGGAGAGATGACATTGCGCATTGTCACAGAGAAGCTTTGTTTTAATTTTTTATTTAAAATAAAGCAATGTGATTGTAAAATATTTATTTCACAATCTTTTAGAGATTTTCTTTTGTGATTTTCATATAAAAAAAAATTCAATACAAACCTTATATGGTACTTACATTTGACATAATAATAACCTAAAGTAACTAAAACTAATACAAAACTAAAATACGGCGTCAAAAAATTCCTCCGCATCGCAGTCGACTGGTAAAGTACCCAAGAGACTGGCGGCATTTCCACGTTGAATGGCAATGCTTAGTCTCTGGCCAAGGAAAAAGCCAGCCTTTGGGTCATGGGAAGTGTCAACCAGCCGTTTGGAGATGTCATTAAACAAAACATGAGCATTCGGACCCCACGGCCCGAGGGTTTCAACCCCAAACGGCTCGAAAATATAATTACCAATAAGGTTATTATACTTTCGCCGCTTGAGGTTTTCAGCAGCCGCAGCAGCAGCACCAGCACAGCACGCAGTGCTAGGAAGATGGGATGGCGCAAGAGTATCGACACAAGTTGCATCCCACACTAAAGGCCTACCCAACTTCCAAGGAAATAAAGACATGCCGTCCGGTCTCTTGCCATCGTCGCGTGCCAAGCCATTGGGTTCTAATACAGCTGGAACGCCGACGGTGACAAGAGCTCGTCGGATGATGTCATTAAAGTTAAAAAAAAAAATTTAGAGATTTAAAGAAAATGCTATCTGCTGCAAATCCTAAGGCCAGAGGTGACGTCTCCGGGCTACGTGGGTGGGGATCTCTAAGAAATGGTGATGAAGAGATACTTTTATCTTTTTTTTTATATAAATTGATACAATGAATACGAGCAAAACGTGTCCAGCCCAGGCCCAATGTTTTCGACAAATTCTGGGCAAAGATTACTACTTCATGGTTCCTCCTTTATTTTTTTCCGGTTTTAATAATTACTTTTTATTTTAATAATTACTGTGTCAATTAATTATGTATTAACTTAGGTTTATTAAGTTAATTTATATCTAAATTAGATGCATTTTATTTATTTATTTAATAATAATTTACTTTATTATATGATCTTTCTGACAATAATGACGATGACTAAGACATACAAACAGACGCACATACTGTTAAAAGTTCCTGGATTATTAGTTTTGAATCCTAATCCTTGGCCTTGGGTTAGTTTCAAAACCACGAACGTGCATGATTATGTTTTACTGATATAAAATAATTAAGATCTAAATCTTCTTACAGTAAATTCCAAGAATGTTCCTTCAGCTTAATAAATCAACAACATTCCTATGCTTTTTTTAAGAATACTCAAAAATAATTTTATTTTTTCTATGCTTCGCAAGGTTCGACCTTCTTGTTATTAACATAGTATATTTTTACTGGTTGAAATTCGACTGAAAATATACAAAGTTTATACAATGTAATTGAACACAATATTAATATACTTAAAATATACATATCTTTCTGCACTCTTTCCCCATAACTTTATGAAAATACCAAATCTTACACTCTGTGCGCGTAGTGTCACAGAATACATAATAAAAAAAAGCGGCCAAGTGCGAGTCAGACTCGCCCATGAAGGGTTCCGTAGCAGCAAGTAACATAATATAAAAGTTCTTGTAGGTCGTTGTATTTATGATTTTTTTTTATATATATTTGAGTTGATTGAATGAAAGGTAAATTGCGGTATACGATTTATGACGTATTAAAAAAAACTACTTACTAGATCTCGTTCAAACCAATTTTCGGTGGAAGTTTGCATGGTAATGTACATACATCATACATTTTTTTTAGTTTTATCATTCTCTTATTTTAGAAGTTATAGGGGGGGACACATTTTACCACTTTGGAAGTGTCTCTCGCGCAAACTATTCAGTTTAGAAAAAAATTATATTAAAAAAAAATGATATTGAAGACCTATCCATAAATACCCCACACGTATGGGTTTTATGAAAAAAATTTTTTGAGTTTCAGTTCTAAGTATGGGGAACCCCCAAAATTTATTGTTTTTTTCTATTTTTGTGTGAAAATCTTAATGCGGTTCACAGAATACATCTACTTACCAAGTTTCAACAGTATAGTTCTTATAGTTTCGGAAAAAAGTGGCTGTGACATACGGACGAACAGACAGACAGTCAGACATGACGAATCCATAAGGGCTCCATTTTTTGCCATTTGGTGGCTACGGAACCATACAAAGGCACAAAGTTATTGGGTGACATACCACATCAAAATTTAATAGTTACAAAATTAGTCTGATCTCTCAAGAAGTCCGCGTAAGGTCTTAGTAAAGCCCCCACATCTTTTCTGACATACTCAAGGGGTCAGGAGGTATATCATTTCTCACTTCTCATATTTATTATTATTATTATTATTATTCATCATTATCATATTATTAACAAAAGATAATATATTAACT